>JBBBDQ010000883.1:22500-577500 GCA_037127315.1 Ascarosepion bandense
TTTCGACATCACTGAAATAACATTACTCAACTAAGTGACAAACTTCTCTACTTTAATTCTATTAACATTTTTTCCTTATCTTGATAATGAGCTCTTTATGACAAAAAATGTGCTTGCCTAAAATGCCTTTCCACCAAATTTTAGCACTAAGCATTACAATTAATATTATACCACATTTCATCATCATATATATATATATATATATATATATATATATATATATATACATCCGGATAGTGGAAGGAAGGAACAGTCCGATGATCTGAAAAGAGTCATTCAAATGTGTTGAAGGTTTAGCAATTCTTTGCACTGTTCTTCCACTTGTTTAACAGGATGTGATCCAGTTGGGTCTTTGTGATCCAGTTGGGTCTTTGTGATCCAGTTGGGTCTTTGTGATATTGGTATAGGTAAATGTCCGTTGCTTTGAACTCTTCTTCTGGAATTCGGTTCTTCTTCTTCTTCTTCTTGTGCCGTGTCCCCTCAGGACGTAAGCGATAATGGCTCTCCAGAACTTCCTGTTTCCTCGTAGCTCTTTCTAGATATATTTTTCTACTTTTCGTTGTTTCCTCTAAACACTCTTTCCTTTCTTAGTAAATATTTTCATTATATTAAATGAATGATCCGAGGTAATGCCTGGATGTAAACACATAAGAAAATATATTTTAGGGTCATAAAAACCCGGATGAAAGTGTTTACAATATTTTTCTGTTATTTTAAACATTCAGTTATGTGTTCTGAATGTTGCTCTTGTGCGTTTGAAAAAAGTGTTGGAGAATCAGTTGCTATAAATGCCTGAAGATACCGAGATGTTGAAACCAAGGTTGCGTAATCGACTGACTTTCGAATGAAAATATTTAAAACTTCGACATTATATATGTATTGAGCACATTTAAATACAACTGTACATTGGTTTAATTTTCAATCTGACCAAAAACTGGTTTATATATATATATATATATATATATATGTGTGTGTGTGTGTGTGTGTGTGTGTGTGTGTGTGTGTGTGTGTGTGTGTGTTGGTAAAACAAGTGAAAAGTTTCCAAATTTGGTAAACAGGTTCTTATATTTATTAGGATTGTGTATAAGTTCTCGCTGATTTTTCATGAAAAGTAATGTTTTATTTACAAGAATTGGTAAGAAACATGTCACTGAAAAGATTGTCCATCGCTAGCCACGACTATTTTCCCATCGTTCTAGCAGTATTTAAATTCAGCGTCGTAAAAACGACGCGTCTTTTGAGGCTAAACACAAATCGACTCATTTTTTTTTTTTTTTTTTTTTCGTCTTCATAAGAATGAAACTGCTGCTCAGACAGTCTATATGCTATCGATCGGAAAAAGTGATAATCGGACAGAGCAGTGTTTGGTGAGTTTGGCGGATGGGGTAGGGCTTCCCATTTAAGCGTTTCCAAGTAAATTTTTCACCCGTTTTGCAGCATGTGGTCTAGCGTTGTCATGTTACAAAAGCACTTTCTCGTGTCTCTGCTCGTATAGCGGTCGTTTTCGTTCTTCAGTGCTTCAATCTAATTTAAAAAATAACGTTTAATCTATAAAAGAAAATATAAAAAATACATCAGATTAATAAATGAAAAAAAGCCGTTGAGTTAAATGGAGATAACTAAGAAAACCAGAAGTGGCATGACTCATGGAACGAAAACAATCTACCCCAATGACTGAAATAAATGAGTTGGTTTAAAATTCCAGTCACCTGAAGAAGGTCAGAGAGTAAGACGGCTGAAACGTCGTGAATGTGACAATAAAGATGAGGACAACAGTCCGAACAATTTAAAAGATGTAAATACCTCATCTCAGAAATATAAACAAATATTAAAAGAAAATATGTTGGATTGATAAATATATATATTTATTCGAATTTAGATACAAATGTAATTGTGAATAGAACCGGATCAGTCTGTTTCTTTATGTATGTATGTATGTATGTATGTATGTATGTATGTATGTATGCGTGCGTGTGTGGGATTTGTCTCTGTGTGCGTGCGTATATGCCTGTGTGTGTATATGTCTGTCTGGGTGGGGGTGTAAGCCAGTATATATTCTGTCTGTTTTAATAATAGACTTGTAGGTATCAATTTTCAATGGAATATCCTCTCATGTTAACAGCTCATTAACGCCTCGCAGACAACGATGGACCTCCCACCTCTAATTGCTACTGCATTTCACATAAAACTATTTTTTCCTTTATTGTACCGTTTCCGAACTGAACGTCGATTTCTTCCCATTCCCATGAGCGAATCAGCTGCCTCGTCTCCAATAACAACCATAGCAGAATTACTAGAAACCCTCAATCGTTAAATCCTTCCTCGGTCGCAGTTCTTGGTAATGTCACGTGATTGAAATAATTTATATTTGGCAACAGATGACGAAGCGTCACATGAAAATAAATATGCTAATCTTCAAATTTGTCGTTAGTGGTTCCGTATATATAAAAGTGGTCAAACTGTAAATGGACGGTAAATGATAACATTTATTTTGAGATTGCATATAGAATTGTATTTACTAATAGAATTATGACATTGAGAATCAAATTTTAGTGTGTACAATAAAATTTGATACAAAACTACTTAAATTTTATCAGCAGAGGTGCTTAAACTGTTTGGTTACAGAGCTTTGAAATCCACCCCTCACGCTTTGACAAACATTTTTGCACAAATCTCTTTTTGGATTCATTTCTTGAAATGCATCTCTGATCACTAAAATTTCTTGGCTTTCGACGTTAAACTTTGCCCTTCAGTACTTTCCAAAATAACGAATCCTTTGGGGTCAAGTCAGGTGAACGTGCTGGTCAATGAGTTGGTCCTTTTCGGCAAATCAGTTTCTCAGGAAATGTTTCAAGATACTCATGGACTGCTCTTGAATAATGTAAATGGGCCCCATCTTGCTGGAACCGATACACAAACCTATTCCACCGACTGTCCACCTATTTTTAGATCACACTGTATCTTCTTATTCTTCATGTGCCGTGTCCCTCAATAACATAAGTGATCATAGTCTTCCCCTTGCCCCTGTCCTTTGTCGCTCTTAATATTTTTCTTCTTAGTATCTCTCCCAAACCCCATTCGGCCATCCAAAGCTCATCAAATATGTCTGCTTTGCCCTCTCTTTCTCTCAATCCGTCCTGTGAATATGAGACTCGCTAAACCTTCGTTTTTCATTATGTTTCCCAGGAACATCAGTTGCCTATTCCTGATGTTAAGTATATGTTTTCTTCTCGTTTGCATCCTCTCCAACACTTCGTCGTTTCTCACGTGCTCGGTCAATGGTATCCTCACCATCCTTCAGTAGAACCACATTTCTGCTGCATCGATCCTCTCCTTCATCCTTGAAGAGATCGGCCAACATTCGCTGGTATACAGAAGGACAGATATCACATAGCAGTCCAACACTCTTTTCTTTGTTTCAAAAACATTTTTTTAGGTTTTACTTTATCTCCAAGCAGGATATCGACTTGAGAAGTCGATATCCTGCCAAAATATTCGACTATGCAGATGACCTATCACAACAGGTACTATTACCAATGCTCACTAATGGAGGACAATCTTCCTAAAATAATAATAGTTTTTAACTGGTCATGTATTTGGTTTCATGTCTACTTTTTTTGCGTTCATTTAAAAGATCACCAGAGACTTTTTATCTGTGAGGAGCTAATTGCACCAAGGAGTGGGGTTAAAATTTTGGCTAGTGTGCCGGCTAGTATATGTGGAGCGCTACCTAATCTTGATATAATAGGTCTCAACAGAATGTCTGTTGTATCTTTTCGTTTTTGTTTTAGTTTTAGTTGTTTTTGTTTTTTAATCATTCCCGCCCAATCAAGGCAATAACTCCACTAAAACGCAGGGAAATTACTGAGTGTCAAAGGATATAAGAAAATAATTATTACATAACGAGGACATTAAAAGAACGGAAATTTGAAAAGTCAGACAAACGGTTGCCATTGCATTTACATTTTTGAAGATCAAAGTTAACTGGAAAGCAAGAAGCCGGAAGAGAGTTCCACAATCGAGAGGTACGAGAAAAGAAATTGCTAGCATAGAACTTACGGCTGCATGCAACCATTTCGACTATAAAATGATATATTTTGATAATCCGTAGAGTATGGTTGTTTTCGGGTGATGTTTATTTTTTAACATTCAATAAATTAAAGAACGGCATCCCAGATTTATAATTTATAACGATCTTAAACAACGCGAGAACTAAAAATAAAAATTGAAATTAAAATCTAGAAACGGCCAGTTCATAGTATTCACTCTGAATCATGTCATAGGATAATATATATATATATATATATATATATATATATATATATATATATATATATATATATATATTATACTTTAGAACATGTACAAACTACTTTGTACATGTTCTAAAGTATAAGTTATAATAAATATTCATATATATATTATACATTATAGTTTAGAACATGTACAATTTTTTATCCACTACAAAGTGTACATTTTGTTTCGACATTTAAATGACAATCAGGTGGTGTGGAAAGGAATGGAAAGTCTCTTTTCTTATATTTGGCGAGTTGCGTTTGGGATGTATGAGGGGTTAGTGATAAGAGAATTAGTTAGTTGAGTGCCATACGTGATACACGCTTGGACGATCAAGTCTCGAAAGAGGCATGACTGACTGGGCAGAATATTATCTCGCAGTAGGTTGCCATTGCTTTCTGTGGTAGACTGGTTGCCGACCAAGGCTATAGAACCCAATATGTCCTGTTATCTAACCCATAACTGGAAGGAATAGACGGATTAATACCTTTTCTAAGGGTATTTGCGCGTAAGTGAATGCAATGAGTTCAGCTGGAATTTGAATTCCCCGATTTCTCGTTCCGAGCCGATATCCAATGCACCACAAGTCTTGTAAATTGTCCGTTAGAATTTTGAAAAGAGGGAATGGTGGGGGATATAGTTGATTAATGAACTTGGGAATTTTGTAGACAGATTTAACATTAAGATATGATATAGCTTTTTATGGCCTAATGGCTGGATTTTTTTATTCGGGTTTAATAAAGGGGAGAGTAAGGAAGTGTAAGGGTGGGGAAGAATAGGATTAGATGCGATGAAGTGGGAATGGTAGCTACCATTTATTAGACCTATCTTTCTTATTTAATTGTACAACTATACAATATTTTTTAAATTAAATTCAGTTTTAATAATTAATCTAATTTTGTATATTTAACCTTAATTTTAAATTTAGGAAATCACTTTTTCCTATAAAACTTTAAAATAGATCACAGTTTGTGGTATGGAATAGGTGAAATTTGATGTAAGAGTGTTGCTAATATTATAAAGGTTTATCGTCTCTAAGGGGTTCTAACTTTGGCTTTTGTAGTATTTTTAGCATGATTGTAAGGTTAGTTCTTTAATGTGTTTGCAGTTTACTGTGGTTTCATGTCTCTGGTTTAAAAGCCTGTTGCTATTCATGTATTTAATGATTTCATTTTTTTCTTGAAGACAAAGGAAACATGGTTTCATTATAGATTTAGATGTTTTTATGCTTGTTTGAGGATTTTCCATTTAACTTTAGGGGTTTTATTTTCGTTTTTAAATTCCAAAAGTATTTGGAAAGAGACATCATATTTTGTTTTTCTTTGTTAGGATGAGAGGTGATTGTAAAAGTGCTTTTTAAACATGTTCATTGTGTTTCCGAAATAAAATTTTCTCATCTTAGGGATTATTCGTGGATGAAATCGAACACATATATATCAGGGATTTCGTTAAACATTTATTAGGAATGGGGCATTGGTTTGGGTTTCTACAGTTACAAAGGTTGTTATCATGGGGCAGACTAGTATGAGTGTTGAAGTTATTTTTGTTGTATGCTTTTAATATTTTACTGTTATACTTTTTACTTTAATTATTTTATTTAATTTTATTTAATTTTATTTAATTATTTTTTCTAGATTGTTGGAGCAGCTATAGCTTAGTTTTATTGTATTCCTATTGAACATTTTGTATAGAGGGTTATTTTTGGGAAAGTGTTTAAGTATTAGTTTAAGAAATTTATGCCCCAGTTTAAAGTTAACTAACTGATTAAAAGGAGTGTTATACCATATTATTTTTCTGTTTCTATTTTTTTACTTTTTGAGCTCCTGAATTTTCCCACAAAGTTAATTTTGGAAGATTGATATCCGCTGTCTTTAAGAATTTTATTGTAAATTATTTTGTATTTATCGAATATTTCTTTATTTAAGGAGTGTGTGTTAATGCGGCGTTCAACTGATGATGGAATATGCTTGTAAATATATATGTGTGGGGGGTCGTGTAAGCGCATCTTAGGAGACTAAAGGAATTTCATATAAGTACAATGTCGGCATAAAATATTTCGTTTGACGACGTACGCAGCTATTATCGATAGGAGAATTTTGGTAAATCTATGAAAACAACCATGTATTTAAC
This sequence comes from Ascarosepion bandense, assembly GCA_037127315.1. Classification (NCBI taxonomy): domain Eukaryota; kingdom Metazoa; phylum Mollusca; class Cephalopoda; order Sepiida; family Sepiidae; genus Ascarosepion; species Ascarosepion bandense. The sequence goes on from JBBBDQ010000883.1 coordinate 28,927, forward strand.
AAATCACACGTAAAACCCAGACTTATATTTATATATGAGATTGAATTATATACATAAATTGTATTCGAGATTATATTATAAACAGTAACTTGTTTCCGAGTACTCGCGTCTTTTACGGCGGTTTTCTGATCCTTGTTGCAGGCTCCAAATCAAACAGGTTTTTGTGTTTCGTCAACAACTACAGTGTCGACCTGTGGTTTATAATGTAACTAAATAGATCTTAGTTAAAATCTCCGGGGGGAAAGGAAATACTCTAGAGTGACCGATTGCTGATCAAGATCAGTACGCTCAAACCCAATACTATAATAACTTTTGGCTTCATGTAAGCAACCCAATACTCCTCAGTCAGTTTTGTCTTCTGAGCTGTGAGCTGGCTGTAGATAACGTAGTCGGAATTTGCTATCGCGCGTGTATTTAGTAATGTCCTTTGATCTATTGTTTCATAATGTTCTATAAAGGTAATTCAATGAGACAGTTTTATGTTAATATTATTTACCAATTACAAGTCAACGCTATACTGTCACCTGTGAAAAAAAAAACCCTATTTAATGTCGGCTGCTTCCAACTTTGGACTGTCTATGCATAATGTCGATTTCATTATAAAAAATTCAAATTTAAATACATTGTCAATCGTCATATTCTGTATATATAGGATGCGATAGATCAATTGCCATTTAAATTACGTAAAAATGAAAATAACATTGATATCTCATCTTAACGAGCATATTTACCAAAATTACAAAAACAGATCTTGAAATACTATATCCAATAAAATCGACATTGACTTCAACTACGGCCTACAAGCGACTCTTCTTAGTGGTCTCCTTGTTTAAGTTGGTGAATGCTGCAATAATCCTTGCGTAGAGTCTATCTTTAGAGTTACAAGGATTTGTTGGTCTCTCACTCATCTGCACCCCAACACATAAAAATCAAGGGGGTTACAGTCTGGGGAGTTAGGTGATCAGATGTACGGGGTGATGTGGTCGCAGAAATTGTCTGATAGCCATGACTGAGATTTCCTGCTTGTGTGGAATGGCGCAGTCCTGTTGCTAGACATAGGGTCTTCCAGCAGCCAGCCTCTTGATCCAGGACAGCACTAACTCCTTAAGGTACTTGGTGTAGACCTCCGTGTTGAGTCTGAGTTCATATGGAATATAAATAGAGCCATCACTAGTGATCACTCCAAACACCTTCGTAATCCTCTTTAGACTCTTCCAACTCTTTCCTAATCCTCTGCACTGTTCTCAGATTGACACCTAAACACTCTGAAATGTTTGTATTAAAGCTTCCGGAGCTAATACTAAGCAGTACAGCATGCTATTTCCAAATTTCTGGAGGAATAAATTGCATCATGGTGTTTTTTTTACTCTCAGACAGTGCCCAACTGACCCTACTATACTGTGCAGGCAACAAAATTAAAAACAAAGAATACGCATGAGTGAAATTAAAAAATGGCGACAGTTTACTCATCGCGCCCTGTATTTTTGGTCATTTTTTACATGGAAAATTTGATTAAACTTTCAAAAGCATGTGTATTTTAGTTTTTTATCTAATATTAGAAGTATTTTATTGTTTTGAGTAATTTTTTTGTTTTTTTGTTTTGATTTAATTTATTAAAACGAACAGTCAGGACTATTTAAGAATTTTCAGTGATCAACTTCATCTTATGGTTCAAAAACTCTTCCTGGAGGGAAACGTTATTATTCAGAATGATAATGATAATGCTCCCATTCATACTGCTAAAGTTGTAGGGGAAAAGCACGAGGAACATTCTTGCAAAGTAGAGAATCTTATCTCGGCCACCACAGTCCCAAGATCAGATCTCAACATCATTGAAAATTTATTGTTCATTTAAAAAAAAACAAGTGAGGAATCGACATCCTCCACCATCATCATTCAAAGAATTGGAGACTGTTTTAGTTAAAGAATGTATTAAAATTTAGCTGGAAACAATTCAAACTTTGTCCGAGTCAATCCCACGAAGAATTCAAGCTGTTATTAACTGCCAAAGGCGGTCCTGTTCCATTTTGAAATAAATTTGCTTGAAATTTCAAGGTGTTCCTATTTTATTCAACCCTTAAATACAAATATTATCCTACGTCTATGGCACGACTCGGAGTTTCATGCGTTATGCAATCATGAGGGGCATATTTCAGGTTTGAAATATACACCTGATGATTGCATAACGCATGAAACTCCGAGTCGTGGCATAGACGTAGGATAATATGTATATAATACAGCTCATTTCATATATTAAGCACTGTTTTATTAACACCTGAATAATGATACTATACATATGTACACCTGGAAGTTGTGGATTTTTTTTAATTTTATATGATTTCCATATTAGACCATATAAAATTTTAAATAATCAGCAACTTCCAAATACTATTAAACATTGAAGTAAAAAAAAAATAATAAAAACACAAAATATCCTTACTAAAGGAGACAAATCCAACAACATCTATCAAATAAACCCAAGGGAATACAAAAAAGATAAATGAAGAAATCCCAAAATCTTATAAAAAAAAGTCCCGGATTCCTATATTGAAAACATTAACAAGGAAGCAAATATTATTACAGATAAATTAAATTTAAGCGAAATAATTCAAATTTTAACAGGCAGACAATCTTTCTTAGCAATAAAAGACTATAAAGATTTTCCCAACAACCCATCATACCGACTTATAAATCCAACAAAAATAGAAGTGGGCAAAATAAGCCATCAAATATTAAAAAATATTTGTGACTTGCTAAGAACAGCCACTCAAGCTAACAAGTGGAACACTATAAGTGATTGCATTTCCTGGTTCCAAAAAATCGAATGCAAAAATAAATACACGTTCATTAAATATGACATGATAATTTAATGAATTCAGTTTCTGAAAAGAGGTTTAACAGAAGCGTTTAATTTTACTAAAAGATACATAAACATACCATCTGAATATATTGATATAATCCTACATTGCCGCAAATCAATACTTTTCCACAAAGGTAAAGCATGGATTAAAAAACCAAACAACAGCACATTTGATATACCACAAGGATCGTATGACGGAGCAGAAATTTCAGAATTGATGGGCATATACATTTTAAATAAAATCAACAAAATAATCCATATAGACAACCACGGATTATATAGAGATGACGGATTAATGATAGCACCAGACAACAAAAGAGAAAATTATAAAATAAGGAAAGAACTTTTCAAACTATTCAAAAAACTAGATTTTGAGATAATAGTAGAAACAAATAGAAAAGTAGTCCAATATTTAGACGTGGAATTGAATTTACAAACTGGCAATGTCTCTCCATACATGAAAACAAACACTTACTTAAAGTACATAAATACAAAATCCAACCATCCCAAAAAGTATAATTAGACACATTCACAAAGGAATGGTCACAAGCTATCAAGCAATTCATCAAATAAAACAATATTTGATGAAAAGAAAAGGAAACTATGAAGATGCACTAAGAAAATCTGGCCATAAAAACATTTTAGAATATAATTCTCAACCAAACAGACCAACAAAAACGATTATAGAAAACGAAACATTATCTGGTTCTACCCACCATTTAATTTAGAGATAAAGATCACAATAGGACAAATATTTTTTAAACTAATAGATAGACACTTTCCAAAAGGCTCAGAACTAAACAAAATTTTCAACAGAAACACAATCAAGCTAAGTTATAAATGCACTAGTAATTTAGATAGTTTAATAAAAAAAATAAAAAAAACGCCAGAAACTTGCACAAAACAAGACCACTAATAAAGAATGCAACTGCAGGGACAAAAATAAATGTCCACTTCAAGGACCTTGCAATACAAAGCCACCAAGTGATCTGGCGCATCTTAGACGTCTTGACCACGAATGACGATCAGTCTAAACTAAGTCAAATTAAGCCTTTAGCACAATCTTTGAATTCATCGTAATAACCATATCTGCTCTGAAATGTATCGTAATGTCAACATATACGGGGATTGTGTTATAGGCTTAATTTGATTTCATTTAGACTGATGGTCATTCGTGGTCGAGAGGTCTAAGATGCGCCAGATCACTTGGTGGCTTCTCCTATGTGAATAGGGGTCGCAGGTTCGAATCCTGTTGAATGACACACATTTTCGGAACAAAAATTTATCGTAAATAAGCAGGCCGGTAGAAATAAATATATAATATTGTTTGATTATAAACAGAATATCTACTTAAATACGAGTATCAATCAAAAATAATGTTCAAACAAATCATCGGTTTCGTTAATTTCCGTAACATACACACATATATATATATATATATATATATATATATATATATATATATATTAATGAATATAATATCATCCTACGTATATAGCACGAATCGGAGTGAATATTATGAACTGGCCGTTTCTAGATTTTAATTTCAATTTTTATTTCTAGTTGCCGAATTGTTTAAGATCGTTATAAATTGTAAATCTGGGATGCCATTCTTTAATTTATTGAATGAATAATTTAATTTAGTTTAGACTGAAATTGGAAAGAAAAATCATGGAAGTTAAAATAAAAATAAAATATAAAATTAAATAAAAATGTTAAGAGCAGATTTAGGAAGTATATTTCAAAAGGACCACATGTGTTTATTTTCTGTGGATGAAGGCATTAACAAAAATTAAAAATTTAATAAGTAAATAAATAAATAAATATATGCACAGTGCATGAAATTCCGAGTCATGCTATCGTAGGATAATCTGTATATTCATAATTATAGTCGTTTTAACCTGTGAAAATTTCAAAGTTTTCTTATTTTAATCTTCTGATGAATCTTAATTTTTTAGTTATTTATTCCATACATTATTTAAATGGGTAAAAAATAATTAAATTTAAAAATAAACTAAAATCCAACCTACTGTTAAAAATCATTGTCTACACATTTAAATAATGTATGGTTCCACAATGTATCTTACTCGGACAAAATAATTGTCTTTAAAGTTTAATTACAATGTATCAATTATAACTTAAAAATTAAAAATTATTTTACTAAAATAAATGACCCACACATTACTTAATTAGTTTTTTTTAAACTACAGTATACCTTAGTATACCATAATTATTTAATCGTAATTTTAACCTAAGCATTCCAGCCCCTTTACTAAATCTAATGCTGTTAAAAATTAATGTTTAACCATTTAAATAATATGTGGTCCAACTATGTACCTTAGTCAGACAAAATAGTTTTCTTTAAAATTTAATTAATTACAGTGTTTCGTTTATGCTCCAATATAACTTAAAAATTAAAAATTATTTTACTAAAATAAATGATCTACACAATACTTAATACCCCCTTCATTCATGAGGTAGTACAAAGTCTATTTAAAAAAAAACATAAAATCCAACCTGCTGTTGAAAATTATTGTCTACCCATTTAAATAATCTATGGTCTCACTATGTATCTTGTCCAGACAAAATTAAAAAGTGACATGTCTAGGCACCAGGCCATCTTGCTTCTTTTCGCGACTCAAATTTTCAACACCATAGTTACCTAATTCTTATTTTTGATAGAACAATATTGACACATCTAAAAGCATTGTCTCCAACTAGCACTCCCAAATTTTCTAAATAACCATGAATTCATCATATATTTTCAAAATAAATCATTTTTACCATTTATTTTAACATATCACCTGAAGAAGAAAAGTATTGTTCATAAACATGAACATTTTTGTGCAGTGTATAATGCTTTTATAAGCCATTGTAATAACAAAATTATACAATTAAACTCTACTCTACTTTATAAATGTAAATACTTGAACAGTGGGTTTTAATCTACGTGTTCTTTCACTTTCTTATAATATATATATATATATATATAAGAGATCTTGTTAAAGAAAATTATACGCTTCCTAGCAGGATTCGGATCTACGTCTCTCTCTCTCTCTCTCTCTCTCTCTCTCTCTCTCTCTCTCTCTCTGTATATATTTATACATATAGAATAAAAAGTGAATGGCCGTGAACGTTGTTGTTATTATACATGTTATGATACAGTAAGTGTCCATAATGGTATTTGTGATGCTACACGTGTTCCGAGTTGACTCTCTTCAGGCGAATAAACTTGTGACTTTACGTATCGAGTTCCTTTGGTTTCTGTTTGCCAAAGTGTCGTTTATAAATAGATAAGTAAGTATTTTGTGGGGATTAGTGGATTTTCACACTGTTATGATGTATATAGCTCCGTAAAACACGGATACGAAACGGCCCCATGAAAGTGAGGCCGGCTCTGTAGGCTTACCACCCTTAGTTGGGAAATAAAGACACTTCTCTTACGAGATAGCTTGTGTGTTCACGTGTTATTCATTATCGCTCGCCATAGGCACAAAAGCATGGTATCAGAGTGAGATTCTTTTTCTACTTTCGGCGAATTCATCTCTCCACACCTCGGATAAACACACCTTTCATCGGAAAATAACTGAAATAGCGTATACGCACCGGCAAACTAACCCAACTATTTGTCGGACACCACGTGAACACACAAAACACGGAAGTCGGATCGGATCATTACACGGCACAAATTGGATATAATACCTCGGAGATAATACTAATACTTCGGAATAAGGGCTTACCCCATCCCACCACCGGAAGAAATGGACATTTGAGAGAGAGCTGGTCCATATTTAAACTCTCATGGACGAACTACGCAGACGCTACGCGCATTGATACCAAACCGGCTAAAGTCCAAGTAGGAACTTTTCTTTCTATCGTTGGCAAGGAATGCCTAAAGCTTATAAAAAGTCTGCCCATGACAGAGGAGGAACGTGCGACATCAACTCGATCATAAAAAAATTATCCGACTATTTCGAACCTAAATTAAATACGACATACGAACGCTACGTATTTAATTCATGCGACCAGGAAATAGGCGAACGTTTTGATTCCTATTTGAACAAGCTGAGGAAACTGATAAAAACGTGCAGATACAGCACGTTGGAAGACAAATTACTCCGCGACCGGATAGTGACGGGAACAAATAAAAAGGAAATACAAACCAGACTCCTCAGTGAATCAGATCTAACATTAGACCGGACAATTGATATATGTCGGAGCACTGAACAAAGGGACAAACAAGTTGATATGATAGGCAGCAGAAACACAACAGAAACGGTGCATTATGCCCAAAAGGTAGAAAAAAGAAAACAGAGACGGGAGCATATCAAGGACTGCAAATTCTGTGGATTAAGCCATGACAAGGCCTATGGATTAACCTGCGCAATCTGCTTAAAGCGTAACCACGTTGCAAGGATGTACCAATCGAAAGCGTATCCACCACGGTCAAACAATAAACTGCCAGCACATGCAAAGGTCCGTTACGTAAACGACGAACCTGCCAGCAGTGATGAAAGCATCTATGCCTTGGACCCTTTGTCAGACCGCAAACGCTACTACGCAGACATCCACATATCCCCCTTAGGAGGCAGGAAAGCTCTAACCCTCAAGTTCCAAATTGACACTGGGGCAAGCTGCAGCACTCTTGCTCTTGTGGACTACAAACGCCTCACTAGAGCACCCTTACAACCCTCCCATACAAAGCTGAAGCTGTACGACAATTCCATTCTCCAACCCCTGGGAGCTGTAACACTGTGGCGCGAAGCAAACAGCATCAAGAAAAAAGTCCATTTTCAAGTAGTGGACAATAATTCGCCATCCTTATTATCTGGACGGGCCAGCTCTGCACTCCAGCTTATAGTCTTCAACGTTGAATGCGTCAGACACCTGGACGAAGTTAAATCATTCACCAAGGAGGGTGTTCTCGACAACTGTAAAGATGTATTTTCCGGGCTGGGAAGACTACCAGGAGAATACAAAATAAAGATTGATAAAAAATTCAAACCAGTTCAGAACAACCCCCGCAGTGTTCCCCTACCACACAAAATGGAGCTGAAACAAAAACTGGAGGAATTGGTTGAACAAGGAGTGATAACATTGGTCACAGAACCGACACCCTGGATCAGCAACATAGTTGTCATTCGGAAACCCCACAAATTGAGGATCTGCATTGACCCATACCATTTGAATAAGGCAATCCAGCGTAACCACTACCCAACTCCAACAGTCGAGGAAATAGCAACAAAGATGAGCAAGGCCAGGCACTTCTTGGATGTGTTTCTTCAGGTTGCACTGGATGAGTCGTCTTCATACTTGACAACGTGTTGGACTCCATTTGGCAGGATATGGTGGCTTAGAATGCCATTTGGGATTAGCTCAGCCCCGGAGGAATGGCAACGACGACTCGACCACTGTTTCGAGGGACTGGACAACACCCAAGTTAACGCAGATGACACCATAATATATGGTTCTGGTGAGAATGATGCGGAGTCCGACAAAAGTCACGACACAGCATTCAGAGCACTTATCGAAAATGCCGGGAAAAGGGTTTAAAACTCAACCTCAAAAAGTTAAACTTCAACAAACTTCTGTCAGTTACATGGGACATATCTTTAGTGCACATGGCTTAGCAGCAGACCCGGAGAAAGTTAAGGTAGTTTCGCAGATGCAATGCCCCACAGACGTCCAAGGCATTCAGAGAGTCCTAGGGGTCGCAAAGTACCTTGCCAAGTTTACACCCAAACTAAGCACTGTATGTGAAGCGCTGCGACGCCTACTGGACAAGGACTCTGTATTTGACTGGTTGCCACAACACGAAACGGCTTTCAGTAGGATTAAAGAACTCATCACCCAAGCTCCAGTCCTCCAATATTATGATGTTAACAAGGAAGTCTCACTGGAATGCGATAGTTCGGAGGTTGGTCTTGGAGCTGTAATAAAACAGGGTGGACACCCCATCGCGTATGCGTCCAGAGCACTTACTAAAACGGAGCGAAACTATGCTCAAATTGAGAAGGAATGTCTCGCCATTGTGTTCGCCGCAGAACATTTTGAGCAGTACATCCTCGGCAAGGAGAAGGTGAAAGTATTCCACTGGAGACTATACTGTCGAAACCCATCCACACCAACCCAAAGCGACTGCAACGAATGCGGCTTCGACTTCAGAAATACTCTATGGACGTGGGGTCCAAACCAGGACAACAGATGTATATCAGTGACACACTATCACGGGCCTCATTGCCAGCCACTGAGACAACCAGGGAGGACAAAGCCACCATATTCGAAATACAGGAGCTCACGGAAATGTTTGAACTGGAAGATCACCACGTCATCTCTGACCACCGCCTCGCACGGATCAAGGAGGAAACTGGTCAGGACACGACATTATGAGCACTAATAGAAATCGCAAAAAAGGTTGGCCAGCTGACAAAAACGACAGTTCACTCAATGTCAGGGAATACTGGCCATACCGTGATGAACTAGCCACAGAAAATGGCCTAGCCTATCGAGGTACACGCCTAATCATACCGACAAAACTGAGGCCAGAGATGGTCGTCAGGGCACACAGGTCCCACTTAGGCATCCAGTACACCCTAAATACTGCCCGTGAGATAATGTAAGATAATGTATGTAGTGCTGGTGGATATCTACTCAGACTTTATAGAACTAAGCCAGCTCCCTGACCTCAATAGCAACGCCCTCATCAAAGCAATCAAAACTGTCTTTGCCACACACGGTGCACCAGCAACCCTGATCACCGATAACTGCAACAATTTCATCAGCAGCGAGTTTCGCAGATTCCTAAAATCATGGGACGTCAACCACATAATATCCAGCCCACACCATCATCAGTCCAATGGACGAGCGGAAGCAGCAGTGAAATTGATGAAAGGGATCATAAAAAAACTACAAAAGAAGGAACTGACATGTGGAAAGCCATCCTGGAATGGCGCAATGCAACCACACCAGGCATGCGCAGTTCACCTGCGCAACGACTCCTATCAAGACGCACCCGCTCAATGCTACCATGCAAAGCCACAGATTACACACCCCAAGTACAAATGGACGTACAGCAGGCGCTCATAAAGAAAAGACAGACAACCAAAAGCTATTATGACCGGCATGCCAAACAATTACCGGAGCTCGCCATAGGACAACCTATCTGGGTGAAGCGTCATCCACAAATTCCTAACAGTGACTGGACGTCTGGTATAGTTACTAACAAAGCAGCACCACGCAGCTACATGGTCCAGGTAGATGAACAACAGTACAGGAGAAACAGGATACACTTGCGCCAACAGGCCACATTTCCTGACCGGGCACCCACTGAGCCCCTGAATATCCGCCCCCCGGCAACTAGATACATTACCCAACCAAACACCAGCTGACCCCCAATACACTCCCATACAAACATGCACATAACAGACACATGAAATCCAACCCCGTAGATCTAGTCGTCCTGTCCAAGTACCAGCACGATTAAAGGACCATGATCTATCGAAAAGTAGACGCGCAAAGCCAAAAATTTGAAGAAAAAGAAAAAAAAGCACATAGGGACTTTACTTTGATTACTCTGAGTTGTACTAGCTTCATTCAATAATGAACTCACGCACTATTACAAAGTATGGACTTTTACAGCATCACACATAGTCAATTAAAACTACCTTGAACTCAGTATAAACATCACTTGATACGAGGGATGTTATGATGTATATAGCTCCGTAAAACACGGATACTAAACGGCCCCATGAAAGTGAGGCCGGCTCTGTAGGCTTACCTCCCTTAGTTGGGAAATAAAGACACTTCCCTTACGAGATAGCTTGTGTGTTCACGTGTTATTCATTATCGCTCGCCATCGGCACCAAAACACACACCAACACATATGTAAGTGAAAAAACAGATAAATAAATAAATATTTTCCACCAAGGTGAAATGGTTTTGGGGTCGGGTCTTCACATTAGCACATTAAGATTATCTTAGAGGCGCCTTATGTTATCTAGGAATTTTTTATTGACTTGAGAAATTGGTTTGTAATTGTATTAATTGGTCATCTGTTTTTGTTTTTTTTTATGTATTGTTTTGGCGATACTTTTTTAATTTAGTGTGTGTGTGTGTGTGTGTGTGTGTGTGTGTGTGTGTGTGTGTGTGTGTGTGTGAGAGAGAGAGAGAGAGAGAGAGAGAGAAAGAGAGCGTTTTTTGATTCGTCTTTATGCTTTTAAAAATTTTTATGGGTCATCTGGTTCTTTTTATTGTTTGGGTTTAGTGTGTGTATGTGTGCGTGTATATAAGTGTGTGTATATGTATATGTGTGTGTTTTTATGTATGTGTTTTAAGTTTTTCATGTTTTGTTGAGCGAAGGCTTGTATTTTTTGTGAATCTTTCTTCCTTCATTATTAGTGTGTTCTAATCTGCATTTTGATAGATTGGTATTACTTTGAATTCGTGCAAATGTTAAGTGACATACAATTTCCTGTTAATTGCTATTTTTATATTACTTTTATGAAGGAATATCTTATTCAAGCATTGTGTAGCCTTTATGTATATTTTTGCGCATTTATTGCATTTTAGAGCGTAAACTACATTTTTTGAGTTGCAGCTTAGATCCGATTTTATTTCGAATGTGAATATGTTTTCGAACTTGAAGTGTTTTGCTTCTACTATTATATTGCATGCTCCACATCATTTTCTTGCATTTTGTGCCCCCTTGTGTTGTGTGCTGTTCGAATTTTGATGAGATTAGGATGTCTTTTAAGTTTGTGGGGCTGGCGTTTACTATTAATTATTTTAGTTGTCTTTAAGATTTCCTTTATTTTGTTATTATTGTTGAGTAATTCTATGTGTGTTTTGATCTTTGTGAATAATTCTGGATTGTTTTTGTTGTGTGTCGGAACGTATGCTAGAATGTTTTCTTCTTTTTCATGTTTTTCTTATTATTTTTTTTAATCTGGAAGGATACTAATTGTAATTTTTTACTAGTTGGAAACCCTTGTCACGACCATCTCCACCAATTTCTCTCGTTGGAACAACCCTATTTCTGTTTTTAATATATATATATATATATATATATATATATATATATATATATATATATATATATACTGGATTGCTGATATATAAACTCCATGTCATTAATGTCATATCATACCAATATCATTTTAAAATATATTTTTAAAAAATATTTTTTAAACATATCTAAAAAGCAACAGCTATAAATAAAAACAAAAATGCCAGCAAATTGAATGACATCGCCGAAGTTGTACCTCTAGAAATATTAGAATTTTAAAATTGAAAGTAAAGCGTTCCTGCATATTCACCGTTTTTCTGGTGTGTAATTTATAACAGACGTTTGTTATATTTCCTTCCTGCCTTAAGTATACGAGTTGAAAAAAATTTCTATTTAAAATCTTTGATAACTTTAATAATTATTGGTTGATTTTCAAAAAACATGTTTTATTTTGAACAGTATAGTAGTATAAGTACAGTCAGTCAGTCAGTGCCAAACGTGATACATGCTTGGGTGATCATGTCTCTTCTGAGTCATGCTGACTAGACAGAAGATTTTTCCGCAGAAGATTACCATTTCTTTTTGCGGTAGACTGGTTGCCAACCAAGCCTATAGAGCCCAATTCGTCCTGCTATTCGACCCATAGCTGGAGAGAGAAGGGATGGGTTAATACCTTTTCCAAAAGTATTTGTGCGTAAGTGAATGCAACGAATTCAACTGGAATTCGAACTCGAACTTTCTGAGCCCACATCCATTGCACCACAGCACATCCCAGTAAAGTGGCATCAGTGTTTCCCACCAGTGTTTGTAATTGATTGGGTCGGTCGTTAAACATTTCCTGTAGCTTTTGCACATTTTCTTCCAATCTGAATGTTGAAAGACGAACACTTCTGTGCGTGTTTGCCATAGATCTCGTACTCATCAGCTTGGGAATGACAATATCTGGAGGTTTTGGCAAGCATTTAAACATGAAATCCATGGATCCCTCGACACCGTCTCTGCAGTTGTACCGCGGATTGTCACACTTCCTTACGGGATACTAGCCGGGCAAGTCCATGCAGTGTCAGGCGCTGTTCCATTCTGGTCTACACTTGTCACACTAAAATAAAAACAGAAATTATCATTGAAATTCAGTCATTTTAGAGATTGAATCATTTAGAGATTGAATCATTTTAGAGTATATTTTGTTTCATGTGGCGATATTAATAAAAGTTATACATAATTTTCAATAGGAAGTTTTTTTTTCACACACTCTTTATATGATTCCATGAATTAAAATATTATTTAATTTAAAAAAGTCCTTTCTAATAACGAAATACATTACCTTTTTGTCGTTCAATTACCCACCATATACTATATTATGTGTGTGTTTGTGCATCTTCTTTGTGTGCTATGTGCCCTCAGGACAGGCAATCATGGCCCTCTGCAACTTTCTGTCTCTTATTTACACCATTTACATTGTTCGGAATGTTGTCCTCATCTTCATTTACGACATTTTGGCAGTACGTTCGACATTCTTCAGTTGATTGCAGTTTCGAAATGAACCCTTTATTTCGTCCATAGATTTAGATTGTCCTAGTTCCACGTGTCATGCCTCTTATGGATGTTACAGTATCAGTTACCTCCCTTTAACCCAACTCTCTAAGTTTTTGTTTACATCTGCTGGATTGAACTCACTACTCTTTGGAGCAAGTCACTAACTTCAACCAACGCTTTTATCCACTGGGCCATACTTGAGGAGTGTATGAATTTTGATGTCTCAGCGACTATTCATTACCAGGGCTCATATTACAATTTTGTTGTTATTATTGTTTTGTTTTTTTTTTCACTAGAACTCCATATTACTAGTTCCCATACTGAACTTTTGAAGGTCGTCCTGATGTTATATGGACAACAGGTCTTTTGTATTGATACTCCCTTTACATGGGGTAGGTAGACCGAGGTTATTTTCTGAGTGTTGTTACCCTATTGCACTCTTTTATCCCACTTTCTCGGGGCTGCTGTCATGTACTCAAGGTGGTTGTTACGTTTGAAGTTACAGCTTATACTGATTATTTATTGTTCATATATCTCTGGGTCACCACTTATGACTTTTTCTCGATATTTTAAGCAGCGGACGATCCCTTTCTTTATACTGAATGGATGGTAGAATTTGAAGTTGAGGTATTTTCAGGTGAATGTTGGCTTGCGGTATACGAGTGTCTCAAACCCATGCTCTGTTCGGAATATTAGTACATTCGGGAATGCTTGTTTTTCGTGTTTTCTTTCTTCATTGGGAATTGTTTCAAAGATCAGAGTTCACATGGTTCAGTAGTAGCTGGATCTTTTCCATGTATATGTTACTGGTGATAATTTCTAAGCCTTCATCTTGCCGATATGTCTGATCCCATTCCGAGGTATGTAGTTTGTGTACAGAAATTCAGCATATTCATCAGACTATCTATTAGTATAATGGTACGTTCTCCGAGGGATGAGTCCGAGGCCAGTCTGTCCTTGACTACCATTAGTGTCTTCTCTGTATTTACCTTGGCGAACAAACTCACCAGGCCTAGGCTCACCATTTGGTTGGATTGCATGGGAGCATCATTGATAATTTCCACGAAATTGGCAGAGTTTCGGACATATTGTGAGGACTTTCCCATTAATGAATCAACTATATCGACAAGAAAGCAACTCAGAGGGTAGCACACGGAACCTTAGCAGCTGACATACTAGTTGGTGGTTAGTAAATATACTATACAACCATACAAACAAAATCAAACCAGTGATTAATGTAAACAATACGTGGCGCCGTGTGTTTCTTTAGAAATTTATTTCCAGTATTAGGGTGCGTCTTTTATGCTACAGCGTCTTGTAAGCTGTAAAATACGGGGATTTCATGAGGAAAATAACATAATCAAAATGTTATTTTTTTTTCTTTTCGTTCTCACTTGTTCACTCACACACTCTCGAACATAGTTACATACATAAAGAATCATAAAGTACAACGTTTCTTGCATTTTGTAACTTTTCGTTGGAGATAACGTCGCCAGCATTATAAAAGTATTGGCGATTTTCATTAAGAAAGATCATAAGTGTAAACACCTTTTGCTTCAGAAGCAGGAAACGTTAATGATAATTATTTTTCTCTAGAGACTTAATATATTTCTTTTAAAAAAGAATTTCCGCATTGCCAAATGAATAAATTAGAAACAACTCAAACACAACAGCGTGTGTTAATCACTGTCATCAGTAATAATATTATATGAAAACTTCAGGGATTTTTTTTTTTTTTTTTTTTTTGCTTATAGAAGAAATCTTTTCTCTAAAGAAACGGCTTCTTCCCTTTCTAAGGTAGATGCTTATGCGCATGGTATTTTGTTGTGAAAATGTCTGCTTTAATATAAAATGTCTGCTTTAATATAAAATGTCTGCTTTAATATAAAATTACCTTTTGGTTTAGTAGTGCGGCCTACCTTATGATAAATTGCCTCTCATGTGACCCACCGTTCGAAAAAAATGTTTCCTATGCCTGGTCTAGTAGTTTTACTTCGTTCCACAGGGGTTGAGTGGGTTAAGCTTGACAGTAAATCTTATGCAACACGAGTAATAAAAAGAAAAGACGGAAAAAAGGGCCAGTCCCAGCAGTAACAGCGGCAACATGACCATCTATAAGAACATTAGATTTCAGGCTTCAAGTTCCAGATTCAACTTTATTTCAGTGTATTTAAACTTTGGTTCGGATTGGGTGGTATGGTAATTATGAATTGAATTAACAGTCTACACCGGAGATTAAATAAAGAGTTCAGCTCAAAATTCCCTGATGGCTATTGTTAGAGCTGATGAAGACCAGGAGAAATAACGGTTGAAACATTGTGATAATAACTATAAAGATAATTAAATCAGTCCTTCTGTATACAATGTAAATCATAGTAACTCCTCAACACAGAAATTTAAACAGAAATAAATGAATACTACTAAAAGTAACAAATCAAGAAAAGTGTGGGATGCCATGATTGTCTACTTCCTGAAGGAACATAGTGAAGCAGAGTGAATGGAAGACTTTCACATGAAGAAATAAAGTTGTTTTTTATTTCTTCTTCTTAACGTTTTTACTATTAGTATTAGTAGTAGAAGGATAATTTACATGAATATTAGTTGCAAAAGTAGGGAAATATTTATTATATTATAATTTATTCCGACTCATGTTTTCCACATCTTGATGATTGCAGTCACGATGTCTAAGCTATTATGTCCCCGAGCCTTTTTCGTGTGTCTCTTGTATGTGATGACCTTCAGGGGATTTTGAATGGAGCCATATATTTAATCCACAAGGAAATGACTTTAATAACAACATTGGCCTAAACAGGAAGATTCGCAATCCTGTTGGACCATGGGAACTCAGTAAGCTCTTCAATACATTTCTCAGTAGAAAAGAGAAAAGAGAAGCAAAAAAAAAGCAGACCATAAACTTGGATATGCTAACCGGCTCAGCGTATATCTTAAGTCAATATTTGACGGATAATACACAAACGCAAACTACACAGAATAAAGAATGTGTTCATCCGCTAACAGATGCATTAAGCATTGGTTACATAGACACATAGTAATATTCTATAAGCCGAGTTTCTCAGTTTGGGCGATATCGCCCACTGGTGGACGATTTCTACTGTTCAGTGGGCGATGAGCAGCTGCACAGAAAATGATATGCGATTAGAAATTTTGGTGAGGGATATTAGATTGTATTTTGAGTATTAGATTGTATTTTATCACCAGATAAAAGAATGTCAAGAACAACAAAAATATTCCCTGAATTTTTATTAGTTTTAATTTTGAACAAAAATTGTTTCATTTTTTGTCATTGCTTTCAATACTAGCCCTAAACACAGAACTAATCTTGACCATAAATCTAAATTATACACAGTTTTCAATAGTCAAGATTGCTTTCATTTTTCTTTGATACGATAGTAGCAGCATCAGCCACTGCGTAAGTCAGCATTACTTGTTACCTCCCTTTGGTATTTTTACTATATTATAAAGTCAGTTTATGAACAAGTAACAAACTTTTACCAAAAATGTTGGTATATTTTTGGATATTTATAGAGTGTTCTAATAACTTAGACCGATTTAAAATTTTAAGTTTAAGCGTCAAATTATTTTTTTCAGTTTCTTTCAGATTTAACAACTTCAGCCTTTGGCAATTTCAACCATAGAAAAATTAACATTCGAACAATGTATTAAAGTCATCGAAGCCTATGATGAAAATGTATGTTCAAACAGAAATGCATTTGGCTTTATTGAATGAGACGTTCCCAGGTCGCATCATCTCTCGAAACAGTGATGTCAATTGGCCACCAAGACTGTGCGACTTGACACCTATAGATTTCTTCCTTTGGAGTCATCTCAAAAGTAAAGTCTATGCCAGCATGCCAACAACAGTTCAACAGCTGAAGGATGTGATGATAAGGTGCAATGATGAGATCGAGGAACAACAACGCAGAGACATCATCAAAATTTTGACCATCGACCAAAGCCTTAGCGGACATTTGGGCGATATTATTCTTCACACATAATTGCCCTGACTCAAATAATATGATCCAATAGTGAAATTAATAAAATTTCACCAATAACACAGTTTTATTTACTGCTAACTATGCTCTGTCGTAATAAAAGAATTTATACTATACCGATAAGCGGTGGAAATTTTTTCTTGTAAAAATAGGCGATAATGCAAAAAGATTTTAGACCCCGCCTCTAAAGAGATGAATGTATTTTAAATACACTGTCTTTCTTTTTCATTAATATTAAAATCTTCAATGAAACTGGTGTAAAGTGATTTATGGGGCTGATGAGATTTAAATGTATAAAGGCGCTATATATACTGGGACATTTTTTAACGTTGTGAACTGGCACCATAGAATCACAAAGGAATGTAACAAATAAAGGAAAACGCATCACTAAGGATTATCAACAGCAGCAACAACTAAAATGAATAGTACATGTTACCCGAAGAGAAAATAATGGCACCTTGACATTGCACACTACTTCAAATAAAAGGTTTGGAAGGAAACCCTCATGAATAAGAGAAAGAGCGATAACAGCTACTGGGCTTGAAAAATATATTTTTATGAAAAATTGTTTTAAGAAAAAGGTTTTATAAATTTCAGATGGCAACAGTATAGCCTCCTCCGTCAATAAATGCCAAATGTTTCCTTGTGAGGAAGCGATTCCAACGCGCAGAACTGTTAAAACGTGTCTGGAAATCATACCACTGATCGATCAATAATTTGTAAGTGAAATCATGTAACTCTACAAAAGCTGTTGTTGGTTGTGCTAAAAAAAAATCATAAGTCATCATGACCGAGAGTTTGAGTGTCCTGACATTATTCAAACGCGTGATCATGCATAATTGTAGTAGAAACCAGAGGTGGGATAGGAAATTAAGAATTAAAATCAACCTTCTTCGCTTTTACAAAAATTCACAATGACGTGTGAAATCCTGGTTTTTCCAAAAAAGAAAAAGGACTGAACATGTGCCTAAAGAAAAAGTCGAAACCGGATTTCACGAGTAGATGTTAAACTGGTTTTCTGACTAATGGAAGCAATTGCAAGACTAAAAAGACTTTCGCGATCCAGTGCGAAAAATTTAAATTACTATATAAATGGCTTTCATCAGCGTCAGTCAGTCAGAAATGGAAGCAGGAGAGACGACAAGCTAAAATGTGACAAGACAGAAATTTCAAGTCGACCCAGACATAAAAGTTCGCGTCGCACATCGTCCTCTTTCTCCTTCTTTCTTGTGTGCTGATTCATTTTACTTCTTCTCCATTCAAAGACATTCCTACCAAACAAACGCTCATACATACATACGTACGTACTCATA
The DNA here is from genome assembly GCA_037127315.1 of Ascarosepion bandense. Taxonomy (NCBI): domain Eukaryota; kingdom Metazoa; phylum Mollusca; class Cephalopoda; order Sepiida; family Sepiidae; genus Ascarosepion; species Ascarosepion bandense. The sequence goes on from JBBBDQ010000883.1 coordinate 47,653, forward strand.
AACTCTTTTCAATGAATTACTACTACGAATATTTGTACGAACTCTTGACACCCTTAACTTTCTTATAGAACTTTTAACTACTACCTATTCTTGGTATTCTATTCTTTTAATAAATTTCTATTTTAAAATGAAAAATATATATTTTATTCTTCCACTATTCTACACTATTCCACGCATTCCAACCTGCCAACCAACCTTCTGATGATGAAAACCTTCTGATAATTTTTATGATAATTCTGGATAAAGCTTGTAAGCTGTGGGGAGTTCGGTTATGTATGACACAAGGCCTAATAAATAAACATTAACCATCTCCCTACGGCTAGAAGATCTCTGGGTGTTGAACAAACATGCTTGATAAAATTCTCTTCAAACATGGATTAGTTAGATCGCCCTTTCCCACTAGGAGACGGGTGTGCTCAGAAACGAATAGTCACTCATATATGGATGTAACGGGGTTGGCGTCCAGACGCACGGTAAGCTCAATGGAAGCGACGAGAGCCTTTGTTAGGATATCTATTAGAGAAGGAAAACTCGTATAGAAAACTCACCTTCAGTGTTAAAACGGAAACCTCTCTTTATTGTCTCCGGAATATTTGGTTATGTCAGCGTGAGTCGCTGTAGTGTTATCATACGTCGCTGACTCCGCGTTGTTGTAGATTGTGGATCAACATAAGATATTATTCTCATGTGAAATTTTTGAGCCTTGGAGATTTTACCGCAGTAGATTGTCAGTTCTTTCTGTGGTAACCAAACCTATATAACCCAGTCTGTCCAAACTGGTTTTGAATTTAGAGTTTTCCTTCTTAACCGGTTTCAACCCAAGGCTATAGAACTCCGCTATCTTGCTATTTACCCATAGCCGGAAGGAAAAGAGATGGATTCATACCCTTTCCAGGGGGATTAGCACGCAAGTATATCATGAATTCGACTGGAATTGGAACTCGACTCTCAGATTCTTCAATCCGAGCCGTGCCTTACACTCCACCGTAGCTCAGTGTATTTGGCACAGGTATTGCTTGGGGCAGAATTGACTCCTAAGAGTCTAACTCTGAATTCAAAAGCAGTTGTTCTTGAGGTTAGTAATTCAACTCCTTAAAAGCCAACTTACAATGAAAACCACAACAGCACTGTCTAGTGTGGTGAGGCGTTGATCCTCAACTCAATCAGAGGAGCCTACTGAGGGTAACCAAAGCGTTCGGCGGTATTAAAATCACTATAGAAAGAAAATGCTTAAAATAAAGAAGTGTTTAATAATAAGGTAGCGTGGACTCTCTAACCTTGATTGGTAACCAATCTCGTAGAAGAAAATAAAGAAGTATTTAATAACAAGGTAGAGTGGACTCTCTAACCTTGATTGGTAACCAATCTCGTAGAAGAAGAAAATAAAGAAGTGTTTAATAACAAGGCAGAGTGAACTCTGTAACCTTGATTGGTAACCAGTCTCGTAGAAGAACAAAATAAAGAAGTATTTAATAACATGGTAGAATGAAATTACATTGATTGTGGGTCTAGCAACTCCACCTTGTAAAAATCTACATTTTTTACGGAAACAGCAGCGCGTAGCATCGACTAGCAGATTCGCTATACTCTTCAAAGAAGTCAACCGAGTCAGCCCCACCTTGTTTGGTATAGCTGTAGCCCTGTAGTTCGCGGGGAGCCTACATCCTCTGACAAGGCACATACTTGTCGGCAATGGCCATATTTGCCCAACGAGTAGACAGCCATATTGTACGAATGTGAAGATACTGGTTGTTTTCATTCCTTTTTTTCTGTTTTTGACTAATTTCTAAATTCGCTGTATTTTATTTACTTACTAACTTGTGTCACCATTTCACGAAATCTGCTACGACATTTCCGTTAGAAGACATTAACATGACAGCAAGAAGCGGAAATGAATTCCAGTAATCATCGGATGGCTTCGAAATTCTCTCAGTAAAATCAGCCCAAATGACATGTAAACTTGACATTCATTACGATGCGAAAGCGATACTCTCATCTGTATCATTATCTTTGTTACCCGACAAGAACAAGAAAGAAAGAAAGAAAGAAAGAAAGAAAGAAAGCTTTCTAAGTAACTGGTATTAAGCTGATGGTGTTAGTCGAGAGGCCACAAGGTTTTAGAGTTTATTGAGTTATTGAAAGAAAGAAAGAAAGAAAGAAAGAAAGAAAAAAAGAAAGAAAGAAAGACAGCTTCCAAAGTCATGATATTTGGCTGAGTGGCATGGTCGAGAGGCCACAAGGTTTTAAAATTTATTGTTTCACTATCGTATGTTGAGCTACTAAGCCACATCTCTCCTCCTATACGGCGAAAAATGCTGAACAATTTCCTCTCAACTGAAAAAGAGACTCAATACGACAGAGATGTGCTTCTACATAAAGATGCTGAGAATACCACGGAGTGAACATATAGGAAAAGAAGAAATTCTAAAGAAAATGGGAATTAGAAAGATCCTGATACTTAAAATCAGAAAGACACTTGAAATTTCTCGGATTCGTTATAAGGAAAGATTAACTGGAAAATTTGATACTCACAGGGATAGATTGATGGACGGAAGGACAAAGAGAAACTGTGAGTAACCTGCCTGATGAATTTAAGTGAGAGAATGAAATTGCGAAGATAAAGAGGAATGGTAAAGAGTTAAATGTTAGTTAGAACTATAAGAAAAAGGGGGTTGTGGAGAGCCATGATCACGCACTTCCTGACTGCACACGACTCAAAAAAGAAGATCACGTAAACAACAAGGAATAGCACAAAGTTAATGTCGTACCTGTGCAACAGACCTTTCGGTCACAAAGTGCGTTGATGATCAGGCACAAATCTTTAAACACAAATCTTTCCCTAGCTTAACGCAAGTTCGAATCTTGCCAGAGAGCGCATATTTTTCTTTAATAAGATTTCTCGAATATTCAGGTCGATAGATGAAAATAAATGAATATACTTTTTAATAAATAAACTGGACGTCAACTAAAATACCGGAATCCACTAAAAATAAAGTGTGAGTAACAAAATCTGTCGGATTAATGAATACAACTCCATCACTTCTTTAGAAATTGCTTACGTTAGGATACGAAACTGAGCAGTTGTGTATTTCTACAGTCAAGGAAAGATTTGTGTCTATAAATCACTATTTAGGTTTTGCTTGATCATCGGCACATTAGGTCACTGGTGCCCCCTCCTCAAGACTTTACTCGTGCAACCAAACTGGCAAAAAGTTCCCATCCATTTACAGTTACATCAACCAAATGCAACCGACAATTCTACTCCAGCAGCTTCTTTTCTCGAATTTCCCGTCTGTGGAACTCCTTTTCGTATTCTTGCTTTCCTAACAGCTACAACCTCCAGGAATTTAAATGCTATATCAATTCTCATCTCTTATCCACCTGACTCCGGTCCTTTCTACATCACCCAATATATCTTGTTCTTATCCTTTCTCTCTGCCTTCGCAACTTCACACCTGCGTTCCCATCCTTTTCTTGCCCTTTCTCTGACACCTCCTGTAACTGATTCATCTTTCTCTTCACTCTCCTAAACTTTTAATCTCTTATGTAGCCCCCTGCGCATCAGTAGCGGTACCGCCTTGCTTGGGCGTGAAACAGTTTTGAAAAAAAGAGATATGATATTTAGGTTTTAAAATGAATTTTGATAAATGAAAAGGTTTCCTTCATTTTAGCAAGGATACCCAAGTCAATGTGTCTTTCACCTGAAAAAGGGGCCAAAATCCTAATCGTAGATATTATATAACTCGCTGATGTAAAAAGGGGAAAATTTTAAATAAACATTTTGTAAGTACTAGAAAGGATTTTTGAAAAATAATAAAATAATAAACACTTTGATCTTTCCTCTTAATAATAAGATAAACATTTTGATGATAACTTTTTTTATTAAATTTTGGGCCTTTTTCATTATGCGATACTGTTTGTTAACGAAAAAACGCAGTTTTCCTATATAAAATTTAGGCTTTAAATAACAACTGCTAGACTGACAGCATTTTCAGGTTGACTCAAGTCTTGTGAAAAAGAACTACGTTCAGTTAAATGTGCCATTCTTAGTTTCTTAATTACAACCAAACCAAACCTTGTAAAGAAAACGTTTCCGTAAGAAATGACGCCATTTGTTTTCTATTTTTTCATTTTCGTTGTTTTTTTTCTTTTCTTTTCTTTTCTTTTCTTTCTACATTTGGTTAATCACTTAACGTAGCGAAGTTTTTAGTGATTTGTTTTTGGCACATCTATCAATTAGGCAGATTTCTCTTTCAGTCGATTGTATTTTATAGAGAAAGAATGTAGTTTTGTTTATGCATTGGTAAGGACTAAGTTGATTAGTCAATTACCCAAGCGTTAGTGAAATGGCAGGCGTTTTTGTCTGGACGCGATTTAGAGGAAATCAATTGAGCTGTTCATATCAAAATCAATTAATCAATTAAATTACAAGCTGAAAAGGTTATAAAAGAAAGAAATATTTCCCATCTAATCTTCTAAGGCCACATGTCGGTAAATTTAAAGAAAGTTTTCCCGGTTGCTCTTCCTCTTCTTCTCTCGCCCTTAACCCCGGAAGGAGTCGTTAGGGCGCCGACGTGATAAACCATCCACCATTCTCCTACAGCTGTACATATGTCAGAGCCTGGGTCTCCGCAAATGCTTTCTTGGTGTGCTCATTATATTGTTCGTCATGGGCGTTTTAACTTGGCGGAGCACATCCCTCTCCAGGTTAGACCACAGCCAATGTCCTCCAACTTCGCCTTCGCTGCGAACACGTAACTGTTGTAGTTCCTCTGAGGAAATCCTTCCGCCCTTTCGGTTACCTGCGTTGAGAGGGTTCTTCAACCAATGGTGGCGTATTAACACCACCCCACGAGTACGTTTAGCTCGCCAGCTGAAACGGTTAACCAGAGCATGGTAATTTGGAGCTATTACGTGAGATATTTAAAAGATGCAGAGTGCCAGACACCAACGATACCACCTCTGTTCAGAGCCCCCAATGTACCAGATGAAGGAGCTACAAACAAAAAAGTCTCGTCTCACGTTGTACCTTCCTTGACACCTTCGATAGGTCTTACTTGCATTTAGCTGATGTGAAGAGTTGCTTTGCGTCTCTTCCGTTTAACTATGTTTTTTTAAAAGGCTAAAGAATATCCTACAAAATCATTTCACCCCAATCAAGACGATAATGCGACTAAGATTCAAGAGGCTACTGCAAGATAACTTCTGTGAGAAGAAAGGACAGCAAAATAGCAGGTTTTAAGAAGACAGAAGATGGCGATTGCCGTTGCATCTATATTTTTGAAAATTGCAAGGAAGAAACTGGAATTCCACGGGTGATAAGTATGAGAAAAGAAACTATTAGAACAGAATATACGGTTACAGCTCTCTATTTCAACAGTAAAACGATGAGACCTATTTGCCAATCTAGCATTACGCTTATTCACGAGGTCGAGATAACAAAGAGAGCTCATGAAAACAGCCACTATGAAAATATTAATAGAAAATACAGAAGGAGGTCCGTTCCCGCGATGGGGAAAGTGACTGAAATCGTCATAGATCATTCTTTGGATTCTGTTGTGAATCTCTAAATAACGGAAGCACTAAATGAGATATGGCAACAACATTAAATGCACGGAAGAATAGTAGATATAGACTGATATTGCTTTTAGATTTATATTGTTTTTATTTATACAGTCATTACTAATTTTATTATTGTTGCATACCAACCTTTATACAAGAATGGGATGTTCCTATTCTTTTAAATACTTGTGATTGATTATAATCGATCCAAACAATCTCTTGGTTGACTCTCTGCCTCCGGGCGGACAGGATTCCAGCAGAGACTCCGCTGAAGTGTAGAGTCTTGCCTGGGGTGAATAGATAAGAACTCGACCCGATCTTAAGCAGGGCCTACGGGATACTTTTGGCTGAGCTTAAAGGCTCGGAATCCTTACTTTAATTAACATTGGATGAAAGACGAATATGAGACTTAAAGCAACAGAAATGTTGTTCTACAGAAGGATACTGAGGATACTGTGGACCAACCAAGTGACTAGCGGCGAAACAAACGGAAACAAAATGGAAACTAATACTTAATATCAGAATGAGACAGTTGAGATTTATGAGCACATAAAGAGGAAAGCAGGCTTAGAAAATCTGATACTCACAGGACAGATTGAGGGGAAGAAGGACAAAAGAAAACAGTACATGAAATATTTAATGAGTTTAAGCAAATTAATAGCAGGACGTAGGATGTGCGTTGTGGAGCAGTGGATATCGACTCGGAGTTCGAATTCCAATTGAATTCGCTGCATTCACTTACGCACAAATATCCTTGGGAAAAGTATTAATCCGTCTCTTCTCTCTAGTTATGGGTCAAATAATAGGACGGATTGGGTTCTATAGCCTTGTCTGGCAACCAGTCTACCGCAAAAAGCAATGGCAACCTACTGCGGGATAATCTTCTGCCCAGTCAGTCATGTCTCTTTCAAGACATGATCACTCAAAGCGTTTATCACGTAACTGACTGACTGAATAGCGGAACAGGGCTTAGGAGATATAATAGGAAAACAAAGTTTATTAACAGCTACGAAGGACAAAATGTTGTGAGGAGCCATTCTCGGCTACGGAAGAAGAAGAAGAAGAAGAAGAAGAAGAAGAAGAAGAAGAAGAAGAAGAAGAATCTGCTCACAGTGGTGACATGACAAGCGATATCTAAACTTATTTATAAATGGAACTTTGTGTGTGTGTGTGTGTGTGTGTGTGTGTGTGTGTCCGTTACCTATAGACTCCGAAACGGCTGAACCGATTTTCTTAAAAATTTACACAGTTGTACTATAAGTGTCTGCGGGTGTTCTTAGCTAGGTTTTGTATCGAGGTACCCCCGATAAATATCGAAAATCGATAATTTAAAAAATCGGATTATAGAAGGAGTGGTCCGATTTTTATCAAATTTGATACACTCATAGACAAAGACATAAGAAACGATGTTCAGAAGTTTCAAGGTTGCAGTTCTTACAATAGTGCAGATAATCGATAATATATATATATATATATATATATATATATATATATATATATATATAAAAGGCAAGATGTTTGTGTGTGTGTGTCTGTTTATCTGCCTGTATATCTGTATTTTTTCAGCCCTTTTATTTGAGTTTTTGTTTCAGGTTTGGTTCTAAGTAGATATAATTGTAGTCTCAGCCATGATACCATTTACTCAGAGGACTTATTTAGCCTTCAAAATTCAGTTTACCACAAAAATCTTATTTGATATTGATACCAGGAAATCAAAATTTGACTTACATCCATTCATTTTTCTTTCAGTCTATGGTTTCGCTTTAACTGGAAACAACTATTGCTTTTTAGTCTTTCGTGCCAACGTCCAAAGTGTCTGAGCTCCAGGACTATCGATTAGTTTTAAAGCTTTCATAACACCCGAGCAACGCCGGGCTATACTGCTAGTGTGTTTATATTTTTGAAATGAAGTATTTACACTATTTCCATTGTTCGGACTGTTGTTTTTATCCAAACTTTGCTGAATAAAAACGTTGTTTAGACTTGATCCAAAGAGTTGTGAGTTCAATACCTGGAGACATCAATGGCAAACAAAAAAATAGAGAATTAAGTTAAATGGAGAGAACTAAAAGAATCTGGAAGTAACATGACTTATGGAACGAGAACAATCTACCCCAGTGATAGAACGAAAGGGTTCAAAATTCCAATCATCTGAAGGTCGTCGCATACAACGGCTGAAACTTTGGGAATATAACAATAAAAATGAAGTCAACAGCCTGAACAATGTAAATAATGACGAGCGATGTTTTAAAGAATCTGCGACATGATTGAAAAGACCTCAATCCTACTTAGATCTCGCGCCATAGAAGATGATGAGCGAATAACGAGTAATCGGAGACTTAAAGGAAAAACGAATCTATTGAGTGATCAACCTGTGAATCTACCGTGGACCAATTGTATTACACGTAACTAATTAATATACCAAGATATACAACCGTGTGATATCAACACAGCACCTCAGTAACCTTGTACAACAAACAGCCGAGAATACAACGGAATAGCAGGACAGCTAGGGTTCTATAGCCTTGGTTGACAACCAGTGTACTGCAGAAAGAAATGGCAATCTACTGTGAAAAAATCTTCTACCTAGTCAGTCATTGATCGAAAGAGACATGATCGCCCAAGTGTGTATCACGTATGGCTTTAACTGACTAATTGATTCATTGACTGAACAACAAATGCAACTGAATTTCTGTGTTGAAGAGTTACAGACGGACAAATTTATTTATTGTTATTATTACAATGTTTCTGTCATTGTTTCTCCTGGTTATCATCAACTCTAGCGATCAGGGGAATTTCGAAGTGAACCAGATGCCACTCAATCCGGACTAAAGTTTTAATATCCTGAAACAAAGTTGAATCTGAAACTTGAAGCCTAATGTTCTTCGAGACGATCATGCTGCTGCTGTTACTGCTGTGGTTGGCCTCCTTTTTCCATCGTTTTTCTTTCTTACTGTTGTTGCATAAGACTTATTGTCAAGCTCTCAACCCCTGTTGAAAGAAGTAAAAATACGAGACCAGACATAGGAAACCTTTTTCGAACAGTTGGCCGCAAGAGACAGTTAATCATAAGACTGAATAACAAATGTAACTGTCAGTTGAAATTTATAAATCCTTTCTATTAAAACAATTTTTCAAGAAAGTAGTTTCAAGTCCAGTAGCTATTATCGATATTTCTATTATTAATAGAAGCTTCTTTTGTAACATTTTGTTTGAAATAATGTGGAACATCAACGTCTTATTATTTTCTCTTCATGTGCTACCCATTTTAGTTGTTGCTGCTTTTGGAAGTCCTCAAGTGATATAGTTTATGTTGATTACAAAAGTTCTTTGTTGTTTCATAACACCAATTCACGAGGTTCGAAAAAGAATGGTCCTCCCTAAGTCCTACATGATTCATTCACTCGAAAGCATTTTTAATCATTGATCTAAGAAAGTGGTTCTATACAATTGCCAACCAGTCTATCGCAGAAAGAAATTTCAACCAACAGCGGAAAAAACTTCTACATAGACAGTAATTGATCGAGACATGATCGCCCAAGCATGTCAAGTATGGCACATAACTGACTGACAAATAGTCCCTTTGGGTGATAGTAGAATAAAAACCCGAATAGCAATTTGGACGGCCAATTAACATACTTTTATCATATACCCAGCTGAGTCAAATGTTTTTTCCAGATTTTCTCTGATGATTTTTGGCAACTGGTATTTCCATGTTATATCATTGTCCAATCATTGTTGAATTGTTTATTCTTTATTTTTCTATGCGGTATTGTCCAAAAGTAGGTGGACAGTATGTAGAATAGGTTTGTGTATGGGTTGTGTTATTAAAATGGTGTTCATTTTTATCAATAATGAGGCTCCTACACATTATTCAAGAACAGTTTAAGGATATCTTGATGAAATATTTCTTCAGAAATGAATTGTCCGAAGAGGTTCAATTGATTGGCCAGCACGCTTACCTGACTTGATCCCAATGGAATTTTTCTTTTAGTGAGTATTCAAGAGCAAAGTTTATAGTCGAAAATCAAGAAGTATTAGTGATTTGAAAAATTACATATAATAAAATTTAATTATCAATGTATTACTAAATATAATTAAAGGCGAATTGGCATGGCGAAAGAAGCATTCCAGAAGTTGAGCAAAGTATTAAGAGACAGGAAAATTTCGCTAGAAACAAAGAAGAGAGTACTGGATTGCTATGTGATGTCAGTTCTTCAATGTGGCAGTGAATGTTGGACAATATCTTCGAAGATGAAGGAAAAACTTGAAGCAGCTGAAATGTGGTTCTACAGAAGGCTGCTGTGAATATCATGAATCGAGCATCTGAGCAATGATGAGGTTTTGGAAAGGTTTTTTTTTAATCATATCACCCCGAGCAAGGCGGTAACGCCACTGATGTGCAGGGGGCTACGTAAGAGTGAAAAGATTGGGAAAGAGAGAGCCGGAAACCACATCCTAAACAGGGAACAAGGGATGAGCCTCTTCACCTGTTCAATAGACAAGGGTGTAATAATGAGCACCAGCAAGATACAGTCAAAGTTCCTGGGACATGCAGTGAAGAAGGAGGGCTTGGAGAACTTGATACTAACAGACCAGATAGAGGGAAGAAGAGACAGGGGAAAACAGCGGATAACATATCTGATCATGTGGATAACGGAACGACGGTTGCGTGTTGTAACAGAAGAAAGCGTCCTAAGAGCCACCAGGGACAGGGAGATGTGGAAAACCATGATCGCTTACGTCCTGAAAGAACAGGGCACATAAAAGAAGAAAAAGAAAAACCTCAAAATAAATGTTATCATTTATTGTCCACCTACTTCTGTACCACTCTGGATAACATAAATATATTTATTGTTATTTTACAGTACTGATAATGAGTGGTGAACAAATTGCAAGTAAAGCCACTTTATGCTACCTGTGAAAAAAAAACGATTGAGTGTAAGGACAACAGCAAAAAAAAAATAATAATGTGAAAGATCGAGGAACTATCAAAGAACGTGTGCCACAAAATTGCTTCATACTTTTCAAGGAAGTTGAGACCAGCGTCAAAGACAAACCGAAGTCAGGAAGACTTTCTGCTGTGAAAGAAAAGGTGTTGCTATAAATGGTTGGACAACCGCAAACCAAAACATTCATACATTGTTGGCAGAACTTGGTCCTTCACAAAACACTATCTCCAGAAGCTCGGCCTTGTGACTAGACTCTGTCGAGAAATTCCTCATGAACTGATCAGGCTCAATTCAAATGCCAAAAATAAATAGATTATCAAAATAAGAAGTACACTTATATACAACCCATTACAAACATATATACACTGTTGGCCAAAATCTTAAAGCCAATGAAAATAAAGAAAAAAAATACCTTTTTGCGTTGTTAAACTCAACCACTGATTTGAGTAGAGCTTCAAATAATAAAAATAAGAAAAGGTAGAATAAAACTTTAAAATTTTCTTTCGCATTTACTAGAGAAATTTCGAACACTTGAAAATTAGAATAAATAGTTCTAAACAGAGTAGGAAATATGTCAATAGTGAGTAACCGTCATTGTAAAAAACTTTAAAAAATCGCATTGGCATGGTCGATATAAGCGTCTGCTGAACGCTAGCTGAAATGAAAATGGTGTTACTATGCACTGTTTGGAATTGACATCCATTTCTATAGACATCCACCATCCACCATCCACCCCAAATGGGGTTCAGGTCGGGTGAACACGCTATTCTAAATGAATCACGTTATTCGCCATGAAAAAGTATTCTGTCCTGCAGACATTATGGCTTGCAGCGTTTTCCTGCTGAAAGATATCTACAATTTCTAGACAAGCGAAGACCTTCAGTTAATAAGGATGCTTTCTCCAACACGCCAATGTAACTCACCTGTAACAATGTTTGACACCCTTGTATAAGCTGAAGTTCTATTGTTTCTTGTCAGAAGATAGCATAATGGAAACTCTTCTACTGTGTCGGGTAGAAAATGTGTCAGTAGGAATATCCTTATTGTGCCAGTAACGTTGGAAACAATCAGAGAAGTAAACCGTCAACTACTTTTCTACGTCGCATGTCTGGTCCTTCTAAGCGAAGTTTAACCTGGTTGATTTGTGGTGTGGAAGGAAGCGTGGACTTTGAAAATGTGTACAGTTTTTAAAGCCTTTTTTCTCGGAGATGAAGTCTCATTGATCTTGAGCTACATTCTGCGTCCGTAAGGGCTTTAATCTCGGTCGATGATCAGCTAGCGTCTTGCCAGACAACCCATCGAATCCTCCTGCCCAATGTTAATTAATGTTTCTTGGGTCAATCACTTGAAATTCTTGTTCCGTATCCCTATTTATAGAAATGCAAACCAAAATTTGTCCGAGAGAATTATATGGTATTTTGAGATTCAAACGGTACATGTCGTCTACACAACGAGACAGAGTTATCGTAAACAAGTAAACCATGTTGTGAATTTTATTCTTCCAGAGACCAGATAACGCTTAAAAGGTGGGGAAAAGCTCAACCATTATTAGATCACGCTGGTAACCGAAAAATGGTGAAAGATGAGGATGACTATCGTGTCTATTCTTAGTGAAATGTTCCCTGGGACGCTAGGAAAATGGATAAAAGAAAAGACTTGGAATTCTAGAAAAAATCAAAACAATTATAAAAACAACTGTTAATTAAAAAAACAATATATGATTATTTTTGTTGCCACTCAATCTTCAAAGATAATTACCAAACACTTTATGGGCAAATATACATTCAAATCTCAGTTTAATGTCTCTATATTTAAGAAATGTATTTAAGTGACCATTAGAACCAGATCACATGGGCCATAATCAAGTAAACTTTATGTTTACTGAGTTGGATAAAGTATGTTATTCATTGAGTCCGTGTTAAATTACTAGGTACATGTCAAACTTGTTAGCGATACAGTTAGCGAGAAATTAAAAATCTTAGTGATTTCAGGTATTTTTAAAAAGAATTCTTACTATAAATTATTTTGGTAACAGTGTGTGTGTGTGTGTGTGTGTGTGTGTGTAAGAGAGAGAGATTTGTGTCAATGTTTCGGATTGTTTAATGTGTAGCCAAAGTCACTTACTTATTGTAAACAACTGCTTTCAGTGATTCTGCGTCTTTACGAAACGGGGAAACATCGGATTTTGAAGTAACATATCCTCCCCCACAAATTAGTTCCTTAAATCAATTTTTTACTCTATAATACTCTATAATACTCTATAATAAATTAACACTAGAATAAGTTTCTCTACACTGGGCTAATAAGGAAACCAGGTGCACAGGAATGCTAACCTGAGGTAATTCCCTATCGCCGAATGGAGAAACATGTGACCTCACATCTGCATCTGGTTTATAAGCATAGGAGCGAGAATGGTGGACAGATTGCTATATAAACCACCGCCCTAGAAGAAAACATAACTACTCTCTGATACACTGCAGACGGAGAATGTAAAGTCCATGTTTTAGAAGAATGCCCTGGGGGCCGTACACTACAGACTGACGAAATATCAGAGTGAATAAAATATAATGTTTCATGAAAATTCAATTACTGTCTTATCATTTAATCGGCACACCGATTCTTGGAGGGGTCATCTGGTGTGATCAGTAGTCGAACAAGGTCATTAATTGTGACCATGTTAGCACAAGTAGTATCTACTTAATCTCTCTCACATGATTTTGGTAAATCGGTTGTATTGTTTTCAGACACTTCCTAGCTGTTCACTTGTTGATATTGTCTCCTCAGTGAGAGAGTATTAAGAAGTCACTTCCAAAGCAATCATTGTGCGATTCGAACCTGGGTATCGTGGTCAAAAAGCTAACGTTCTAATAACATGTCTATTTTTCCTCACAGATGAAGAGGAGGATACTTGAGGCAACATAGATGTCGATGCTGAGAATGGACGGAGCAACAGGAAAGTTTTCATAAAATTAGGGACAAAAATAGACACAATTATTATAGAGTCAGAAAGAGGCAGTTTAAATTTCTAGGACACGTAGTGAGAAAAGAAGGTTCGGAAAATTTAACATTCATATGACATCTTGATGGCAAGAGTAAGAGAGTATAGATTGTGCAAATGGATGGCTGAACAAGGAATGGAAGAGATAGCAAAAAGATAAACATTGTTTATCACATACATTTTAAATGATAAGAAGTTGTGGAGAGCCGTGAAGGTGCACGACACATAGAAGCAGAATGAGACAAATATAGTGCAGTTATGGCTTCTTCGAAAATTTGACGAACACATTTCCTATCAAGGAGACTTGATTAAATTTCCCATCTATATTATTATTTGTGCTGCGATAAATTGCCAATTTAATATCGTCAATTATTACTAGCATTGATGTATATTATCTACGATAGCCTGTCTTTCTTTAATAATGTTATGCCAAATGGATACAATCAAATTATTACTTCTGGTTACATAGATAAAAGGAAGAATTAGCTATAATAATAGTAACAATACGAAAATAAAATCGCTATCAATATATTCGTAATTTAACAGTAGCTATAGTTGTCATCGACATAGCAGTCACAGTAAGAAAGAGAAGTAATCGACGCCTATCGAAATATTTTAAGGTTAAATTCACAACCGACTTATAAATAGCGTCTGCTTCCGTTTCATGGCTGCCCGGACGGTGAGATGAAATGGAAGAAGAGGATGATTTGATTGGGTCCACTGCGCAGGCGCAGACCTTTACAAGTTGATCTCGTCAGAATTGAGTTTTTGAAGAAAGAAAGTATAAACATGAAAAGGTCAATAATGGGAGAATGTGAGAGAAATATATTGGCTTGTGTTTTCTGTGTTCACAGGCTGAATCGTCCCATCATCCCCAGGACGTTGTATTAAAGGCTTGTGCAGTAATTATAAATAGTCGGACCAATGGAAATTCAATAGTTGATTTTGTAATTTAGAAATAGAACATTCTAATTTTAACACACACACACACACACACACGCACACACACACACACTCACGCGCGCACGCACGTACATATATACACACACGAATTTATACAATATATATATATATATATATATATATAAAAACAAAAAGAAAGAGAGAGAATCAACATGAGTAAAAGTTTGTAACTTAGCTCATTGATTTTACCTTCAGCATCCCGACTCCAGAGTTTCAAAGGTGGATTTTTCATTAACTCTTCAGGGACTTTTTCCAATTGAATATTTTGTAAATTAGAACAAAGCTTCTCAGGAGTGGACAAAAAATCCGCCTACGAAACTCTGGAGTCGTGATGCTGAAGGTAACGTCAATCAGCTAAGTGACAACCTTTTACTCATATTAATTCTATTAATGTGCTATATTTGATAACGAGCGCTTTATAACAAAGTCTGCTTGACTTAAATGACTTTCTATCAGTATTCCACTGCTAGAAATTTTGACTTCACACAGTCTTCGAAATCGCTACTATATATTGTGTGTATTTTGGCAGCATTTTTTCATTAGTACAGGTTTCATTGAATAATATAGACAAGTTCTGTCTATTTATTTTGTGTAAGATCCTTTCGTATGATCTGATTAGCTTGATAGTGCTGTCATTAAAAGACGACAAGAAATCGCAGTAATTGTTGATTTTTTATCGGATCTGAGCTTTCGGCTTACATAAGCCATTATCAAAGAATGAACATTAATATATAGTGAACATAGAACATTTAAATTATTAACAGAGTGGAATTAAACAGAGAAAATTAAATCACGGAGACAGGTTCATTTTTAGCGTGGTAGATGGCCGCAGGCGGTGACGAACGGGTGGTGGTGGGTTCTTGGTCACATGAGGGTATAGTGGCATGAGGGGATTGGTCTGCGAACTGCTACTCCTATGGGTAGAGGGGGTAAGCGTAGTAACTATGACCTCTCCCGTCGATTACAAGCATTGGAGTATGTTAGTAGAGATGTCGAAATTTATTTTATTTAAGCTAGATTTAAGCTGTTTGATGTAGATAGCTTCTAGAATTTTGAGTTTTCGTTTATTATTTTCTTGTCTAAGTATGCATGTATTTTCAACAAGCGTTTAAAATGAACCTGTCTCCGTGGTTTAATTTTCTCTGTTTGATTCCACTCTGTTAATAATTTAAATGTTCTATGTTCACTATATATTAATGTTCATTGTTTGATAAGCCGAAAGCTCAGATCCGATAAAAAATTAACAATTACTGTGATTTCTTGTCGTCTTTTAATGACAGCACTATCAAGCTAATCAAATCATACGAAAGGATCTTACACAAAATAAATAGACAGAACTTGTCTATATTATTCAATGAAACCTGTACTATATATATATATATATATATATATATATATATATATATATATACAATATATATATACATACAACATACAACATATATATATATATATATATATATATACAATATATATATACATACAACATACAACATATATATATATATATATACAAATGAATAAGGAACGAAAAAAATATTAACAACGTTCAAAACATTAATTTAAAACAGTGCTCAATATAGAATATACCTATGAATATTTATTATAAAATATACTTTAGAAAATGTTCAAATTATAATCCACTATAAAGTGTACATTTTGTTTCGACATTGAAAGGACAATATCTCATCAGGTAGTAAACGCTATTTTTGAGGAGAGATGGAAAATTCGCTTCCTTATATAGATAAACTTTTGTGTGCGAGGTAAAGGGGTAGGGAAAATGAGAAACCAGAATGGGGAATAATAAAAGGGGTATTGCGGAAATAAAAAATAAAAGGAGGAAAACGGGAGAGAAAGATACATGATGAAGGGCTCAAAGAAAGACACCAGGTTTAAAGTCGGAAATAAAATATAGTCATATACAACCATTTGATGACCCAGCGTCTGAGCTTAACAAAGAGGAAGTAAGAAAATGCATAGAGGGAGGAAGAAAGTTAGAGAAGATGGGTGAAGAAGAGAGAAGTTGTATCTAAATCCTCTTCCATCTTGCTCTGGAATTCGCAGAATTTTATTCGAACATTTCTAAAGAAAAAAATCAACATAATTTCTTCCTCTGAAAAATAAATAAATAAAAGTTAATTTTACTCAAAATATTCGAAAAACGGTTTTTAGCAGAGGGGAAATCGGTTAGGTAAAGGGAACACTGTGTATAAGTTTTATCACAGAATGGAATACCTGCTAACAAAAGTGACGGAAATAAAAAGGAAAAGACCCTAACAGGTGCCACCATCCTGGGTCAGGGTGAACCGCGGAACGACAACAATTAAGAGGTGGTTTCACGATCTTTGCTGCCGGTTGTAATTTAACGTCATACTCAGGACTAGAATTGCTTGGCATTAAATGGAATACGAAAAAAAGAAGACAAAAGGAAAACTATATTTTCGCCTACGCGTTTCATCTACTGACGGACTTTATCAAGGAAAAGAAATAAAATAAAAGGAATCTTATTTTAAATAAAGTATCTATCAAGCAAAAGTTGGTTACTGGGAAAAACGCTCATAAAATATTTATGAAATCAACTAGATTAATTAAACAATAAAAAAAACGTCATATTTCATTCACGAAGATAATTTTTATAAGATATTGAAATGATATTAAATGGAATCTTTGAAGGTAAAAGAACATGCTATAAGAAAGTTCATACCTGCATAAGCATTTATCTCTCTAACACTCAATATAGACACTTTTTACACGACAAAATCTTATCGTTATTATTCTGTTGACGGAGAAAGATTTATTCCGCTACCATCACCATCACGTGTGGTCATAGGGTCGCTACGAAGCTAAACATTTCTCTCTCCATATTTAGGTTGAAAAGCGTAGAAGTATTCATTCGGGCGTAGCGTGCTTTTAGGCTAGTAAAGCTGGCTGAGTCCACACACACCTCTCTCTCTCTCTCTCTCTCTCTCTCTCTCTCTCTCTCTCTCTCCTGATCCGATCACAGCTAATACCCTCCAACTTGAAGGATCTTCATGCTCACGGACGTATATCCGTTGATTCTGGCCGTTGACTTCAGTGTAGAAACATCACTGCACTGGCTGAACGCATATATTCAATGTTCAAAAACAATTCCTTTATTTTAACTCGTTGATAACCAGTTCAGCCGTTTTTCTCATGACAAATAATGTTTTTATGGACGTATTTTTTCTAAATTTGTCATATATCTATCAGCCAGTTTAGTGCCATATGTGATATACGCTTGGGCGATTATGTTTCATTTTATCAATTATTGACTAGGCAGAAGATTTTCCCACAATAGGTTACATTTTGCTGTAGACCGGTTGCCCGCAGTAGGTTACATTTTGCTGTAGACCGGTTGCCAACCAAGGCTACTATTTAATAGACACCTATAGGGAGAAGAAATAGATAAATACCTTTCCAAAGGTATCCTAAGTGAATGTAGCGAATTCAACTGGAATTCCAACTTAGCTCCCCGATATCTCATTCCGTGCCGATATCCATTGCACCAGAACGCACATCCTATATTGTTATAGTTGTGCACAATTTTAGACATAACTAGAAGACAGACATACCGTGGAAACATTGTTGGACATTGTTAAACACTGTGTCTTTTATTTTATTTTCTTAAATTCCGCTCTTCTCTAAGCGTTGAAAATATTGGAAGAGTTACGTCAATCATTTTGTTTGTTCTTTTTTAAATAATAATAATATTATTAATAATAATAATAATAATAGGCCCTTGAATAGGTTTTCACTATTTTCTGACAGATGGCCTTCCCAGAACTACCTGCGTGTAGTTTCAGATGGTAATGCATCTATAAAGAAGTACTATAAGCAAGCTTAAAATTCAATGTATGTCATTTCGCCGAAGTGTAAACAACCTTGTTTTTCATAGCATTAAACATGTCGGATTTCGTGCCAAAGAAAGTGTATTTGCGGGGAATTTTACTGCATTACTTTATTCAGAAGAAATTTGCAGTTGAAGCACACAGAATTCTTGTTGAGACTTACCGCGACTATGCTGTGTCGGAAACAACACGCAGAGATTGGTTTAGAAGCTTCAAAAATAGTTATTTTTATGTTGAAGATAAAGAATGCTCTGGTGAACCGAAAAATTTTGAAAACAAAGAATTAAAAACGTTACTTCATGAAAACTTATGTCAGGCTCAAGCTGAACTTGCAGAATTATTAGGAGTTGATCACACAACAGTTTTAAAACGTTTGAAAGCTTTAGGAATGATTCAAAAGAAAGGACATTGGGTACCGTAGGAGTTGAAGCTGAAAGACATCGAACGGGGTCTTGTGGCGTGTGAACAGCTGCTTCAACGACAGGAAAGTTGTTTTTGCATCATATCGTCACTGCGATAACCCTAATCGTAGAAGATCGCGGGGTAAGTCCGACCATGCATCAACATCGGCGGCAAAGCTGAATATCCATGGTTCGAAGCTTCTGCTTTGCATTTGGTCAGATCAAATGAGTGAAGCATACTATGAGCTTCTCAAACCGACCGAAACCATCAAGGAGGATCGCTATCAACTACAATTGATGCATTTGAGCCGAGCATTAAAAAAAAATCAACCTCTATACGAGCAGAGACACAACAAAGTTATTTTGCAACATGACAACGCTAGGCCACATGTTGCAAAACGGGTGAAAATTTACTTGGAAACTCTTAAATGGGATATTCCGATCAATGACACATGACCTGGCTGAGCAGTACTTTCATTCTTATGAAGATACAAAAGATTTAGTCGACTTGTGGATATCCTTAAGAGACCTGTCTTTTTTGCAACGTTGAATTCAAATGCTGCCAGAAAGACAGGGAAAAGTAGTGGCTAGCAATGAATGATACTTTCAGTGACATGTTTCTTACTAATTCTTGTCAATAAAACATTACTTTTCATGAAAAATCATCGGGAAGTTATTGAAGGTCCTAATTTTAAAAAAACTAGTGCAAATTCTGGTCTGACTCTCGCGGTTTTTGATATTAATTGCTGGTGTTAACTTGAACATCTTTTGTTTTAATGAATTAAAATGGGATGCAATGAATATTCCGTTCGGTAGCGTAGGTTGGTTTATCAGTTGCCTGACCTTAACCAGTGGACAAATCGGGGAGCCGAGTTCAAATTCCAGTTGAATTTCTTGCATTCATTTACTCACAAATACCCTTGGGAAATGTATTAATCCGTCTCTTCCTTCCAGTTATGGGTTAAATAATAGGACACATTGGGTTCTATAGCCTTGGCTGGCAACAAGCCTATCGCAGCCTACTGCAGGATAATCTTCTGATCAGTCATTCATGTCTTTTTCGAAACATGATTGTTCAAAGCGTGTATCATATTAACTGACTGACCTTAACTAGTTCGGAGTCTCTCTCCGAGAATCACGAGCTGTGTGCCTCTGTTCATGAACAGTGAGGAAGCGTTATGGCCAGTGTCAAGAGGCCTTGTTTTTTTTTTCTTCAAGTTTAAAAGATGAGGCAACCAAGGCGACTTGGAAGTAACATCAGAGCGGACTGAAATACTTGGCCAGAGGGTATTGCTAACTGGGCGCCACCAGGCAAGTATATTCACTACTTTTGCCAAAACATGTCATTATATTGCTTATATTTGGCCTGGAGTACTCTTATTCAACTGGTTGTCATGATGGGTATATTGTTCATATATTTCTACCTTTATATCACTTTGTCGACGTCCTACTCACACTGTATAATAATAATAATAATAATAATAATAATAATAATAATAATAATAATAATAATAATAATGCACAAACACAAATCTTTCCTCGATAATGAAATATTAAATCCTATCCGACTTGAAAAGTCAAACGGATCAAGCCAGGAAGCCGGATTTATTATTAGCAAAAATAAAGAACTACAACATCAACATGAAGAACAACAACAAGAAAAAGAAGATAACGATGAAAAAGAACAAAGAGAAAAAGACCAACAACAACAAAAACTAGAACAACAACAGCATCAAGGAAAAACAAGAAAAAGAAGATAAAGAACAACAAGACGAAAAAGAAGAAAAAGAAAAAGAAAGAACAACAACAACAACAACATGAAAAAGAACGTTAAGAAGAAGAAGAAGAAGAAGAAGAAGAAGAAGAAGAAGAAGAAGAAAAATCAGAAACATGTCAGATAATGCAGTTCACTGTCCCGACCGACTACACACTCGATTTAAAGGAAAATGACTAAATGGATTTATATCTCGACTTAACTTTACCTGCAAGTTGATGAATATAAATTATGTAATATTGAGTGGGTAGAGACGCAAAATAGGTTCGAAGAAATGAAAATTCAAAAAAGATTTAAAAACTATCCTTACAAACTCAATAATGAAATCATCTGAATACTTGAGTAGTGAAGAAACTTGATGTCACTTAATCCCCATTTACAATTGATGATAATAATAATAATAATAATAATAATAATAATAATAATAATAATAAGCGCACTCAGAGTTCGCACACCTCCGCCAAGGCAATGCCGACATCATGTCAGGGATTAGCAAAAGATTATTATTAAAATGGGAATAACTGCAATGAACTTGACTGCTCTCAAGATGGAAAATGCAAAAAATGAACTCGACAGCCTCTCAAAATTAAATGCTCACTTAAAATGAACTATGTAAGATAGTTAAAAAAAAAAAAAAAAAAAAAAAAAAAAAACGGAAACTTTATCCCGGACCGGACTGGACCCAAAATCTAATCAGTTCGTGCCAGTCATGAGGCCAAAGATTCCTGAAAGTTTAATCCGAATCCATCCAGTGAGTCTTGAAATATTTTGTTCACGGACAGACAAACAAACAAAGAAACAGACAAATGCGACCGAAAATATTAATAATAATACCAACTGGTTGTTATGACTTGCCCACAGGTTTCCAATGTTTTTAAAAAGAAATTTCAAAACTGTCAAATCATAGGAAGGAACCTGAAAATCTCATCAAAATTTAACTGAGTAGTTGTAAACGTGGAGGATTTTTGTGGCGTAACTCGTTGCCTTCACTAACGCAAATATCCTTGGGAAAGTTATTAAACCATCTCTTCTTCATCCAGCTATGGGGCAGATTGGGTTCTATAGCCTTGGTTGGCAACCAGTGTACCGCAGAAAGAAATGGCAACCTATTGCTAAAAAATCTTCTGCCTAGTCAGTCATGGATCGAAAGAAACGTGATCGCCGACGTTCTGGAAGGACATGGTTTGAAGAAGAAGAAGAAGAAGAAGAAGAAGAAGAAGAAGAAGAAGAAGAAGAAGAAGAAGAAGAAGAAGAAGAAGCTTCGAACAGCCGATGCGAAAAGATAAAAAAAGCGAGCAACTTTTTTTAAACTTATCTTTTACTTCCTACTTAGGATGTGGTGTAATGGATATGGAATCGGAATGAGAAATAAAATACCCAAGTTCGAATTATAGTCGAATTCGTTATATTCACTTACGCTCAAGAGGTATGAATCCATCTCTTTTTTCTCCAGCTATGGGCTGAATAGCAGGAGAAATTGGGTTATGACCTTGGTTGGCAACCAGTCTACCGCAGAAAGAAATGGCAACCTACTGCGGGAAAATCTTCTGCCTAGTCAGTCAGATATCGAAAGAGACATGATTGCATAAGGGTATATTACGCATGGCACTTAACTGACGGAGATGTAACTGTAAGTTCTATGCTAACAGTTTCTTCTCTCACAATTCTCGGTTATGGAACTCCCTTCCGGTACCATGCTTTCAAGCCACCTTTAATCTTAAAAAGCGTAAATGGAATGTCAATCGCTACCTACTGATTGCTCTTTTTGTTATCAGTCATTCGTAATATTTCTGTTTGTAATTCTTCCATGCCCAGTAAACTCTTGCGTCTTAGTGACTTCACTGCCTGCTTTGGACGTTGTTAAACACTGTCTTTTATTTGATTTTCTTAAATTCCGCTCTTTTCTAAGCGTTGAAAAACGCACAAAAACAGACTACACTTCAAATTAAAGGAACAGAATCAAAGATATAAACGAATAATACAGTATAATTAATGACTTGAATAGAAACTTCAATAAACTTTCTTTGTAGGTCTGGTTGTCGAAAGTTTGTTCGGCTTGGTAGTTGTTGGTTTGAATCAGACTTTGATAGTAGACGTCATTTTATTGGTATCTGTCGAAAATGCGGTTGTTTTGGAGACATGTTGCGGGGTAAATATCCTGATTTTATCGGCTTTCAAAAAGGGCGGAAAATGTTTTAGCAAAAGACCGCTTAGTTTTTCACGCATCACGTTCTGACTGTCTCTCTCTCTGGCTTTCTGTAACCACCTGGTCGCTTATATACATTTTGAAAGGCTCCAGGTGGCTTAGGCGTAAAACTCAGTTCGACTAAAGTCAAAAGTTTTCTTGTTATTTTGATTGGATAAAATTATTTGATTTATTTTCCGGTGTGGCTTGCTTTTGCTTTTATTAGCGGAAGTAATGCGTGTTTTGGTCGGTTTTTAGTCGCAATAAACATAAACGTAAGTTCGACTGGACCAGCGAACTTCCGTTTCAAAGCTGTCCTTCACTCTTTTATACTTTTTCTTAATATATAGTAGGCACGGAAAGGAAAGTACAAAACCTCCTAAAGAATGTAGCGAAGGAAAGCGAGAAGAAAGGACTAAGTATTAACTACAAAAAAGAAAGAATATATGGTCAGCAAAAAGAGGAGCTTAAAATGCGATTTACAGGTCGGAGATTCTAAAATCAAGCCAGTACAAACATTTAAATACCTGGTAAATATTCTAAGTAGGGAGCAGGAATGTGACACTGAAATCCAAAGACGTGTTGGGATGGCCAAGGACGCATTCCAAAAGTTAAGAAAAGTATTAAGAGACAGAAAAAATTCGTTGGAAACAAAGAAAAAAGTACTTAACTGTTACGTAATAGCAGTCCTCTTATATGACAGCGAATGCTGAACAATGCCCTCAACAATGAAGAAGAGACTTGAAAGAAAAGAAATATGGCTCTAGAGAAGGGTGCTGAAAATACCACGGACCTAACATGTGGGCAACGACGAAGTTTTAGAGAAAATAAAAACAAAAACAACACTAACGCCACTGGAAACTACGTAAACTTAAGGAATCAGCATAAATGCTAGGCTACAAAAATCTCCTAAACCGACCAAGCACAGATAGGAACACAATATGGGAACCAGTAATACGGAGTGCCAGAAAAAATCATTAGTGCCAAAACTGCAATAAAAAATACTAGAGAAAACCATTAACATCAAAAAGTTGCAATATGAACTCTGGTAAAAAGAAGGTTACTGAACATTAGGTTTATAAGTCCCCAAAATTTGGTTGTTCTTGTCCTTAAGGACACAGTAGATATAGACGTTGGTTAGTTCCTGTGACTTGACCCAAAGAATTGTGAGTTCAATGCCAGGCTACAGCAGTAGTGAACAAGTAACTTACATGGTTAGAGAGAGATAACTCATGACTACCAGGAGAGACACTTCTACGCAAGAAACGGAGTTCGTATACCCCAGTGACTGTAATAAAGTGTTTGGCTCGAAATTCCTAGCACCTGAAGAAGGCCGGAGTGCCCAACTGCCGAAACGTTATACAAAGATGAGGACAATAGTCCAAATAATGTAAATACGACAAAAAAAAAACACTTATACTTAACTTCAGAAAAAAGACAGTTGAGCTTTTCTAGAGGAGAAACTTCGGAAATTTGATACTTATAGGACAGATTGAAGAAGAGACTTGAAGCAAGAGAAATATGCTGGGCATACCATTCGTTGGACATGTGAGCAAAGACGAAGTTTTGAAGGGAATGAAAACAAAAAAGAAACGTACTTAACATCAGAGAGTGATAGTTGAGGTAGCTGGGGCACGTAATGAAGAAGGGGGGCTTGGAAAACCTGATGCTCACATGGTGAATAGAGAAGAAAGTGAGACAGGAAAAGCTGCGCCTGGCATACTTGATGGGCTTAAGCAAATAGATGGAAGAACAGATTTTTGAATAAATAATAGAAAGACAAAACTTATTAACAGTCACAAGAGACAGGAAGATATGGAGGGCTATGATCGCCTATGCCCTAAAGAGACACGGCTCATAAAAGAAGAAGATAAGAAAGTTCTCATCAGTTAGCCTTCTTGTTAGTTGAAAGAGAGACAGAGATAGATTATTCAGGAAAGCAAATGTCTTCATTTCTTTCTTTTTTTTATGTTTTATTTTACACTACTGGCATTTGAGTTCTACATGGGTTTTAGCTTGAAAACCAAACACAACAACCCAACAACAAGTCACTTTTGGATCAATCAATCGATACTTTTATCCTCTTGGACTTCTTTCTTTAGAAACATGGTCCAATTGATAAAAGAGTTAGTTGCATTGATGTAAAAGTGATTTGACCCAAAGAGTTGATAGTTCAATCCCTGGCCACAAGAACAAAAAACTTGGAGAGTTGAATTATCAAGGGCAATTAACAAGAATAAAGATATCCAAAGTCATGACATGCGGAATTAAAATTTATCCTCGTGGACTAAATAAAGTGTACGGTTCGAAATTTCAACAAATATCACCTGAAGAAGGTCGTGAATATGACAATAAACAGGAGAATAGTCAATGTAAATAGTGTAAATAGTTACAATACCTCATCTCAGCTGTTATTAGAAATTATACTTCGTTTAAATAAAAATAGCTTCAAATGGCCGCACATTGTCTAATTCAATTCAATTCAATTCAAGTTTTCTATATATGTACGTTTGCGCGTGCGCATGTATATTTTTATTCAGTAACAGACCTAAAAGTATTTCGATAAAATAATTAAAATTTTACTACCAAATGATGCTAAAATCAAATAAGTACAACAATTTAAGTAGCTGGCAGGACGAAAAGTGTGACACGAATATCCAAATATGAGAGTGAATGATACATTCTAAAAAGTAAACAAAGTCTTAACAAACGCGAATGTTACTTCGTATGCCACATGTACGCCACTCAGGCACAACAGAGATATACACATACACATCGCATATGTGCATGCAAAGTGAGTCTCAGCCTGTGGGACGAACATAGAATCAGCTTATCTTTTATAATATAGATTGTTGAAGGTTACTTTGTCCTGGAATAATCGATTGGTTTCCACAAGTCATCAGATTTGTTTTCTTGTGTGACCTTAACATTTAATCAAAGACCAGAAGTGTTCCGGCCGAGTGAAATAAAAACCGTTGAACCGAATATAACGATTCCAAACTAACCTTCTAACTTAAAATGGCGACTAAGAGAGTTCCGGTCATGCGCGATGATTGAAAGTAGCGTAAGAGCTGATTCTCCATCTGTTCTAGCCTTTCTGTTTAATTTTATAAAATCACTATCTATCTATCTATCTATCTATCTATCTATCTATCTATGATATTCTTTTTCTGTCTGATATTTCATCTGTCTTAGTCAATTCATTGCTCTCTCTCTCTCTCTCTCTCTCTCTCTCTCTCTCTGTGTGTGTGTGTGTGTCTGTGTGCCTTAAGTTTTCCTCAATATTTTATATTGCTCAGGATAATATTTTTATCAAATTAATATTCTATATTAATTAGATGAAATCTTTTGGATTATCCTCTCCGTCTTCACACGTTGCCATTCCCTCCTATATATATATATATATATATATATATATATATATGTGTGTGTGTGTGTGTGTGTGTGTGTGTGTGTGTGTGTGTGTGTGTGTGTGTGTGTGTGTGTGTGTGTGTGTTGTGTGTGTGTCTCTGTGTGTGTGTGTGTGTGTGTGTGTGTGTACAGTCAAAAACTACGTATATATATATATATATATATATATATATATATATATATATATATATATATATATATATATATATATGTCATCCACATGATTCGCTGTATCGCAGCAAATCAGTGTGGCTAGGCAACCACTTGCTTCCAGCCGGGATCAAAAATGTGGCTACTCCCTAATATATCGACGCATGGAATGCGAGAAGAGGAAATTTTAGCGTGTTATATATATGTGGTGTATACACACACCAGCCACCGGGAGACATAAATTCCTTTATTAATGCGGCTAATGTGTACATTAAAAGATACGCATTAATAGCCATTAATTAAATATGATAACTGATATGACGTTGTACCTCAATTTTAGACGCATTCACAAATAATTTCCAATTTGTGTCCTTTTTATTAAATAATAGGCACATATATGAAGCTACAATTAAAATGCAATTAATTTTATAAATATTTATTAATCTGATGTTTTTATGAAAATCGTATTTCGAATGGTTTGCCGCATTATATTCTTCTATTCTTCATATAATTGGCGGTACTGAGAAATTGCTCCTTCAAATTATTATAAATACATCATAATCATTTCTCTCCATCTTAAATGCATACCTCTTTTATATTTCGATATTTTTTGATTAATGTAAATCCTTGTATTTAACCAAATCGTCCATTTCCTTTTTAACAAAAAAACTATTATTTCCTGTGAAGATCTTCAAAATAAACATAAAAATAGCAAAAACTTTTAATAGAGACAAATATTCAATACAAATATTTTAATTAATCGGTAACTATATAAAAATTAAATTTTCAATTATTTTGGTTAAACTGAAGAATGTTCTACCGCACTAATTGGGTATTATGCAGGCACTAATCGAATTTTGGTATGTAAAAAAATTTCGCACTAATCGGAAACGCATTGATCAAGGAATTCATAACTCACATTATTTAACAGTGGAAATGGAGTTTCGAAAGTTTATAAAAATAGACAGACGCACACGTGATGCTCAGTCGCACGCGTCACGTGATAGCGTTTAAAGAATGCTCCTTTTCAAAAACACAAAATAAAATATGTTACAATCAAAGCACGAGGATAAAATAACAACATCGGAAAAATAACATCTTTGAGAATGGGCAGTGAAGTGACTGAAAGCGCTTGGAAATTCAATATTTATGAAGCATTTTTACATTCCTTATCTCCAGCAAAAGACACATCTAAGAATAACGGAAAAATTAAATTAAAAGTTAATATCTTCCTTGTCGTTCATTTTTAACAAAACATGTTTAAAAGAATGATTACTACCCAAATATACATTAAAAAAAAAATATATATATATATATATATATATATATATTATAAATTATTACTTTAGAATATGTACAAACTACAAACTACTACAAATTTGTACATTTTGTTTCGACATTGAAATAACAATATATATATATATAATGATAATAATAACAATAATAATAATAACAATAATAATAATAACAATAATAATAATGCTAATAATTGTTATAATATATTTCAGTTCGTCTCGAAAAACCCACTGAGAACAAACTCGGAGGGGAAAAGAGGAAGTAAAAAAAGAAACAAACTAAGTACTTGAACATACGTCAAAATACTCGTAGAAAAGAAAAAATCGCCGAGACGAGAACCCTAACACTAAAGTGCTCAATACAGTAGTAGAGCAACAAAGAAAGAATAAATCTAAGTAAGAGCCAACAGACCTACCTAGGTTTCACCCTACGGCTCGTCAGGGTAACTCGGTTAATACAGGAGAAATAAAGCTGTAATTTATAGATACTCAACCACATGACTAAAACATAGAAGACACCAAAAGCACAATGACTTCTTGCTTAGTCTTTTTTCTTTTTTTTTTTTTTGTCAATAAAGTGATTCCCCCCACCCTCATTGTGCTTTTGGTGTCTTCTATGTTTTAGTCATGTGGTTGAGTATCTATTAACCGACTTACTCTGATGAGCCGTAGGGTGAAACCTATGTAGGTCTGTTGGTTCTTTCTTTCTTTATATATATATATATATATATATATTAGTCATCCACATACAAGCCTGTTTCGCAGTATCACAGCTCATCAGTGTGGCTAGACATCCACTTACTTCTGGCCGGGATCGAAACTCGACCGATTTGGTGTCAGTCGGGGTCGCTAACCCCTAAACCTTAGGCGCATATATCGAAACTATACGTCGACCCCGGCCAGAAGCAAGTGGATGTCTAGCCACACTGATGAGCTGTGATACTGCGAAACAGGCTTGTATGTGGATGACTAATATATATATATGTGTGTGTGTGTGTGTGCGTGTGTGTGTGTGTGTGTCCGTGTATGTTCGAACAAAGACCCTAAATAAGATCATAAAAATTGCAATAAACGAAATCAAAAATTTTAAAGCAAAATTTAACAATATCATTTTTTAGTAGTACTTACCAATAGTGTTTGGTGAAAATCAAAAGAATCCTACCGTATAGACTCGTGTATAAGGTGATTTCATATATAGTGCGATCCCTGAATATTTGTGCGTGAATTTTAATCTTTTCAGGAAAAAATGAAAAAATATAAACAATATAAGATATGCAGATGACATGGTGGTGATAACAAACTCAAAAGAAAGAAAACTAAAAGAAGGTAGCAAAGGAAAGCGAGAAGAAAGGACTAAAGATAAACTACACAAAAACTGAATGAATGGCCATCAGCAAAAAGATGAGCCCAAAATGACAATTACAATCAAGCAGATACAGAAATTTAAATACCTGGAAAGTGCGACACTAAGATTTTAAAGTGTATTGGCATGATCAAGGACGCATTCTAAAAGCTGAGTAGAGAAGAGCTGGGAGACAAGGAAATTTCGTTGGAAACAAAGAAAAGTGTATTCGACTGTTATGTGATTTCTATCCTCATATAAGGCAATGAATGCTGGACAATTTCATAAAAGATGAAGGAAAGACTCGAAGCAACAGAAATGTTGTTCTACATAAGGATATTGAGGATAACATAGACCGAGCATGCGAGCAACGACGCAGTCTTGGAGAGAATAGAAACAAAAAGGAAACATAATTAACATAAAGAGGAGACAGCTAAGGTTTCTAGGAAACGCAATAAGGTAGGAGGACTTGGAGAATCTGATACTCACAGGGTGTAGAGAGAGAAAGAGGGACAGAAAGAAAAACAGCGTGGGACATACTTGATGGGCTTAAACAAATGGAAGGCAGAGCAGGATTTGGAAGAAATAACAGATCAACATATATTAAGATCAACAAAAGGCAGGGAGAGGTGGACGGCCATGATCGACACATAAAAGAAGAAGATAATACGATCCCCCCTATTTTTGCGTAAAAACTAATCATAAAAAGTCGCACTGGACTTGAATATATACAGGATATATACCATATAGCATCAATTTTAGTTGTTTTAGTTTTTGTGGAAAAGCACAAATTCAAACTAAATGTTAGGATGTCTATACTATTTATGTGGACTAGTATCCTCATCTTGTTTGTTATCGTCACAACTTTTCTGTCGTTATATGTACCGACTTTTTTTAAACTGTGATTCTGTTTGCGCAAACAGAATCACAGAAATAATAAACAAAATCTACAACAGTGGCGATATGTTGTATATCAATAACAACAAACACGCATATATATAAAAATATACAGTTATTTTTATTAATGACGATGAACCGTGTAGCCTAGTGAACAGAGAGTGAGAGCGCGCTTCTAAGGGTTGACGAATGCGTACCCCGCAATAGCAGCATGCTATTGGGGGCAGCTGTGAACTGCCTTCCTTCGTGTTCTGTGGTTCTGCTGCTACTTCTGCTCTCACTTCTTCTGACTGGCGAATCCGTGTTTTCGCGGTCTTTATATATCTTCCAAAACCGGGACTTGTTTCTTCCGGCTTTGCCTTGATCACGCGACGCCCACGCGACGCCTACGTAATTCTCAGAGTCACCTGTCTGTTTGCCTCTGAGTTATTTCCGCATCTGCCGGAAATAGGGTCAAAGTGACATCCGTTACTTTTCACCGACCGGAAACAACACGGCTTGTATCAGCCTTTCTTGGGTGGGCCAGACCGTTATATTACAGATATAGCGAAGAACCTAAGCAGATCAATTTTCATAGCACTACTTAAGACGCCAGGAATAAAGGAATGTGAACTCCACCGAACAATCAGCTTAATGAGCCACATCAGACACATCGCCCGGATTCTAATAAACACAGCGCATAGCATAATCAGGCCAGAGATTGGACAAGAATAGTGCGGGTTCGTTAAAGAAACTGGAACAAGAAACGCGATATTCATGCTTAGAATGCTATCAGAATGAGCAATGCAAATGCAGAATGACTTGCACCTGTGTTTTATAGACTGCGCAAAGGCCTTTGACAAAGTGCGCCATAAAGACCTGTTAGAGATACTCGGCAACCTCGTCATAGTTGGGAAAGATATTAGGATATTAGAATAACCAAGAACAAATATTAACAACACACCGCTTGCATATGGACAGAAAATGAATTCAGCAGACATACAAAAATAGAAAGGGGTGTAAAATAAGGATGTATTTTCTCACCGGATCTATTCAACCTGTACACAGAAACAATTCTGAGAGATCTAGAATCTTTGCTAAAATTCGTCATTAGCTACCACAATCTCAACAATATAAGATAGGCAGATGACACAGTGCTGATAGCAGACAGAGAAAAGAAAATGCAGGACCATCTACAGAAAGTAGCAAGAGAAAGCGAGAAGAAAGGATTAAGCATAAACTTTAACAAAACTGAATGTATGGTCATCAGCAAAAAGAAGACGCCAAAATTTCAACTTCAGGTCGGGGAAACCAAAATAAAACAGGTAAATAAATTTAAATACCTGAGAAGCGTTCTAACAGAAGTTGGCAAGTGCGACACTGAGATCCGAAGACGCAGTGGCATGGCCAAAGAACGCATTGCAAGAGCTAGTCAGAGTATTAGGAGACAGTTAGATCCCATTGGAAATAAAGAAAAGAGTGATGGAATGCTATGTGATATATGTTTTCTATATGGCACTGAGTATTTAAGGTTCTTTTTAAGTATAAAGGAGAGACTCGAATAAAAAAAAATCTGGTTCTACAGAAGGATGCTGAGGATACCATGAACTGAGCAGAAGAGCAACGACAAGGTGTTGGAGAGGATGGAAACGAGAAGAAAACTTATACTTAGCATCAGGAAGACACAACTGAGGTTTCTGAGACACGTGATGATGAAGAAGGGTTTGGAGAATCTGATACTCACAGGACGGATAGAGGGGAAAAGAGACAGGAGAAAGAAGCGTGAGACATATTTGATGGGCTTGAGCAAGTGGATGGTGGAGCGGGGTTTGGGAGAGATACCAAAAGGTAAATATCAAGAGCGGCAAGGGACAGGGGCAAGTGGTAGTCCATGATCGCCTACGTCCTGAGGGGACACGGCATATAAAGAAGAAGTCATAGTTTGTAATATTTTTTAAATTCCGAACCGAACCCTTTATTCAATTCATGGATATAAATTGTTCTTATTCTGCTATCCCTGCATAGGGAGAGTGACTCGTGGAAGCTAACCGTCTATAATAAATTCGGTTTTGTCTATTTTATTGAATTAGAGTATATGACTGTTTTGTTTTTTGTTTTGTTTTTTTTGTTTTGTTTTTTTTTTTAACCAAGAATTGAACTCATGACAATTGAATAATTTGATTCGCATAAACAATCCACTGTGTCATGTCCCACAAAGAACTGTTTGATACTGGCAACTCAAAAACTTGTTGACAGATTATTTGCTTGGAAATAAAAGAGAAAGACAGATGGAGGGGGTGAGATAGACTTTTCCGTGCTCCTATTGATAGACAGTTTTTCAAAATCTATGCAATATCGCTGATGGCATTTTTATTTTGGTCGCTACTTTCACGGATGGGCTTGCAATGAGAATGATATTTCCCAGTGATCAAAATAAAGGGTTCGGTTCAAAACTCTTAGCACCTGAAGAAGGCCCAAACGTACAACAATTGAAACGTAGTAAAAATGGCAATAAAGACGAGGATAATAGTCCGAATTATCTAGTGTAAATACTACCGCATCATACAAACACAGAATTCAGTGCATCTTTACAAACATCACAAATGTTTTTAAATATCTCTGCAGCAAAAAGTGTTACTCTTTTAGAGTTCATGCAATGAGCAATGGCGAGAAGAACTAACCTAAATGAAAAACCTGTTGATTATGGAGCTAGCAACTGTACCGCCATACAAAACCTCCTTTTCTACTGCAACCACAGCGGGAACAGTTAACATGGTTTGGCAATGGCGTTATACCCGACTGCGAAATTTACAAGGTCCGCATCGCCTCATTTGGTGTGTCTGTAGCTGTACAGTCCACAGGGAGACTACAAGTATGAAGTGACCTTTGAATGGGTTTTCATTCTGTTTCCAAAAACTCATCATTACTTTCCGAAAAACCTAATATTTCACAACTGCCACGGTTTCATTTATAATCTCTATGTCACTCTCTAAAGGCCTAGTAGGGAAATGACAATTTCAAATCTTTTCGACGATAAGTATTCATAAAATCATTTCCAACAGCAAATGGAATCTGCAAAATCATAAGATATATTTTTTCAACCAATCATACTCCTCCGCTGAAAACATATTTTAAAACCTTTTTCCGGAACCCAGCCTAACCTTCATAAATAGATGCAAGTAGTTCAAGGATGTGCGTTGTGGTGCAGTGGAGTGAAATCAGAGAGATGAGTTTTAATTCCAGTTGAATTCGTTGCGTTCACTTACGCGCAAATACTCTTGGGAAAGGTATTAATCGTTGCTTTTTTCTCCATCTATGGGTTAAATAGCAGGATGAATTTAGTTCTATAATATTGATTGGAAACCAGTCTAACTCAGAAAGTAATGGCAACCGAGTGCGGGAAAATCTTCTCTTATGAGATATGATCGCCCAAGCGAGTACCACATAAGGCACTTACCTAATTGAGTTAAAATCAGTAGCTGAACCAAGTGGCCATTAAAGCTAATCGCACCATGATACCATTATGAAAATGGTCAACACCATGAATAACATGATCGAATCAACAGAAAATACCTTATCCCAGAGTTACACATTGATTGAAAACATTACACCAATAAACTATCATTTACTTCCATTTTTTAAAACATTTCATCCAAATTAACGCAATAGAAACCACTAGGATGCAAGAGGTTACTGAGGGTGAAAGAAACAGTGGAGACACCTTAAAAGAAAAAGAAGATTCACGAAGATGGTGAGTGATATTACATTTAAACTTGTAGGGTTTTAAATAGAACACTCCAACTAGCGAGCAGATAAGTGAGGTGAGTTAATGCCCTTGGCACAGTTGGGTCAGTCGAGACGCATTAAGACACTTGCAAATATTAGATAACAGTCCGGTCCAGAGAAGAAGTTAGAGCAACATGTGCTTCAACCAACGTCCAGACTCACACTATGGGAAACGGAGGTATTCATTGATGGTAGATGACTATCTCCCCTTAGATCTTGTAAAGTGCAAACTTCATTGACTATAAGTACCATGTTTATGTCATTTTAGATTGTTGTTTTACATTGTTGCATTTAATAGAAATGGAAAAATTATATTGGCTCCCTTCTTTTTATTTCCCTTTCTTGTATCTCACATTTTCTCTTGTTTGGAAAATCCTTGAGATATAGAGACGTTATTAAATAACAAACTAACAGACTTTTAAAGATTATAGTTGATATGATGTGTGTTGTGCTGTAATGAATATCTGCTCCGAATGAGGAATCAGGGAGCCAAGTTCCAGTCGAATCCGTTTCATTCGCTTAAGCACAAATACCTTTGGGAAATGCATCTTTTACCCCTCTAGTTGAATAGCAGAACAGACTGTTTTTATAGCCTTGGGTGGTAACCAGTCTACCGCAGAAAGTAATGGTAACCTACTGCAAGAAAATCTGCCTAGTCAGTCGTGTTTCTTTCGAGACATGATCGCCAAAGCGGGTATCACGTATGGCACTTAACTGACTGACTTGATTTATACGTTTCTTATAGGCGTATGCGTGTGTCTATTACTTAGTCGAGTTCAGTCACTGTTAGAGGAAGTCTAGCTGAAGATTACTACTGTATTTTCTCGAACGACCGCTAAATACGCATTTATCTATCTCCGCTTTGTCCAACGTTCCGTTCTCGCATTTATCCACGTGTGGGAGAGTCAATTTCGTTGCTTGGGGTATTTTGCGATATATACCAATAAAAAAAATCTAACCAGTTTATATTCCTGGTTTTTATTTTAACTGTATAAGATCATACAAATTTGCTTTCTAATCAAAACTAAAATACTTTAAAGTGCAACCTGGACAATTTTATGCCATTTACTTATTGCCGTCAGTCAGTTCATGTTCAGTCAATCAGTTAAGTGCTATATGTGATACACAATTGAGCGATCATGTCTCTTTCGAGACATGGCTGACTGGGCAGATTTTCCTGCAGAAGGTTTCTGCGGTGAACTGGTTGCAAACCAAGGGTGTAGAACCCAATCT
Source organism: Ascarosepion bandense (assembly GCA_037127315.1). Classification (NCBI taxonomy): domain Eukaryota; kingdom Metazoa; phylum Mollusca; class Cephalopoda; order Sepiida; family Sepiidae; genus Ascarosepion; species Ascarosepion bandense. Next base: position 82,450 of record JBBBDQ010000883.1, read on the forward strand.
GTCCTGTTATTTAACCCATAGCTTGAAAAACGGATTCATACCTTTCCCAAGAGTATTTGTGCGTAAGTGAATGCAACGAATTCAACTGGAATTTGAACTCGGTTCGACGATTTCTCGTTCCGAGCCGATATCCAGTGCACCACAACGCACATCCATTCGTGTTACTTCGACGAAAATACTCTTGACGGTTTTCTTTCTTTGCCATAATACTCACTGTTGTTCAGATCTTTGATGTGCATGTGGACACAGCAAACGGTAATCAGAGAAAATTCGTCTAAAATAAAAAAAGAAAGTATTGAAAAAAAATAACAAAAACTCGGCGATACACAAAAAGTACCAAGAATGATAAAGATGATGATTATCTTGTGATTATAACGAAAGAAAAAATATACAAATGCTTTGAACACAGAGCCGCGGAATAACAGCTAATAATGTAAAAAGTTTTCTATTTTGGTTTGACGTTTTTATTTTTTCAAGTATAGCATACTTAATCAAATTCGATACATGAACAAAGGGAATGAAATAGAAAGTTGTTTATATTTGAAACAGAACTTACCTTTCTTATCCTGTTTATATTTACCATTCAGTCTTCTGAGAACAGTCATAAAACAAGAATAGTGTGGTTTTATTCAAAACGCTGGAACAAGAAACGCTATCTTTTTAATCAGAATGATATTGGAGTTATCAATACAAAATCAGAATGATGTATAGCTATGTCTCACAGATTATGCAAAAGCATTTGATAGGGTACAACCCAAAGAACTAATTTAACTGCTCAGAAAATTTAATTTTGAAATTCCATATTCTATAAGGTACAACTAAAAAAAACGATATGAACTGATCAGAAAGCTTGAGTTTGAAAGACAAGAATAACCCACAAGGTATTAGCTATGTATAAATATTTCTCATAGATTATGCAAAAGCTTTTGATAGAACAATTTGCTAGGAGAACTTGATTTTGAAAGATAGCATATTTCATAAGGTCTGACTAAAAAACTATTTGGACTGCTCACATAGATTGATTTTGAAAGACAGAAAATCCACCAGGTACTACCTATGATTATGCAAAAGCGTTTGTTAGGTTGAGACCCAAATAACTATTTGAACAACTAAAAAAACTATTTGAACTGCTCATAAAACTTGATTTTGAAATATAGCATATTCCATAAGACACGACTAAAAAACTATTTGAACTGCTAAGAAAACTTGATTTTGAAAGATAGCATATTCCATATGACACGCCTAAAGAACTATTTGAACTGCTAAAAAAACTTGATTTTTAATGTTAGAAAGATGCTTTCAGAAAAGTTAAACTAGGTATTAAGAGATAGGAAAATTTTGTTTGAAACAAAAACCTGCTGAAATACTATGCAATATATATCATTATGTATGGTTGTGAATACTGAAAAATTTCTTCACTGACGAAGAGGAGACTTGAGGCAACAGACATATGGTTTTACAGAAGGATGCTGAAAATACCAGGGATGGAGTAATACTATGTAAGCAACAAGGATGTTTTAAGGGGAAAATGGCACAAAGTTACAATAAGAGAGAGACAGTAAAATTTCTGGGATACATGTGGCCTGGGGAAAAGGTCTCAAGAAAGACTCGGACACGGTATACAGTTGTAATCAATATTATATTACAAAAGAGAACAGTGTACAGAGGAAATAGAATATAATAGAACGGTGTACTAACAAATGAGTATTTTTGTATTTAAGTACAGTTTTTATAATTAATCTAATTTTGTATATTTAACCTTAGGTGTCAAGAGACTCCAACACCTCGATATGGACTGCCCTTGTGGTCATACACGTGAAAATGGCGGCCCATCGTTTATAGTGAGCCAGTCCTCCCCTGGTTTGTCTAGAGGTAACTGGCCAAGGTCCAAACACATCCAGTCCCACGTTTGTGAAAGGAGGGCTGAAGGCAACGCGATCTTCCGGTAGGTCGGACAACTTTTGGGCTTGTACGGATCCCCAGAGCCGCTTGCATAAGACACAGGAGTAGATTACCTTATTGACACATCTCATGCCGCCGACAATCCAGAGGCCAACTGCTCGAACAGCACCTTCTGTCCCTGGTAGTGGATACGCTGAGGATCCAGGTTCGCCTACCTATTACCTTAAATACTAACAATAAAGTTTACCTCTTACATTAAATCTTACCTATTACACACCACAAACTGGGATCTAATTTAAAATTTAAAATTCAATAGGAAAAATCGATTTCGATTTCCTAAATCCAAAATTAAGGTTAAATACACAAAATTAAATTAATTATAAAAACCGTTCTCAAATACAAAAATATTCTATAGTTGTACAAATAAGCGGTAAATCCAATCCCATCCCCCACCCCTTGCACCTCCCCACTCGGCTCCTCTAAGAAACCCAAAGGATAAAGTCTAGTCGCAAGATCATAAAACTTACAATCCTATCTGCTAATGTTAAATCTGTCTACAGGATTCCAAGACACTCATTAATCAGCTGTGTTCACTACCCACACCACTTTCTTCAAAATTCAAACGGACAATTCACAAGACTTGTACCCTTATCACTAGCCCCCACCAACATCCCACACACAGCTCACCAAATATAAGAAAAGAGGCTTTCCATTCCTGTTCAATGTATATATATATTATGCTCTCATTAGAAATGAGCTCTCTGGAGAAGAACATTTTAAAAACAGTCTCCACTTCGGCTATAATGCGTGACTCTTCAGAAATGGCGTCTGTATACAAGACGTTAAAATTTCCCTTCTCTGACCCCATGCGCCGATGGCCTAGGGAGTAGAGACTCTGACTGATACCAAATCGGTCGAGTTTCGATTCCAGCCAGAAGCAAGTGGATATGTCTAGCCACACTGATGAGCTAGGATACAGCGAAACGGGCTTGTATGTGGATGACTAATATATATATATATATATATATATATATATATATATAAAAAAGATAAAAAAGAGAGAGAAGAGAATGTATACCTTACAAGCAAGTTGGAGAGAGAGAAAAAAAAAGAAGGGATGACATTTTTTTCCCTAGCCCTTAGCCACACACACACACACACACACACCCATGAATTTCAAAGTATTCTCTCGCCCCATCATTCCAAGAATAAATTGTTTTCCCCAATAGTTTCAAATAGACGAACATTTAGACTCTTAAGACTGATCCCATACATCTAGATTCGTTTGTTAATAATATTTTCATAAACTTCAGGTTTATATTCCTTTGAGGTTATCATTTTTGTGTGGTTCGAATATACCTATGCTCCTTTATGTTTTCATGTGTTTGTGGTCGAGATAACAGGCCCGATGCCACTTTTTTCTTTTTTCTTTTTTCTTTTTAAGGCTGTCCAACCCGATATCGGCATGTCCTGAGGGAACACGGCACATGAAAAAGTTTATCAGGTTAAATACTGATAGCGACCTGTTTCGTCAGAATTCAAACTTTTAGCAATGAAATTGGAGTGACCTCCTTCAAGGCGCTATATGGAAACAGTGCATTGACCAGACCCAATCCACTCTCCGTTTCGGTCTTACCGACAAAAGCCAATGGAATAAATATTTTCGATTGTAATAATACGTTTTTCTTTTGCGTATGAATATTGCATAACATTTTTACAATAAAAATGATTTTTTTTTTCAGAAAGAAGTTTTACTACTTAATCCATAGCTACGAGGGCGTTGATGGATACATAATTTTCACAAGGTCATTTGCGTGTAAGTGAGTATAATGCACTCTATTAAAATTGATGTGTAATGAATATATATTGGTTCCTCCTCACAGTAATGTGATTGTATATATATTGGTTCCTCCTCACAGTAATGTGATTGACTGGTGTCAGCCATAAATACAGACGAACGCGAGAACGCATAGAGATCTACGTCCATAGGTCTACCGCTAGAGGTCAACAGGTCTTCGACCAGAGGTCTACAGGTCTACGACTATTGGTCTACGACTATTGACTACACCTACGTCTCAGGATACTGCATACGACGAGTGCCGTCCATTACGTCTACGTGCTAAATTGTCTTACTCGGTTACATTTGCCAAAACCGCTTAGCTACCTCGAATCAGATATATATCTCTTTCCGGGACATATCCAGAATTTAAACTCAATTCTCCGAATTTTTATTCATAGCTGCTATCTATTACATCATCCGCACATTCATTCATTTACTGAGAATAAACCAACTGGAAAATATAGAAATGGCACAAAATTAGAAAAGAAAATGGTGCATCTTCTAACCGGATTGATTCAGTCTACACAGCGAAGCGACCATAAGAGAACTAGAAGTCCTGTCAGGATTTATTAAGTTGGGCTACTCAAAGAACACCGTGTTGATTACAGAAGATTACAGCAGCTTAAGCAAAATAGCCTGACGGAGCCCAACCCTCTCCAGAATGGTTTTGAATTCAGATTTTTTCTTCTCCTAGACCGGTTGCCACCCATGGCTATAGAATCCAGTCTGTTCTGCTACTTACCCATAGCTGAAGAGGAATGAGATGAATTCATGCCTTTCCCAAGCGTAAGTGAATGTAATGAATTCGACTGGAATATCGAACTCGGCTCTCCAATTCGAGCCGTTATCCCTTACTCCACCGTGTGTCCTAAATGGATACGGCTTATGAAAGAAACAGGCCTAAATAAACCAAGACAGAATAGAAACGACGACTTTAGGTCCAAATCGACAGTATCAGGATTGATGAATGTTCGCTTGCAAGCCTGACTTCGTCTGAGGTAGACTTTCGAAGGCAGGTCAACTCAGTTTACATTTCAGCTGACGAAAAAAAAAACAGTCAGATAAACAATAATAAGTGAAAGTTATTGACACGAGGAACAATAAGCAAATCTGTGTCCTAAATATTTTCTTATTGGATGAATAAGAGGATCAGCTGCATGCAAATGCAACAATGGCTAATTGAATAGCAATTTTAGTTTTTTTTCTCATCGCCCCCAATCCGATTTCAAAAGATATTGCAGAAAGAGAAAAATGAAAGAGAAAAAGTACATAGTAAAAATAAAATTGTTGCTGTCCATAATGATTTATAAGGTTACACGTATGCGGCATAAAAGTAGAATCGAAGTCATGAGTAATGGTCAGTCAGTTCGATAACCACTGGTCCACGCTGAGACGCTTCAAACGTTGAAAAATGATAGAGTATAGGGGAAAGAAAAACAGGGTGAAGTATATATATATATATTACTCTACCTTAATTGGTAATCACACACACACACACACACAACAAACACACACACACACACACACACATTTTCTCACTTTTTTTTTTCAATTGGAGTAGATAGACTAAACTATCGCCCGGTTCACACTACACCCACGTCTATTGAACAGGTGAAGAGGCTGATCCCTTGTTTCCTGTTTAGGATGCGGTTTCCGGTTTTCTCTTTTCCAATCTTCTCACTTTTATTTTTAATTGGAGTAGACAGACTAAACTATCGCCCGGTTTACGCTCCACCCACGTCTATTGAACAGGTGAAGAGGCTCATCCCTTGTTTCCTGTTTAGGATGCGGTTTCCGGTTTTCTCTTTTCCAATCTTTTCACTCCTATGTTGCCCCCTGCACATCAGTGGCGTTACCGCCTTGCTCAGGGTGATATGATTAAAAACAAAAACATATATATATATATTAATGTATATTTGGGCAGCAATCTTTCATTTATGTTTCGTTAAAAACTACTGACAAGAAAAATTTTATTAATTAAAGATTTAATTAATTTTTCCAGTATTCTTACGAGTTTTCTTTTTGCTGGAGATAAAAAGTGTAAAAATGTTCCATAATTTTTTACTTTTTAAGCAGTTTAACCCACTTCACTGGCTATTTTCAAGGATGTTATTTTTCCGATGTTGTTATTTTACTTTAGTCTGATGAAGTTCTAAAAGGATATATATATATATATATATATATAGTGATGATCCACGTATACTGTCTTAATACGTATAGGAAAGAAAAGAATATTAATAAAGTTTTGAATTTAAAAATGTACTTTTTTTGGACAGTATTTGTTTATTTTTATTATTGTATTTTATATTTCAGACCGCCCTCGGTCCTTCATCAGAAACGAGTGATTTTTAAATTTGAATTAGAAACGTATTTCACGATAACGTCCGAATATGTTTTTGTTTACATCACGTGGTGTGTTTCTTCACAACAGTGGCACAGCAATGGGCACGAAAATGGCACCGAGTTATGCGAATATCTTTATGCATATTTTAGAAAAAAAGATACTAGACAGTTCACAATACAAACCATCACATTATTTTAGATACATTGATGATATTTTCTTAATATGGACTCATGGATTAGAAAAATTAAAAAAACTTCTTTACTTTCTGCAACAACTTCCACAATACAATCAAATTTACCATGGAACACTCATACACATCCGTCCCTTTCTTAGACGTCATGGTAAAATTAAATAAACATACACTTTCCACCAGTCTATACAACAAACCCACAAACCAACATAAATTCCTACACTTTAACAGCTGTCATCCCCTCAAATTAAAAAAATCTATTGTATACAGCTCATTTATTAGAATAAAACGCATATGCTCAGACCATCCAGATTTTCTAAACAACATTAACAACCTAACAAAACAGTTTCTAAAATGTAAATATCCAATAAAAATAATAAAGGAAGCACTACATAAAACCATCCACATAGATCGTAGCACACTTCTCACATACAAAAAACGAAAAGATAACAACCGAATTCCCATGGTTTTTAACCATAATCAATATTCCTACACACTTATCAAAAATTTAAAAAATGATTACAGGAACCTCCAATCAAACAAAAACATCAAAGACATTTTCGATAAACCACCCATAAATGCAAAGAAACAAACACCCAACCTATCAACTATCCTCACTTAAATAACAAATATTTAAATAATACAAACCTATCAGTTTATCGCTGTTTAATTTGTAAACATTTAATAACAGACAAAACATTCTCTGTACCCAACACCAAAATAAAATTACACCCACCAAACCTTACTTGTGACAGCAAAAACATCATATACTTTCTCTTCTGCTCAATTTGCCCCAACAGTGGATATATCGGCGAATCCGGTAATAGCTTTAGATTTCGCTTCAATAATCACAAACTAAATATACGACAAAAAAATGTATACTCCCCAATTGCAGCCCATTTTATATATATATATATATATATATATATATATATATATATATATGAATGAGTTGTGATAATGCTTAATGCCAAGATTTTTTTTCAGTAGTTTTACTTATAAAGGGTATTTCGACAAGCAAGGTTTTTTTTTATCGTAAAGTGCTCAATATCGGAATAGAGACAGCATTAATAGGATTAATGGAATAAAGTTTGTCACTTAACTGAGCAGGTTCAAGTCAACTTCAAGTTTCGTGAGGACACCGTTATAATGAAGTTCTAAAGAACTATATATATAACTTCTGAAAAGAAACAACAATCTTGGCCCTAAACATTATTGTAAGTCGACACTATATATATAATTACCAGAGTGTGTTTTACCAATTACACCACGGAAAACTGTCATGATAGGCAAGGTTCAATTGGCACCTTAAGGGATACACACCTCTCATTGGGACGGCCTAATTGGTAAGGGCAAATTTCAGTTATATGTGTTATTTCCCTGATGAAAATAAAGAATACAGGTTCGATTCCTATCGCGAAGGACATTTTTAGTATGACTTTTCGATCTAGGTCTGTTTAACATTGCTTTCATTGTTTAAGAAATAAAAAATTGAAATGTACTCACTAAAAGTAAAATTGAGAATAATAAAAATTAAAAGTTAAAATAATGTCGGATTAAAAGTTGAAGTACTGTTTTTACGTTTAGGATAGAGAAATAAAGCTAACAGATATTGATTCGGAAGCGATGAACGAGAAACGAGACGTGTGCATTATTTAAATAGTTAACCGAACCATGCCATAATCTGTGAGAACCTCTTTACATAATACAATAAGAAACTTGCAGAAATTAAAATAAAAAGTATCTATGAACACAAAAGAGATCTTATACACAACAATTTATTAAATTCATTATTTAGACATAGAAAAAAGAGAAAGAAAAAGAGAAAGTAACTAACTTAGACGGAATATCCTCGAGAGTGCTGCTATCAAATCTTATCAAAATAGAAATCTGCACCCGGATTTTTTCAAATATCTATATTCCCGAAATAATTACTCTCATCCCAAGCCAACATACATAGTTATAAAAACGCTAAAAAAGAAAAGGAAGGCAGTTAAATTCATAATCTTCTGTTATTTAAAAATATATAGTACATTATGCTATAAAATATTTTGAATATTGAATGCAAACGAAATTCAACAACATTATTTACTCACTTAAATTAAATTATGTCACTTAGCATCCTCCATAATTTACCTTGACTTTCAGTTAGCCTGAAACAGATTTATGGGCTTCTCATAAATTAAAAATAATAAAAACTAAAGAGATATTTAGTTTTGTTTATAAATAACTGTCGCAAAATAAAATCCTCACATTTCTCTTAATAAAGTCTGTCAGAAGACGAAACGCGTCGGCTAAGGTAAGACACGCAAACGTATGAACGCACACATACACTATAAAAAAAACTTTCACCAATGATTAGTGAAGTTGAGAAGTATAAGCAGTCGATTACTAATACCCCTGACGAGTGGGCGTAGTGGTTCACAGAGGACCCGTCTACAAAACTCTAGAGTCGAGATGCTGAATGTGATATCAGTCAGCTAAGTGACAAACATTTTATTTGTCTTAATTATATATATATATATATATATATATATATATATATATATATAATGTGCAGAAAGATAATAAGAAAATAACTGTTCCTTAACGTTTATTTTTAATTTTACAGTGCTCAATATAAAAGAAGAGCAAAATATTATTGTAATATAACTAATTTAACATTTTCAGGACACAGAATTTCCCATGTTTCGGAATCTAATTTTTACTATGACTGCATCTTCAAGTGATCTTCTTTATTTTTTTTTTTTCGTGTGACTAATGTAAATTTTTTCAAAAAAGTTCAAGTGGTTGTTTGTTTTCTAGGACCGTAAATTTATCTATTCCACTTTTTTGTAAAAAAAACAATTTCTGTTGGTCACCCCAGAAATGATCGCTTGAAGATGATGCTATACTACAAATATGATTGCGCGAAAATGTTAAATTAATTATATTACAATATATATATATATATATATATATATATATATATATATTCTCTGTTTTCTTTTAAGAAAAACTTTAAACACCGGTCATATTTCCGTAATAAATTTATTTCAGTCAATAATTGTTGTTGCCAACAATCACCGACTTCATCAGACGGAAGGCCCTATTCGACTTGTTTCATGTCGTATTACTACGGAATGAAAGTTCAGTCAAGGCCAGGCGGAGGGGGAGGCAACATAGGATAGCCCACTATAATAAGTATTTCCGTTTCCATTTGTCGGGATATAGTGGGAGGAGAAGTTTAATACAAACAAAACAACACGTGACTAATGTCACCAGCCAATTTATACATCAAATCATAATTCAAATTTCTAAGCCAAAATTTTATTTTTATTTTCCTAGATCTGTGATAAGTTAAGCCTAAAATTACGTTTAATTAGATTAAGTTAAGGCTATTATTTCTTTTCTTTACTCAATTGTTGATAAGATAATTCCATTCTATTTGTTGCAAGACTAGATTATATCCATGTTATTTCTAAATTCCTTGAACTTCCATTCCGATAGGTGTCGTTGGTTACCAGTAGTCCTATCTTATTTCCTACTACCACTCCTGCTAACTTTCCTGTTTTATTAATATTTATTTATTTATTTACTCCCCCGTTCTTCCCATCTTATCCCACTAGTATGCTAATTTTCGCACCTCCTCTTATCTGTCTTCACTAGAGACCATTTTTCAGACTTGGTGTCTACTTCTATCCACTCCCTTCCACTTCCGATTTTCTTTCCTTCGCCCATTTAGGTAGTTTCAACCTCTCCTTCTAAACCTACATATTCTCAATCTTTCTTTATTTTTTCTTTATTTGGTTTCCGTATATCCATTCCTATTGATTAGATAGAGGGTCATTCCTCAGCTCGTTGTTTCAATCAACTTCGTTAGTTCCGTCAGTTATCTGTGCTATCCGTTTCTTATTACTGTTTCAGTATCCAACTATGTTATGTTATTGAGGCTTCCCCTTCTTTGTATACACTAAATCCATCTGGTTCAAGTAAACCGGATCAATTATCTTAGGTTTTATTCCTCCCTTACGTTAGATCCTACTAAATTCTCAGGTTGTCCCATTTGTGTTAGTTCGCAGTTAGACTTGTTTGACGATATTGTTTAAATTCAGTACCCATCCTAGACCTGCTGATATTTCACCTACTAATCTCACTAGTAATTCGTCCCCAATATTACAATGATGCCTCTTTGCCCCTAATGATAATAATCATAATAATATTATTTTTCCTACTAATGATAATAATAATAATAATCTTCATAATAATATTAATCACAATCTTCATAATAATATTAATAACAGCATCAGTCCCCGTTTTCCACTTATGGCAATAACCTAATTCTGGTGACACTCATGTTAGAGCCTTTCTATGATCTTTCATTTCTTACTTCTTTTTTATTTCTTACTTCTTTTTTATCACCATTACCTCTCCATGATAGTAGTAGGCTAAAATTTTGTGCTCTTTCCCAGTTTAGATATTGTCTCGGTTTCCCTTATTGTAACTCCAATGGCTGAATTGAGTAGTTCCAGCTATCTTATCTTATCTTACTTCACATCTAAAAAGGTAATTTTATTAGTTTTGCAATTTATACTATCTGGGCGTCAATCCTAGTCCATCCAATTTTTGCTAAATTGATATTAATAAGTCAATCCTTGCCATCTAATAGATCCTAATTTAAATTTAAATAAAATTAAAATAATTTGATAATAACCCTACAAGTGAATCATCAAATTTAAGAGAAATACGTGTATTAAGAATATAGGCTAGAAAGTAAATTAAATTTAATATAATATAAATTTATAAAATATAATTTAATGTTAATATATTAAATATTATTAGAAGATAATTTATATAAGGTAACTCGAAATTTAATTTACGAAATATTACATAAGATATATTTCTCTAAAGAATATATTTCTATAAAATTAAATTCAATTAAATTAAATAAATTTATTAAATTTAAGATTAATTCAATTAAATTTTTGGAAAGTTTTTCCTTTAGATATAACTTTCTAAATTTTTAAGTAATTTATAATCGACAATTATAATACCATATTAATGAATAACATTAATAGAATTAAAATTTAGATAATAAAGAATCCAAATTTAAATCAATAAAGTAAAATAAATTAAATAAAATAAATTCACCAACATAAATTAAGTAATATAAATTAAATCAAATAAAATCAAATAAAATAAAATAAAATAAATAGAAATACAAATAAAATTAAAATAAAATCAAATTAAATTAAAAAAATTAAAGTAAATCCAATCAAAATTCACAACCCGTCCTAGGGTCTAGGTACCAATTTTGGCCCTTGCATGACCTCATAACAGTTATAATGTTTCCAATTTTTAGTCCGGGTGCCCTTCCGACTTCCCGGAGTCCCGATGGGCAATTTAGGGGGTTTGTATTTCCCTGGTGTTTCTGTGGTCATGTGGTAATAAGTCCATTTTTTCTTTTTTCCGTATTATGGTAGTTTGTACCGGTTTCTGTGCCTGCACTTGTATATTAATTCGCATCTCTGGTTCAAAAGTTGGCCTTTGTCTGCGTGTCCTATTATTTGGATCTTCTCCTCTAGGCATAAGTTGCATCTATTTCTGAAACTAGGTGTAGCGAATGCTCTCTTGATAATTTCCCATCTTATTTGTGGGGTCATTCCTTTCTCCTTCAGTGCCCAAAATCGTTTCGATAAGGCGGTTTGGTTTCTTAGGGAAGGGTTGCTGAAGGAATGCCTGTGGCAATATAGGCGTTGTTTCCATTTTCCGGCTGATATACCTATATATATTTTTTCCTCTTTTTTATTCTCTTCAGGGAATATCGTTGCTTTATATACTACATTTCCTATGTTACATTTCCCGTTTACTGGGCATCTTTCTTTTATTCTACAGTTGCATGGGGTTGTCGGAGGTAGTTTGTTTTCGTTAAGTTTCCTTAATGTTTTTTCGTTATCTGACTTAATTATTTTTCCTACATTATTTGTACAGGAGTAACTTAGTTTTACAGTCATCCTGTTGAAAATCTTACTTAGTGGGTTGCTGGGTATAAAGTGTTTATCTAATAATTTTATGAAGTGTTTTCCTAGGTTTATTTTTAGGAGCTTGCAAAAGGGAGGGTTGAACCAGATTATTCTTCTTTTTCTAGGTTTGTTTCTATTATACTTTTTCCCTTTGTTTCCGCTCGAGTTATTTGTTTTTGGGTTATTTCCTTCTATGTCTTTATCTGCCTCATTATTATTGTTGTTTACATTTCTCATATTACTATTGCTGGTTGTTACTTTTTCCACTTTTCTAATTCTGTCTGCTATGCTTTTCTCGTTTGTTATATTCCTATTCTTATACTCAAGTTTGTGTTTGAAGCCGCTTCTTTCTAGTGCTTCATTGTAAATCTTACAATTTTCTTTGAATATTTTTTCATTGGAAGATAATTTGCTAATTCTAGTGTTAACAGCCTTCGGGATTTGATTAACTATCGACTTTGGGTGGTTTGAACTTACGTTAATGTATGTGGGTGCTTGATTATTCTTGTTGAAAGGTTTATGGGTGTTGTTCGTTAGGTTAAGTGTTACATCTAGATAGTTCACTATTTTTAAGTTCGCAGAGATATCTATCTTTAATCCTAGGGAGTTCATTGCTTTGATTATTAATTTCTGTATCTTAGATGCCAGTGGGCCATTGCTATTAGGTATTATAATCAGCCCATCATCCCGATATAATCCTATCTGCGTTGGTTTAATTATCTTAACTAGTGAGTTAATTATGTAGATCCCTATCAAGTCTGCTATTTGTGCTGAATCATAACCTCCCATCGGGATAACATGAGGTTATGAGTAGATTAGTTGAATTAAATCTTCTTCATATGCCGTGTCCCTTCAGGACGTAGGTGATCATAGACTTCCACTTGGCACTGTCTCTTGTTGTTCGCAACATTCTTCATTTTGGTATCTCTTCCAAACTCCGTTCTGGCATGCATTTGCTAAGGCCTATCAAGTAGCTCTCGTGCTGCTTTCCTCTGTCTCTCTTTCCCTTTATCCGTCCTATGAGTATCAAATTCTCCAGGCCCTCCTTCCTCATTACATGCCCCATAAACCTCATCTGTCTTTTCTATATATTAAGTGTGAGTTTTCTCCTTGTTTCCATCCTCACAAACACCTCGTCGTCAGTCCCTTGCTCCGTCCATGGTATCCTCGGCATCCTTCTGCAAAACCATATTTTTGCTGTCTCAAGCCTCTCCTTCATCCTTGAGGAAATCGTTCAACACACACTACCATACAGAAGAACAGATATCACATAGCAATCCAGCACTCTTTTTCTGTTTCCAATGAGATTTTCCTGTCTTTCAGTTCTCTGGTTAGCTTTTGAAATGCATCCTTGGTCATGCCAATGTACCTTTGGATTTCAACATCGCACTTTCCATCCTCTGTCAGCATGCTTCCCAGGTATTTAAATTTCTTTACTTGTTTTATTTTAATTTCTCCGACCTGAGATTGACATTTTTGGGTTTTCTTTTTGCTGATGACCATACATTCAGTTTTCTTGAAGTTTATGCATAGTCTTTTCTTCTTGCTTTCTATTACTACCTTCTGTAGGAAGTCCTATATTCCCCTTTCCATGTCTGCTATCAGCCCCGTGTCATCAGCGTAATTGTAGCCGTTAATGACGAATCTTGGCCTGGGCTTTATTTCTCTCAGGAATGTTTCGTTGTATAAATTGAATAGATCCAGTGAGAAAAGACATCATTGTCTTACGCCCTTTTCTATTTTTGTATATCTGCTGAATTCACTATCTATCCGTACGCAAGCGGTTTGCTGCCAATAAATATTCTTGATTATCCTAACGTCTTTTTCGAAAATGTCGAGGTTATCATGTGACCATTACCCAGAAAGTTTTTGACCAGTTCTTTCGTGGATCGAAAAAGAGCAACAGGTGACGTCTATTTTTTGTGATTAAAATGTAAGTTTCAATGCTTTAAGACTTAATTTTAAATGTTAAAAAATATTTTTTTAAGTTATGTAAAAACATTTCTTGATATATTATTTCATTAAGCATGTTAAATTTTGTTAAAGGACATGTAAAAAATCACTGCAATACCTAATTTTACAATTAAATTAAACGTATTTAAATTCAAATTTCATGTATTAATGTTGGTGTTATTTTAACGAAGAAAGATTAAACTTTATCTCAAAAGTACATTCTGGATAATTAAAACAATTTAAATTAAAACAATATTAATTAAGTTGCCTTCAAAATTACGAACTTTCACTTTTGCAGTCATCAGTCGACGCCATTTTCTTACACATGTCGTCGAGCGATAAAAAATTTATTTAAACATTTTTTTAAAAATAAAATAAAAAAAACAGAAACTGTTAATTTTTTTTTTTTCTCGTAACCAACAGCACTCATCATCGTCGCCAGGGTATTACATCAAGTGACATCAAGTCCTGTAGAGAAAGATATCAAGTCTGAAGTAGACCCTGTTGGTAGAAGTGTTTTAGCCATATTAGAATTATTTCACATCACATTCACAGATTGCAGAGTTGAGGGCAAATAATTTTCTGGGAGTGAAATGTGAGGTTCTTTTTTTCACTCTCCACCTTAGCGATTAGCCTGCCTAATAGACTGCATGCCCTGATTCCCAAATCACCCTTCATCACTTATATGTAAGAGAAAAAGGAAAGAAGAGACGAAGAAATGTGAGGTTGGAGTTGTAAGTCTTTGTGAGTGTCTGTTATAGTATACAAAGAGAAATAACAACGACGTTTGATACACACACATGCACGCATATACACACGCACACACACACACACACACACACACACACACACATGCACACATAGACACACACACGTGTGCACACACACATGTACGCACATACACACACAACAAACACAAACACACAGTTAAGTGTCATACGTGATATACGCTGGGCGATCATGTTTCGAATGACATGACTGGGCAGTAGGTTGCCATTACTTTCTGCAGTAGACTGGTTGCCAGCCAAGGCTATAGAACCTAATCTGTCCTATTATTTAACCCATAACTGGAGGGAAGAGACGAATTAATTCCTTTCCCAAGGGTATTTGCGTCTAAGTGAATGCAGGGAATTCAACTGGAATTCGAACTCGGCTCCCCGATTTCTCGTTTCCAGCCAATATCGACTACACCACAACGCACGCACAAACATACACACAAACACACACACAGAGAGAGAGAGAGAGAGAGAAAAAAAATCAACCCAACACAAATAAGAAGAGTAGCCTAACTAGCGCATGCATTAATTACGTCAATCTTAAAATAAAGGTCATGAAAAAATGAGAAAAACAGTAGCCAGTTGCTGAAAGGTCCTGATGAGTGAATTATGAAGAAAGAAAAGAACAACAAGCTTGTATTCTTAGATGCACTAATATCTCGAACAGAGCATCCGTATATCGCAAGCCAGCATCTACCGGACAATATCTCAACTACAATTCTCACCACCCATGCAGTATAAACAAAGGGATCGTTTACTGCCTGCAACACCTAGTAAAAGTGGCGACCCAGAGACATATGAACATGAGATGGTCAGCATAAGCAGGATCCTACAACGTGACAACTACCCGAAGTACATGACAGCAGCTCTAACAAACGCGGATGCAAGGGTGAAAGAGGATAATAACTAAAAAAAAACAGCCTCAGTCAGCCCACCTTATGTGAAGGGATTATCGGAAAAAAATAAAAATGACCTGTACTCTAAATAATATCAGGACGACCTTTATAGATACCTCTCCCGAGCAAAACATACATTGAGGAGAACATGACTAATGTACGAAATATAAAGGAGAAAAGCGCCGCCCCCCTAACAAAATATAAACTATTAACATCTTTTTTAACAAAACAGACATATTTATTCTTGGAAAGAAATGACATGTTACCGCTTCAAAAAAAGGGTGCAAACGTGGCTGTTACGGATGTTAAGACCAATTGCTTATTAACAGAATACTGCTACAGTACAAAACAAAATCTTAGTACTGCCTGGATAGATTATCGTAAAGCATTCGATAGTGTGCCACATTCTTGGATTTTAAAGACTTTAAATATATACAAGATATCACCCGTCATCACAAATTTCATCAAACAATGCATGTCGATATGGAAAACAACCCTTTACCTCAATCATATAAATGGGACCTATAAGTCTGGTGAAATAAACATCAAAAGTGGTATATTTCAAGGTGATTCTTTGTCTCCCTTACTATTCTGCTTATCATTAATAGCACTAACCAGTCAACTTAATAAGACAGAATGTGGTTATAAAATAGGCCAAAAGAAAATAAGCCATCTATTTTACATGGATGACTTAAAGTTGTATGCTAAGAATGATAATGAGCTGGAAGGTCTTCTGCAAACTGTAAAATGCTTCAGCGAAGACATTCGAATGAAATTCAATTTGAATAAATGTGCTAAAGCTACAGTTTTACGTAGATCACTACAACAAATATCCTCAATTAGCTCTGACCCTGCTGTAACAATAAAAGAAATAAAGCCAGAAGAAGCTTATAAATACCAAGGTGTAAATGTGAGTGAAAAAATTCACCATAAAAAAATGAAAGAAATAGTGCGTAAAGAGTACTACGGAAAGCTACGACTGATATTAAAAACTGAATTGAATTCTCAGAATAGAATTATGGCCATTAATAGTCTTGCAATCCCAGTTGTCCAATATAGTTTCAACATCTTAAACTGGACTCTAAACGACATCGGGCGAATGGATTATAAAACAAGAAAGCTTTCTAAGCATAAGATGCATCATCCAAAGGCTGATGTAAACCGTCTATACATACCTCGTAAAGAAGGTGGAAGAGGTCTTATTCAGATAGAATTGTCATACAAGACAAGAACTATTGGCTTACTAACATACATAGAAACAACAAAGGACTGGATGATACAATTAGTCAAACAACATGAAGAAAGAAAGAAAAAATATTCAATAATAAAGAAGGCAGTAAATACAAACAATATTTACATTTAGTAGATTCTGTAGTAAAGCAAAACAGAAGCCATGAACTATTGCGGAAAAAATATGAAAATGAAAGCCAAAGATAAAGCTCTTGAATAGATGAAACAACGCTGGCAAGACAAATTTCTGCATGGCCAATATCCAGAACGTGCCAATAAATCCAATGTTGATAAAGTTGATAATCATCGATGGTTACGTGCATCTGGATTGAAGTCTGAGACTGAAGGCTTTATTCTTGCAGCACAAGATCAAAGTCTTTTCACTAGAAACTTTCAGGCAAATCTTATACATAATAATGTGGATCCAAAATGCAGGTTCTGTGATAAATACCAAGAAACAATAGACCATCTAATCTCAGGTTGTTCTGTACTTACCCCAAATGAATATAAAATATAATATAATATATATAATATAATTTAAATTCTTGGAGGTTGTAGCTATCAGGGAATCGAGTATACGAATGGAAATCCCACAGGCGGAAAGTGTCAGAAAATAGGCTACTAGAGTAGAAATAGCGGTTACATTTGATTGGCTTCACTGTAAAAGGGTGGGACCTAGTTGCTAGTCTAGTAGCTCGAGTAAATTCATGCAGTGGGGTACCAGTAGCTAAGCTCATCGGAGCAGAAGCCATGAAAGTATTTGTAGAAGATGTTGGTGAGGAAGTGAATGAAGTTGAGCTACCAGTTCGGGATCGATTATTTTGCAGATTCTCCGTTCGATTTTGTTAAGAACCCCGAGATAAATCGCAGACGCAATCGACCAGATGTGACTGCAGCGTTCAATGCACGGGCGGAAGGTAGATTTATATATGCGCAAGATGAATCCAAACGAGAAAAACTTCCTGACCCTAAACAGTGAACCGACATTCCTAGCAGCAGATTTAGCTATGGATTCAATGTAGTCTTTCCACTTGAGGTCAGCCGATAGAGTAAGGCCGAGGAGGCTTTCAAAAAGACCAGCCTGATCCATGCTGATGGGGTGGGGGAAGTAGGAGCGATTGTCTATGGTGGTTAAAAGATAGCAGTTTCGTTTTGGAAGTATTAAAATTTACGAGCCATTTCTTGCCCCAGTCCACCACAGATTGGATGTCCTTTTCAAGATCAACAGTGAGGTCTGCATTGTCAGCCTCGGTAGATTTCTTATCGAGGCGGGAGTAAATGGTAATGTTGTCAGCATGGATGCCAACATGGATTCTAATTACATCTGGGGGATCGTTGATGAAGATAAGAAAAAACCGTAGGACCTAGAATAAAGTCTTGAGGGACACCCGCGTTTGCATGATTGTATCTGGAAGCATGCCTGGTTAATAATACCTTATTTACGCAACTGAATTAGATCAAACAAGCATCCAGTTATACCATAGCCCCGTAGCTTTCGTAGAAGGCCAGCATACCTGACCCTGTCAAATGTTTTGGAGATATCTAGTACAACAGCTTGAGCTTCGCCGTTGCTATCGAGAGCCTGGTATATATACTCTCTGATGGTCGTTAGCATATCAGCAGTAGGCGTGATGAAGCGGAAACCATACTGTTTGTCAGAGGAGAGTCTGTGGGCTCTGAGATGTTGAACCGCTTCAGCATTGGTATTAGCCTCAAACACTTTGCCATAAAATATCACATCTGATATGGTGATAATTTGAGGGGTCTGATGGCTCTACAGATTTCTTAAACAGAAGAGGACTTCCAGGAGGCAGGAAAGCAAGAAGCAGAGAGCTAGTAGTTTTAGAGTTTGGAGACGACAGTGGAGAGTTCAGAGGCACATTTCTTCAGGACAATTATTGGTATTCCATCACCTCCGCTCGCCTTATAGGGTCAAACTTTGAAATTATGTCTGAAGTGGGTAATGTAAACGTCATTCAGTTGACTCGCAATTCTAGATGTGACATCGGGTGCAGATACTCCAGACAAATTAAATGTTGAGTTGGTGGAAAATCTACGAGCAAAGCACTCGGTCTTGATTGCTGAAGATGTCAGGACCCCGAATTTATTGATTAAAAGGGAGATTGAGGGCTTGCTCTTTTAACACATTTTTAAAAAGCCGCCAGTAGTCTTTTGATAATAACTTGCTGGGTGCTTATATACATCTTTATTCTGTCATCAAACAATAGTTTAGCATCATTTAGGATTCTCTTGCACTCATTACGAGCAGAGGCAAAAAGGCGCCTATTATGATCATACGCGAGGCTCCGATAAAACCGGAAGAAGTGATTCCTGTGGACAATAGCGGCCGAGCAAACAGGGAAAAACCAGGGTGGACGAAAGAGATTTAAGTCGTAACTTCTTGGCTGGGATGAAAGCATTGATGCCAGCTTTAACTCAAGAGGAGACCTCGGATGCACAGTTTTCAACGGAAAGACTAAAAACTTTGTTCCGAGGGATGTCACGCAAGAAATCGCGGAGCGGCTCCCAGTCTTTGGTAGCAGTAAAATATTCTGCTGGTCTTAAGTTTTTTGGGGGGTGTATAGAAGTAGATATTAACAGAAACCACAGCATGATCAGAGTTGCCAAGAGGGAAAAGCTACAAGATATGGCAAGAGTCAGGGATAGAAGTGAAACAGAGACCTAACAGTAAGTCAGGTACATTAGGGTTATTAGAGAAACGCGTGGATAAATCTGCCACTTGCATAAAGTATTGAGTAATTGAAAAGTTCATGGTATGGATACGAGCAAGATCTGTGCCAGAGTTTTCCAGCTACTTGGTGTGGTGGGTATTAAAGTCTCCAAACACAAATATATGAGCGAACGGATAAGAGGAAATGGCCTTATCTATACTGTTCGAGATGCTGTCAAGTATGGAACAGACAGGGGATGAAGGGGAGTGGTAGAGAAAGAAAAGATAGCTAACCGAGCTTAGTAGAGAGAGAGACGGAGACACATATGGGAATGATCTGGAGATTCCAGAGACTTCCCCCTAGCTAGAGGTTTTCACTGACATAAACGCCAAGTCAATGCATATAGACATTGAAGTCCTTCGTAAAGAGGGGAAGCTAACCAGGGATATAGAAATCAGAGGAAGGAATAGAAGGGCTAATAGTAGTTTTACAGAGAGCTAAGATGTCAGGTTAATTTAAGCAAGAATTCAACGCTGCAAAAGTCGGTGGGGATACCACGGATGTTCGAGAAAGAGATGTTAACAGGTTAGTTAATTTTTGTTTCGTTGATTTAGTTTTAATTTTTACTTTGTGTGATGTCATAATTAAAGATCTTTTGATAAGAAGAGGCCTAGAGTAGTAGTATCAGTCGGCTGCCAAATGCAACATGCGTAGGAAGGAAACTGCTGCAGATTGCAGCATAATGTGGCCTCAGAGTTGCCTACTGGAGGCATTTGCAGGGACACCCATCCATGCGCAACTTGGCAATACAAGAAACCCCGATATTATTCAACTGTTGATCAGAACAGCCTCTCAAGACACTACGCAAGAGTTCGGGCTCCCAATTACCAGTCGGAAGCAGCAACCAGGAAACTGTCAACATGGTACTCTCAGAATGAACAGACGTTGCCACCATCCACACCCATTACAAAAAGCTTGCGACAGCACTACTATTAAGACCTGAAGAAATGAAAGAAACAGGGAACCCCTTCTTAAACAGGAAACAAGAGATGAGACTCTACTCCTGATCAAAAGAATAGGGATAAGTATGAACCGGGCGATAGTAGGGTCTATCTACTCCAATTTAAAAAAAAATAAGAAATAAAAATAAAACAAAATTTAACTAAGTTTTAACTTAGTTAAAGTCAGGAGGTCCCTTAATAGTCACTACAACAGAATTTTAGGATAACTTTCCTTAGAAATTCAAAGAAAAATGAAAAAATATAATCAGCCTTTGCTGCCAGCACATCTGATAGTGATAACTGAAATCTTGATTGAGTCAAGAAGAATATTTAAAAATTATCCAACGCTATATGCAACGGAAAAAAAATAAAACTTTTGAAAATTAAATATTCAGAAAAAGAGTCATTCAAGCTTAACAGAAACGAAATCTACTGCTATCAGAATATTAACCGAGTTGGGTGAAACTTAAAATTTATCAGGGTGAATACGATTTCCATTTTTAATCAGTTTTTATTAATTCAATTCATATCTAAATTTCATAACAAAGTTAAAATCGTATATATATATATATATATATATATATATATATATCGCCATCTCATTTCAAGTATTGTCATTTCAAGAATCAATTGTGATGTACGATATCAAACAATGTATATACATCAAGAATTTCAAGATATTTATGTGTAATTTTGATAAATATATATGTTAAAATGAGATATTAGAGCTATTTTCATTTTTGGGTATTTAGACGACAATTCACCCATCGCACCTTGCATATATATATATATATATATATATATATATATATATGTATGTATGTATGTGTGTGTGTGTGTGTGTGTGTGTGTGTGTGTGTGTGTGTTAAATATATATATATATATATATATATATATATTAAAAGCAGAAAAGGAGTTGTTCCAACGAGAGAAATTGGTATAGAAGAAAAAAGTGCGAGAAGTTATCCTTCTCGGACATTTTTCTTTTATATATATATATATATATATATATATATATATATATATATATATAATTTGAACTTTGGTATGAACTTGACAAGAACTAAGATTACGTTTTAAAATTAATATATATAATTTAGTCTACAGACAATGATTTACCTACATATATAAACGTGTGTCCGTAGGTCCGTGCATCCGTGCGTGTAAATCTTCTCTTAGTATGTGTATCTTCATGTGTGTCTTCCTGCATGCAGAGTGTAAGAGGATATGTGGGCATCTCCAAGAGTCTTTGTCTATTTTTGTATCACTATCTTTCCATGTGGCCGTGTGTGTGTGTGTGACTGTTGTTTTCCCTTTTTTTTTATTTTTCGCTGGCAGACATTCAGCCTTGACAGTCACATTTTTTCTTTTTTCAATTTCTAAGATTTGTTCAGAGTAGATTTTACTATAGTCGTCAGGAAAAATATTCCATTAAATAT
Source organism: Ascarosepion bandense (assembly GCA_037127315.1). Classification (NCBI taxonomy): domain Eukaryota; kingdom Metazoa; phylum Mollusca; class Cephalopoda; order Sepiida; family Sepiidae; genus Ascarosepion; species Ascarosepion bandense. The sequence continues at coordinate 104,695 of JBBBDQ010000883.1, forward strand.
CGTTTCATAAAAGAAAATATCTGATCGATATTTATTTGCCAGTTCAGAAAAGGGAGATGGGGAGGAACGTTTCTCTGGGGAAATGGCGTCTTTTCCCTTCTTAGACTTAAGTGAGATCAGTCGGTCTTGTTTCTTTTGTTCGTCGGTTTGTTTGGAGAAACGCAAGCTGTTTTTTTCTTTGCCTTCGGCCTGCTACAGAAGGCTATTGCCAAAACTTCAAACAGTGAGTCTTGGATACAGAACCTTTTGGTTTTCTAAGATCTTAAGAAAAGATTAACATTTCAACCGAGAACTTTACTTTACTGAACTCAAAGCAAAACCTCTACCTCCAAAGTCAATCAGATAATTGACTTGACATGTTTTCAAACAGTATATTTATAAATAAATAAAAAATTCAATTTCTGTTTTGCGAGCGAGCGTCTGTAATTCACAAAAAAAAAGTCTGACAGGTTGTTTTTCAAGAAATACATGTTTGCTCGAACAAATCAACTAATATTTTAATAAAATATATCTGCTGGATTGTTTGCGCTATTTTATAGTAAAAACCTATTCTCCAGTTTTCAGCCTCTTTCCAATAGACGTAAAGTATGCAAACCTGTCGCTATATTCTGTTGCTATCATCAAGATAAACGTTCAGATGAGCGTTCCATTCATTAGTTTCACCAGTTCAGATTTTCACTACTAGGACATACCATGTTACTTCCAAGGAATTGAATCATTCTCATTTTTTATATGTTCCAAATAAAAGGAAGAAGTTTCTCTCAGTGTTTTTTCTAAGCGCTGCTAAATTGTGTAACAGGTTCTCATTGAACATTACCATTTAGTATGTAAGAAAGTTCGACTGTTTCTAGTTCGAACAGTAAGACTCTCAGGAAGCCTAAACAATTATTTCAATCTCTTGTAAAATCTTCTGGTAAAATAAACTGAGGATTTTGATTATTGCAATTTGTATGTTCTTATTTACGCTCTTTACTAAGATAGATAGATAGATAGATAGATAGATAGATAGATAGATAGATAGATAGATAGATAGATAGCTTTCTAAGTGCCGCTTAGATGTGGCACAAGGCCGAATGTATGGGACACCCAGTGAGGATCGAACTAGATAGATAGATAGATAGATAGATAGATAGATAGATAGATATGACCAAACGCAGATTGATAGATATATCGAAACATACCGAGATAGATAGATAGATAGATAGATAGATAGATAGATAGATAGATAGATAGATAGATAGATAGATAGATAGATAATTTCCGTTTTGGGGAACCAATTGTAACGAGGAATGTATCATCCTAACTACTAATCATATGTGGCCGTTAAGAATAATGTTGGAGTACAAAAACGTAATTTAGATTTTGGTACGACAGTGGCAGCGTAAACAGTGGACTAAAGATAAAATGCTACCGTCTTCAGAAAAATAACACAGGGAAAAAATTGTATCTTGGCTGATATGTTCTTCCTCCACCCGCCGTATTCATCTCAACTTGCACCAAGTTTTTTTTTTTTTTTTAAATTAATTTAATTTTTAGTTAATTTTTATTAATTTTTACGATCGCCTTTTGGATGGAGGAAGCATTTCTCTATTAAAAAGTAGCTTCGAGAGTATTCTAGAGTTACATGTTCGTCAGTGTTTTAGACTAGAGTAATCAATATGATAATGTAAAGTGTTCTAGAGTATTCAAACCAGCTTCTCGGGTTTATTAAAAACACTTTTTCGCGTCTAAACATCCGAAATTTTCCTCAAAATAAATTGAAAAGTTGTCTGATATTGCAGACAATGATTAATATATGTTTGAATAAAATGTTAATTGCACTTTTTAAAGAATAAACTGCGTCTAGAGATTATATGCAAGTTATGAATTATCATAAAGAGTTGGGTCTTTAATGTTAAAAGTCCTATTATGATGTTTTTCAGATTCTACTCAATATTATTAACTTTGATATATAGTGATAGAGAAAACTATTGTTTTTGATTGGAAAAATTTTACTAAGTTAAGAAAACAGACTAATTTGACTGTCAGTAGTTTATTTGCAACTATTTATTTTGATACTTTTACTTTATTATACCTTGTAAAACTAATGTAAAAAATAATATGAAAAGATTTTAGAACAAATTCGTCAATTTCTTAAAAGAAAAACTTACGAAACAATTATTTTAGAAATAAAAGATATATTAACAAAAAATAATAAGAACCTCCTAAAATTTATTGCACAAATGCTCCTTTCTTTTCAATAACTCTTAGCAGCCTATTGTCAACATCTGATGTTAGATTTGCAATTTTAGCGGCTGATAAGTTGTTTGCAGCAACTTTAACAACTTCGCAGGGGTCACACTTGCTGTTGAATTGCCTTCCATTAGAATAAATATCTCTCTTGAGGATGCTACAAAGGTTCTCAATGGGATTCACGTCACAGCTATTTGAAGGTCAGTGCATAAGAGAATCTTCAACAAATCCCTTTTCTTTCAACCAGGATTAGTAAACTTTGATGCATGATTTGGTGCGTTGTCTTGCATAAAGATCATAGATCTACGCTTAGGTAAAGACTGATTATTAAGCCATTCAAAGAAATATTGCTCTAGAAAATCACAGTAACTTTTCGAATTCATTTTAACCCCGTCTTTCACTTTAAATGGATCCACGAGCTCATTACCAATAATCCCAGCCCATATCATGATCCCACCACCGCCTTGTTGGCGTTTAAAACATTTTCTTGAGTCATGTTGCTTGCAAAGCCATCCTCGAGCCCATCCAGCCAGCCCATCGAGGGTGATCCTTGGTTCGTCTGTAAAAAGCACTTTACTGAAATCAGTTTTCATGTATTTTTTGCCCACTGCAATCTTTTTTCCTTATGTTTTTTTTGTTAAAAATGGGTTTCTTTATTTGATTTTTGACATCAGCAAACGTCCTTAATGCTTTACACCTTATTTCCCTTGACACCATAGGAGCTCCAGACGGCCTCAAATATGAACGCCCTTGACGCATTTGGGTTTCTTATTAATTCTCTTCGGATATGTGAGAAGATCTCGCTTTGTTAAATTCCTGAATTCAGCCTGAGACTTTTTTTCTTTGGTTGAATTCCCATTTGACATATTTTCTTGACTGTTCGATGATCCTTAGAAATATGAAGAGAAGACTTTCCTTTGCTAATTTTTTTGATTATATAGTTCTTTTCATACATTGCTAGTTCTTTTTTACGAGACATAATACTAAATTCTAGTTCTTGCAAATAATCTCTTGACACTGCAAATTGCTATAATTACTGAAAAAATACTAAATAGCAATCTGAAATTGAAAATTGGGACGTAATCACTATACGTAATAGTACAAATTATTTCATTGGATAACACATATCTATGTAATTTACATAAAATATTTGATAATACCTCTTTTGCATATAATCTTTAGACGCAGTTTAAAGTTGATAAACAAAAACGGAAATCATTTATGACCGAACCTAATACATCGCCACAGGCGAAATTAAAACGGGAACAGAATTTTTATTTTTGTTGTTTTGAAGTTATATGACTGACTCTGAGACAAAAACTGTCAAATGTTCATAGAAAATCGGTAAATTACAGGTGCCTCTGAAAACAAGACACTTAAAACTGTCACGAGATATCCATATTGTTTAAACATACTCCACTATTTCACCAAAAATACGACGCATTGTCTTATGTAATAAGTATGTAGATACGTAAAATATATGCCTGTCACACACACACACACACACACGCACACGCACACACACACACACGCACACACACACACACACACATTCATTTTTAAGAAGCAGAAAGACGACTACGACTAGAAAAAGAAAGTGAATAAATTGCAGGAGACAAAGACTGAAAAAGAAGTGGAAAAAAAAAAAAAGAAACCAGCCAACAAAAAAATTATAAAAAAAATAAAGAAAAGTCACCTGAAGTGAAAGAGAAGAATAAGAAAAGTATGGGGAAAAAAAGTGATAAAATGTAGACAAACAGCGTAAAAAGAAGTGAAAAAGAATAAAAAAAAAAAAGTTTTTCATAAAAATCAAAAATTTACTCAGTCCATCCGTCAAGCCTATACGGAATAATTTAGATAATAACAGAAAAATAATTGATAAAAAGACAATTAAAAAAAAACAACGGTAATCTCTAGTGTAAATAATCTAGTGTAGATAATCCCCTTAAACTCTAATGTAGATACCCCACCCCACAAAAAACTGCACTTCCAATAGTTATGTTTGACGCCTGCTCCGACAGCATTGACTCACATGATATCGAGATGTTGATTGGCTAGTAATGACCGTCTTGTAACTCGCGAGAGTTCCAGATTCGCGCCAACTTTAATAACTCTTTGTGATTCAACAAGTATAAACGTGGAAACGACGTTGGGACTAGTAGATCACGACTTTCCCACCTAGATTGGGAAGAAAAGAAACCACGTCGGGGTGAAGGGAGACTATGTTACGCCTTCCTGGGTTGAGCAAAAAGAAACCAAGTGAAAATGAAACCAAGAACATTGAATTATCTTGTGACCAACAAGTTGAAAACAAAAGAAACCCAACATAGGACTTATTTCGTCTTTTACAAACCGGTGAGCGGTTATTACTCACGTCAAACGATAATATGACCGAGCCAATTGTAATGACGAAGTTAATATCCTCACTACTAATCATACGTGACAGTTAAATGTATACTAATAGATAGATAGATAGATTAAGTTGAGTTATAAGTAATTTCCGTTTTGGGAAGCCAGTTGTAATGAGGAATGTATCATCCTAACTACTAATCAGACGTGGTCGTTAAGAATAAACTTGGAGGAAATAAACGTAATTTAGATTTTGGTACGACAGTGACAGCGTACACGGTGAATTAACAGGAAAAACGTTCCTACTATCAGAAAATAAATGTAAGTTGGTTGCTATATTCTTCCTCTACCCTCCATATTCACCTGACATTGCACGAAATCACTATAAGACTTATTATCAATTCAATACCTATTCAATCATATATTTGACGCATCCTGTCTTTAAAATATAGTTTACTATTTGGGTGCTCATCTGTTGTTACTACATGCTTTACTAAATCACTTACAATGTTTTTATTCTGTGGCCTTCTTCGGGTTTATCTCTTTGTACTCGGTAAATTTATGGTATATATTGTTTTCATTCAGATATCTATGCTAAGGTGATATTTTCTTTACTCGCCTTTGTGTTGGTTTCTTCCACTGAAAAAAAATCAGGGGATTAAATTTAACAACTGTTCAATCCTACCAGACTCAAATATATTTCAATCCATTAGGTCGTGTGTCCCTTAGACAAAATAGTGTTGATATTCTGGGGCCTTGAAACTAATGACTGTACTCAGATATTGGGACTAGATGAGATTCAGAATCTGGTGGAGGAAGTGTATGAGAAGATTACTTAGTACGACAAGAAACTTCTGAGGAAGGCAGTAGGCTAAAACGACTGAAATACTGTGATCATAACATAAAAGAAGTGCACGTTGGTCAGAACAGTAGATGATAATGTCATTACCAATACCACAGATCTTCTTCTTCTTCTTCTTCTTCTTCTTCTTCTTCTTCTATGTGCCTTGTCCCTTCAGGGCTTTAGGCGGTCATGGCTTTCCACGTCTCTCTATCCCTGGTGGCTCTTAGCACGCTTTCCTCTGCTACATCGCGCAGCCCTCGTTTCGTCATCCCCCCCCTCACAGGCCAGTCAAGTACGTTTTCCCTTGTCTCTCCTTCCCTCTATCTGTTCTGTTAGTGTCAGGTTCTCCAAGCCCTCCTTCCTTATTGCACCTTCCAGGAACTTCAGCTGTCTCTTCCTGATGCTCAGTATTCATTTTCTTTTCGTTTCCATCCTTTCCAAAACCTCATCATTGCTCACATGCACGATCCATGATCTACATCATCTAAAAAATGCGAGCAACGATGAAGGGACTCTATATTAATACCTTTGAAACTAAATTCGTAAGTTTCAAGTTTCAACCAACAAGGCTCAATACAAACTCTCTCAGGTGAATCAGTAAAATCTTTCGAATCATTTACGTACCGAGAAAGCGTGATAAATTCTACTGAAAAGGATGCGAAAATTTGCATAGCAAAAGCCTGAGCTACCTTGAACAGAATGGATGTAATTTGTAAAACTGATCTACCAGACAAACTCAAGCGGAGATTCTTTTGGGCCACTGTAGAGGTGAAGTCAATGTATGGTACTACTGCCTGGACATTAAATGACACTCTTAGGTCTAAACTTGATGGAACCTATACTTGGATTGCTGCACGATTAACCCATCTTGCTTCATGGTTAGGTGCCCTGTGAAGTAAAAAATGGAACCAAAAATGTTAGAAATTTAATCAATAAACCCTTCATCTAAATATTTGTCTATATTTGTGAGATGATGTATTGTACTTACTGCTGACTGTCGTCGTTATCTTGGTTGCCATATTCACGACGTTTCGGTCGTTGTTCGCTCCTTCTTCAGGTGATTGGAATTTTGTACTTAATCATTTATTTCGATCACTAAGGTAGATTGTTCTTGTTCCATGAGTCATGTCACTTCCGGCTGTCTTAGTTACCTTCATGTAGCACATCTTTCTAAGTTTTTTTTAATTATCACTTTTATCCACTGGGCTATGTGTCAAGACTCACAAAGAGGTTCCTCTAGTGTGTTGAATCGTGTTTATTTCTCTCGTGTTGGTCTCCTCCGCTAAAAAAGATGGTACAAAAACAACCTCCATTTACCAATATCACTTTTCGTGCGGAATTTGTCACAAGGGGTGTGGCTCAGCTAGTGAACACACTCGGCATTATAAAACTAAACATTCAAATAATCAGAATGCGGAATGGCTTGCAGGCCGCTTGCTCGTCATTATAAGACATTTAAACAGTCATCAAAGACATGGAAATCATCCCTGAAATATTCGTTTGGGAGATATGACTCTTAAAGGTAGTCATACTCGGTCACGAGCCAACTTCCGACATTTATATAGTGAGAGTCACAAAACACTGCCCGAAGCCACCAATCTAGCTTAAAACGCTTAAAGAGGATGTCGAACCGTTCTTGGATCCGCCAGTGGCTAGCCGTTGAAATCGTGATTGGTTAGCTCAGTTGTGTCTGACCACCGGGCTTGGTCAGCTTCGTTCGAGATGCGGCAATATAGTTGAATAATTCAAAAACTGAAAATAAATACAGTGTATCTAAATACAAATTAGAGACATGTCAAAATAGATCATTCCATCGTAAATAAATCAACAATGTGTTGTGGGAATAATTTTCAACATTAACTTAACATTTTTTTTTTTTTTAAATGTTGAAGATTTTTAACACATTAACCATTATGGATAAAAATAGTAAATTTTATCTTTTTTTTTTATCTTTTTTTTTTTCCGAACCTTAGCATGAGCAAAACAAAGTCACGGATTTGAACAAAAAAAGACCCCAGAATGACGTCAAAACCGTGGAAAGTTTTCATCCTTTAATAATTAGTTGTGCTCAGTTTAATTTCTAAATGTAGGTAGAGAAAGCAAATGTTGATAAGGTAGCAAGGGTCACAAAGCGCTGTCCGGGCCCCCTAATCAGGCTTCCCCTCTACCTCGGTCGGGGGTTCGAATGACGTACGCACCGGTCCTGCGCCAGTATATACGATCTAATGATGAATTTATTGGATCCACTCGCTTGAAAAGATTTTCAATCATTGATTTGCGAAAATGGTTCTATACGGAAGATTAAACATTTCTGAACGCGTTGGACGCTTAAGAACGTAGTGGCCCTCCACATTTTCCTATTTTTGCAGCTCTTAATTCATTTTGTTTTGGTGTTTCTACCAAACACTGCTCTTCCAGCCATTCTCTTAAGCCCATCAAATATGTCAAGTGTTGTCTTTTCCTGTCTCTCTTTTCCTCTATCCACCCTGTGAGTATCAGATTCTTCAAGCCTTCCTTCCTCATTACGTTTCCTAGAAGTATAAGTTTCTTTTTTTTTTGTTTCCATTCTCTCCAACACCTTGTTTGGTCCATGATATCCTCATCATCCTTCTGTAGAACCGCAATCCTGTTGATTCGAGTCTTTCCTTCATCTTTGTCGAGGCTGTTCAGCGTTCGCTGCCATCTGCCAGAAAGGCATGGTTTTGGACTTGTTTTTATCATTAACGTGACTTTGCGTTCAGCTGTTCTTTCACGCCGAAATATTTCATCCGTAATTATTCCACCCGTCTCAATCGACCTCGCATTTTCAGTCTGATTACACATTTTCGCTAGAGACCGACAAAGTTCATCTAAGGTTCAGCTATAGTTTGTTCGCTTTTAATGTTATTGCCGTTATTCCTGTTATTTTATGAATGTTTCGTTCATTAGTTCGTGATAACTACCATTTAATATGATTGAATTCTTTTTCATTCGACCCCAGTTGAGATCATTGTCCGCAAAATAACACCGCGGGTTATGAAATGGCTATTATGAATGAGGTGTGTGATATGAATAAAAAGTAATGGTAAAAATGACAAGGACAAGGAGGTTAGATAACAGATGACCCTAGACTCGAAGAGGGGTAAGATTGTAGCTTTTTTGGAAGCGTCCACGTGACCGTCCGTTTCACCAAAGTAACAATTCTTGGAGAAAGGCTTCACATTACTCGCTTTGCTTGGGCTGCATACCCAGTGTCCCAAGGTGGGAGTGCTTGAATTCAGCCTTATCCTTCTCCTAGACTGGTTGCCAGCCACAGCTAGGGATTCAAGTCGTCTGTCCTGATATCTAACCCATATTTGAAAACAGAAGAGATGAATTCCTACCTTTTCTCAAGAAATTTGTGTGAAAGTGAATGCAGCGAACTCGGATTACAAATTTCTCTTTCTGAACCGCTAACCGTTGCGATAAGCCGGTGTTCTCAGCATTTTTTCCTTCTTTTGTTTATTTCAAGGCGCACTTGTAAAATAACAAAAACTCTGGAGCGCAATTTAAATTTCCATAAGGAAAAGTTTACTTATTAGTCACGAAATTTGAAAACGTGAAATTTGGTTCCGCATTTGCAAAGAAGATTAGTGGTACAGTTTTCATTAAAATAGATTTATGAAGAATATGTTATTTCTTTTTTTTAGAGAGGCCCATAATGACAGATTAAAACCTCTTGAGTAAGACAAAAAGAAAAGGATGGATTATCCACTCTTTCTTAAACATTAAAGAATTTAGCAACCTGTTGAAAATTTCAAATGACAAAGTCTTGACTTAGATATAAAAGCCATTTATATGGTCTCTCTAGCTTTTTTTAAAGAGTTTTTATATATATATATATATATTACTCTTCCGTTAACTAGGGGCGCACCTGGCTACCTTTCAGAGCTCATTAATGGGTCCGGTTGAGAAAAGCTGACCTAAACGCAGGTTCTAATCAGGGTATAATTACGCCGTATGCACTAATGGCACGGCAAGAGGGTCCAGGAAAATAAATTCGACCTTCTACATCACCTAAACACAACAAAGAATCTCACCTCGGTGATTTTCAAGTCACGTAGGTCGCTATTATAGTGGACTCCTGCTGACCAACCCGCTGGTAGTCCTAAAAATTGAGTGAACATGATGGACAGCCGACTAAAACTGTTCATCCGTGAAGTATATCCCAGTCCACCATGATCTACAGCGATGTCAAGCTGAGTCACCTCCGTTCGAATACGAGAGATACAAAGTTTTCATTCACATGATAAGTGTTGCACACGACTCAAAATCCACTTGGGAGCTACAAACCCTGCAATATGTCTTGACACACGCAGGCGCTAACCTACAAGGCAATATGAAAAATATTATGATATATGATTGCCTGAATTACCTATTCGCACCGTTCTTTATACATGTGTATATATACATGAGTTTTTCTGTTTGTTTGTTTTTTTTTAATCCTTTCACGCCATACAAGGGAAAAAACAAGATATAGGAGGTGTTGAAGAAAGGATGAGATGGATGGGAATCAAGGAGAGAAAAGATGACGACTTTGTTTTTAAATTTTTAGGGAGTGTAGTTATCAGAGAAACAAGCAAACGGGAGTTCTACAAACGGGAAGCACGAGAACAGAAACTATTCCTCCTTCGTTGGTTGGAAATCCATCGACAAACCCACCCCACTCAGCACGGTCAAGCACTGCTATACTTAGAACCTGCTGTTGTAAGTGGACGTCATGGACCTCTTTTGATGGCTGATACAGACGCAAATCACCGGCTCTACATCTGGTGTTTTTATATACGAGACTCCATCTCAAGGAAGATTATCAATCGAAGCTCAAGATTTCTTCTAAGTCACAATCCTATCTACCAAATTTCTCAGCGGCACACCTAGCAAGTGATTCGATATAATTTGTTAGACCCAGAAGGCGCAATGAATCCTGGAAGAGGAGTAATAAAGTTCATATTAATTTAGGGTAAATTTACTAATAAAACAAAACAACTTATTTGTAAATGTGAAAGATTTAATATAATTATTAATACACAGAACTTGTTCATATCGTTTAACAGAAAATTTTAAAAGAATTCTTGCTACCGAAATGCACTTTATATATATATATATATATATATATATATATATATATATATATATATATATATATATACTACTCTTCAGTAATGAATTTTCTCCCGGTGGCTGGCATGTGTATTCATATATATATATATATATATATATATATATATATATATATATATATATAAGTAGTAATGGATTTATTTTAATCCGAAATTTTCATTACTTCAAACGTTATTGTAGTGGACACATCGTATTTAAAATGGACATTTATTTAAAATTCGGTGCTGAGAAAAATTACGGATAATTAAAATAAAACTTCGATAATTCCCCCTGACAAATAAATAAAACAAAATCGAACTTACAGAGCCTTCATCCGATTATTCTGTGTAAAAAAAAAAAAAATTAAACTGACAGTTTAATTAGAATTAAAGAGCAGGTTGATTAATACCTGAAGGCCATTGGTTGGTGGTGACCTCACTAGAATATACTAAATTTTGAAATCACCAAAGTAGAAATGGAGGCCTATGAAGTGGCATCTAGTCGTGAATAGATAGATCAGTGTTTAATAGATTCTAATTAGGTCAACGCTAAGAGAGGATCTGATGTTCAAAGATCCGAAATCTCCGATAATCCCTGTTATAAAATATTACTGACAACACCCACCAACTCTCCAGAAAATTATATTTTGCGAACCTTACGTAAATCAGTATGTCTTCTTCTATATGCTATGTTCTTTCAGGGTGAAGGTGATCATGGTTCTCCACAACTTCTTTTCTAACGCTTAGCAATGTTTGCTTTTTTGCTATCTCTCGCAAACCCTGTTCTTTCAATCATTCACATAATTTCGTTAGGTAGGTCTTTCGATGCTTTTCTCTGTCCCTTTTGCCTTCAATATGTCCTGGGTGTGTCAAATTTTCTAAACTCTCTTTTTTTATTAAATGTCCTAGAAATTACAGATGTGTTACACTGCTGGTTAACAACGATGACGATCGTTTTGACATCAACGACGGTGACACTGGTGTGGAGCTTCTACTCCACACCATTGTCACCGTCGTAGCCGGAGAGAATCGCGCACACGCAGGAGTTATCGGAGAGTTGTTAACCAGACAGGAACTCCCTAATCTCTCTCTCTCTCTCTCTCTCTCTCTCTCTCTCTCTCTCTGTTTTTAGCCAGACTTATGTAACCTAAAATCCTTATGCATTTTTACTTTTTCAGGTTTTCGCTTAATTGACGTCCTCTATGGCCAGATACATCAGTCAATCATATTCGCCGACTATCGTCTTTCAATCCAGTGGTCACCATTGCTTTCTGCCTTTGATGTTAATTATATGTTTGTTGGCTATCGCCTTTCAATCCTTTCTTGTTACACCCGCCACCACCATTCACAGCCGGAATATATTTTTTACTACTCAAGTTAATATATTAAAGATGTTTCTTTCTGGTGTTTAGTATAAGTGTCATTTTAGCTTCTATTTTCTTTAAAATTTGATTATTGTTCACATGTTCAGTATTCTCAGCGTCCTTCTGTAGAACCATATTTCTGTTGTCGTAAGTCCCTACTTCATTTGTAAGGAGATTATCTAGCATTTACTGCCATATAGGTGAAAATAAAATATTGCAATAACAGTCATAAATATGAATGCTGACGAACTTTTTTCGATAGTGCAGCGACCACATGAATTTAAGCGCGCTACTAAGTTGGCATCTAGGTCCCACCCTTTTAGCGTTGAAATAGTTAAATGTAATCACCACTTCTACTCTAACAATTTCTTTTCTCGCACTTTCCGCCGGTGAAACTCTCTTCCTCTTACTTGCTTCCCTGATAGCTATAATCTCTAAAAATCTAAATGCAACATCAGTTGCCATCTTCTATCTTCTGGAATCCCGTTCATCTTTTTTCCTTCACGAGTTAATTGCGTCATGGTGCTCTTTTTCTCTTTCACGAAAATTACTTCAGGAACATCTGGAGGTGACAAAGACCTGTGATAAAGAAAATCGCTGCAAATATGAATTGTTTCCATGAGGGAAATAAGTAAATAAGGAGCATTCATCATATGAACACATAAACTTACCAAAAGAAGGACAACTTTAACGCATAGTTCCTCGATTGTGAGAATAGTTTTATGACGAGAACTTTATGCGATAGTGTCCCCTGTTGTCAATTCGGTTATTCGTAACAAGATCGCTGACTTCAGGATGATTAAACCAGTAGTTATAGCTAAATGACCGGTGTATTTAAAACTTCCGTGGATTAGAGAGAAGGGTGAAAGTGTTATTTTTCTGCCGAAATGCGTGTTGCATTTTGTATTAGATCTGTTCTGTCTTCAAGTCGTAAGGACGTTCTCCCTACTCATCAAATAAATTCTGTAGTTTATAAATATGATTGTGGCTGCGGTATCAGTTACATGTCCCAATCAGTGGCTTGATACTAGAATCAAACAGCATGTTCCACTGAAAATCAGGAACCATACTTGGCATGAAAAAGAAATTTTTCCGTAACACTTATTGTTCCTCAATTTGTGAACATCTTTTAAAAAATAAAAATGGATTTTAATGTAGATTGATTCTCCGTATTGGCCAGTTCACACTAACTTTTCCATTTGAAAGTGCTGAAGTTTGTTTACATCAGGTCTTGCAGTCCCTCGCTGTGTAAACAGCGAGAGTGTTTTCTGGATCTTGCTGTGATCAGTCTCAATCAGTTCATTCCCGTCAATGACCAATTCATTTCTCACACTCATTTCTCACACATATTTTACATTAAGTTCTCCCAGTTAAAAACTTGAATAAACTGAAGCGAAACCGGTTGTTTTTTGTCTTAAATTTTATCCTCATTATGACCGGTAATAGTAAAATTATTACTTCTAAAGCAATATGTATGTGTGGGGGAATATCCATAAATATACAAATGGATATACCCTCAAGTACACACACATATTTTTCTGGTGTTAATAAAACAGTGCTCAATGTAATATAACAGAGCTATTAAGTAAATATTAATAAATATACATATTATCTTACGTCTATAGCACGACTTAGAGCTTCATATATTATGCAGTCATCAGGTGCATATTATGAACTGACCGCTTCATTTTTTGACTTTTGGTTCTCGCGCTGTTCATGGTAGTTGTAAATTTTAAATCAGGCAAACCATTTTTTAAATTATTTAATCTATAATTTAGTTTGCTTTAAACTGAAGGTGAAACATGAAATAGGAAAGTAAATCGTAAAAGTTAAATCAATATTAAAGGCAAAAATTTTGTTGGTGCACGGGTTCAAGAGGGAGTACTTGTTTATTATTTTCGGAAAACGAAGGTATTAAAAAATAAATCTATAAATATATAAAAAAAACAATAATAAAATAAAGGAATAAGGTAATAGATACATGAATAAATAAAAATGAAAATGTGGATCTATGTTAATCTGTGTCTAAGTATTTAAGTAGATATTTATTTCTATGTTTTAATGTGGTCATCAGTTCACTTCTTTTCTTAATAAATTAGGATTATTTAGATGTTTTAAGATGACACATTTTTCTAAAACGTATAAGTATTTCCTATTCTATTATAAGATTTGGGTTTTGCGAAGACATTCCAGATACCCAATTACCAATGTATTACAAATATGAAGTTTGTCACTTAGATGATTAGTGTTATATATATCATAAGGAAGTGAAAGAACGGATAGATGAAAAACCTACTATTCGTTGCATTTACTTTTATAAAAAAAAAAAAAAGTGCTCAATACAAAGTAGAGCTTAATATTGTAATTTTATTACAATGGTTTTCACCATTTATTTTTAAAATATCACCCGAAGAAAAACAATATAATGCTTTTATGAATCATTGTAATAACAAAATTACAACATTATATATATATATATATATATATATATATATATAATGGACACAGAAACCAACACTGTACGCTGAATGTCTGTTTCACGGCTGAAGTGATACCTTCAAACTACCTTTCTACGAACGCTCTGTTTCCGATATTCCTATTTCATTATAGTGTAAATCTTCATTGATTCGTTACTTTGTCAGACACTCTTCCTTCGAGCGGAGAGGAACCTAGACGAGGCTCCGCCGATAGGTAGAGTCTCGTCTGGAGCAAGTAGACAAAAGCCCGACTCAGCCTTAAACAAGGATTACGGGATATTTTTGGCTGAGCTTACGAACTCGAAAACCCACTTTAAATGACCTTGTGTCGCATCCATCAAGGGCTTCTGCCCCATAGTGGGAGGAGGGTGTTAAATAGATCCAATCCAGTATAAACGCAGCAATTTTTTTTAAATTTCGTGCGACGCGATTCATCGAACTAAAAAATATATTTACGTTGATGTAACTTACACATGTGCACGAAGGAGGTGGGTGCTGTAATTTGAATGTTGTAGATTGCTTTTGTTTTTCTATTTCCTTGGGTATACAGAATGCGATGGATAAATAGCCTTCTCGATGACGCAAAAATGAAAATAACACTGGGATTTCATTTTAAGATATACATGGTGCGATGAATAAATTGTCGTCTAAATGACGCAACAAAATTAAAATAACATTTCATTTTAACAGGCATACTAGGTGCGATGAATGAATTGTCGTCTAAATGTACAAATGAAAATAACGCTGAAATCTCATTTTTAACAGATATATTTACCAAAATGACACAAAAAATGTATTCAATAAAATCGCTTTTGGCTTCAACCACGGCCTCCAGCAGACTTCGGAATTCCCTGCATCTCTTCTGTGCGGTCTCCTTGTTTAAGTTGTTGAATGCTGCCATAATTCTTGCCTTCAGTCCATCTTTGGTGTTAGAAGAAGTCTTTTTGGTCTCTCACCCAAATACCATAATATAGGGTGTTGCAGTCTTCGGAATTAGGTAGCCAGATGTAAGGGGTTATGTGGTCGAAAGATAATTATCTGATTCTTTCATGACTGGGTTCTCTTGATTGTATGATATAGAGAAGTGTTCATTTGTCTGATAGAGTCTTTCAGCAGCCACCGTCTTGACCCAGGACAGCCTCCTCAAGGCACTTGATGTCGGTCTCCGTGTAGAGTCTGGTGCCCTGTGAAAAGATGAAGGAAAGGATCACGTCGCCATTACTACACACAACATGATGTTGACTGTATATATCATCTAACTCTTTCCTGATGCTCTGAACTCTCCCCAAATTGGCGACCAAGCACTCTGAAATGCTTCCGGAGCGAATGTCAAACAGTACAGCAGTACATAAATTTCTGAAGGAGTTAATTGCGTCATGGTGCTCTTTTTCTCGCAGGCGATGCCCAACTGACCCTACTATGCAGTCGACAATATCAAAAAACAAATTGTGCGCATGCGCGAAATTAAATATGTATAATGGTGACAATTTACCCATCGCATGTTGTGTAGTCTAGCCTATTTTGTTTAGTTTATGTACCTCCCCTAAATCGCTAAAAAAAAAACAAAAAAAAAACAGCATAGCATGAAGAAAAAAGGCATTAAACTTCATAAAAACAATTTTTTCCCTTCAAAACGCTTATGTTATTATTAAGAGAAAAGGTCAAAGTATTTTTTTAATTATTTTTTTAAAAAATGTAATTCTTTCTAATACGTTCAAAATTTGGGAGAAATTTGGTAAAATATCTTCCTTTTTTTCCGTCAGCAGGTAAACAAGTTGCTACCAAAGTTTACTGTGAATAATCTAATATTACGCAACTCATTTTTTCCCGTAAAAAACGAAATTCTTGCAAAAATCAAATAATTGTCGGATTTTAATGAAACCTTTAGGACTTATTCACAAATTAATGAAATTATGCTTGATATCATTATTTTTATAAAATCTTGGTAAATATATATATATATATATATATATATATATATATATATATATATATAAACATTTGTTGCACTGCTCAATGTAAATTGTATCGAAATTTCGAGAAATTTTGTATCGAAAATTTATTTTATTAGTTAAACGCAGCACTCCTTGGGGAATGTAAATCATCTAGTTTTTTTTTTAGTTTTTTTTTTAATTCATTTGGCCGTTTTTCCGAAAATCTGCTCCGAATAATTAAATAGAAAATGCAAAATTAATTAATTATATAAATTTTTAATTACTTTTAAAAGTATATACATATTAAGGACATTATAATCTGAAGAAAAAAGAATTTTCGATGAATAATGAATTTTTAAAAGGATTGTTTTCATTTTTCTTTTTTGATTATAATAGTTTATAAAATTTCAAAAATATTTTTAAAATTCTTCAAAGCTTGTCGCGGTTAGGTTATTAAGTGAAGACTATATTTACTCATCTAAAATTGAAAAGTTTAATACAAATCATCGAGTTAGAAGATTCTTAAAATGATTTTTTTTTTTTTTTTTTGTATATTTGAAGTTTTTTTGTATGAAAATTTCTAAGTGTACATTAAAAGGTCATGTGTTTCCCGATTTCTTCACCTTACAGGAAAAAGATTTGGACGATTATGTAAATTCTGGTCAACCATACTTAGCTGTCATCACTCACTTCAAAGGTCAGAAAGATCAAAGAACCGTGATTAAGAAATACTTCTAATCTAAATTTTATGCTATAAACAAGTAATACTTGTGTAAATCAGATTAATTTAACTTTAAATTTGCTAATATTCCAAAAATAACATGTCACAGATGTATATTTTATTTTTGTAAGATTTTTAAAACGGATAATTAACTTTCGTTTAGAAATTTAAGCTGTCAAAATAGACGCTAAAGAATTATGAATTTTGAAAACTCGAAAAAAATTGATAGTCCAATTAATATAATTTCTGTTTGAAATACACCAAAGTATTTTGCTTATTGGAAATAGTAAATTTAATTATTTAGCTTTCAATTAAAGCTAAAATGAAAGCTTCAAGAAAACTTTTTTATTTTAAAAAAATTAGTGGGTGGTATCGGATTGAAAGTTATTTCAATTTATGAAGCAGGTGGCTAAATAGGAATAACTGAGTCATTCCTTGATAGTATATAAATATTTTCGCAATCACGTAATATTTTGGTATTTTCTATAGTTTGAAAAGGGTCGTTTATATTGAAATAGTTCTTCAGACAAAATAACTTTTTTTTCGTATATAAATCAGATAATTGAAGATCAAGAAGAACTTTGTCAGTAAAATTATGAAGAGACCTCAGGATAATTTTCATTTGATATAAAATTGTTTTTGTTTTATCACATTGACCATCTTGAATTTATCAAGACAAGAAAAGTATCCGTCACAACATAATTTATCTATCACTGCATGTTTTTTGAATATTTATGATCCGGGTGAGAGGTGGAAAAATTTTCATGAGGGTGGTGGCGCAGAAAAAGTTGGGAATCACTTGAGAATGCATAACGGTCAGAGTTCGAGCTAATGCTTAAAGGCTGGCAGTTGAATCCTGATTTTCAAGGGGCTTTCAATTTCAAATATTAGGACACAAATCTTTCTGACGCCGGCTTAAGCTAATCTTTGTGAATATCTCCATAACTCTGGTATTATAGGATTACGACTCATTCCCTGCAGTAAAAATTCGATCATCTTTAAACCCTGTCTATATGCTCCTGGGCGTTTCAAGTGATAAAACCCTCTCTGATTCCCTTTCTGTCGCCAGAGAAACTGATACAAAATTAATTACAGAATCATATACTGCAAATGCAATTAGAAGCAATATCTCACACGCAATGAAATAAAGCAAAATCATTTATCTACCTGCAGTGACTAGCAAATATTTTTATTTACAAAGTAACGCGTTGATTAACTAATCATGTAAAAAATCACCATTGAACACCACGATGTAGTGTTAGAAAGCTTGTCTCAGTCAGTTAGGTGCCATACATGATACACTCTTGGTCGATCATGTCTCGAAAGAGACATGACTGACTAGGCAGATTTTCCCGCAGTAGGTTACCATTACTTTCTACGGTAGACTGGTTACCAACTATAGAACCCAATCTGTCCTGTTATTTGACCCATAGCTGGAGGGAATAGACGGATTAATACCTTTCCCAAGGGTGTTTGCGCGTAAGTGAATGCAACGAATTCAACTGGAATTCGAACTCGGGTCTCTGATTCGATATCCACTGCAACACAACGCTTGTCTAGCTAGACAAATTACGACTCAGTACGGAGTTCGATTTTCACTGGATGCTCCATACATTCGAGCTTGTACCACATCTAAGCTACGCTTAGAAAATCGCCATTGAGCACCTCGATGTGATGTAATGACAACCAAGCTTGCCTCGCTAGATCAATTACAACTAAGGAATTCGATCCTCACTTGATGTCCCATACTTTCAGTCTTGTACCATGTGAAAATAACTTTTTCAGGAAAAATACGTTCTTCTCAACAATCACTTTTTATTCAATGATAAAGAATTACTAATTTCAAATAAAGAATAAAAATCAAACAATGTAACCGTTGCTAATAATGTCTTTAAGGTGGAGTAATGGATTTATCAGAAAGACACAAAAGTACCTTGAAATACTAATGAGTAATAAGTAAATTTATTCAATGAAATCGCCACTGACTTCAACCACGGCCGCCAGACGACTTCGGGATCTCCTGCAACTCCTCTGGACGGTTTCAATGTTTCTTCACCTTACAGGAAAAGGATTTGGACAATTATGTCAGTTCTGGTCAACCATACTTAACTGTCATCAATCAGTTAAGTTGGTGAATGCTGCCATAAACCTTGTCTTCAGTTCAGTTTATGTTACAGGAAGTTTTAGGATAATATGTAGTTATTAATATATGTATATTATATACACATACATACATACGATGCGATGGTTATCGTCATCTAAATTATACAAAAATGAAAATAACAGACATCTCATTTTAACAGATATATTTACTAAAATTACACAAAAATATATTGAAGTACTAATGAGTACATTTATTCAATAAAATCGCCATTGGTTTTAACCACAGCCTCTAGACGACTTCAAAACCTCCTGCAACTTTTCTGGACGATACTTTAAGTTGGTGAATGCTGTCATAATCCTCGCCTTTAATTAATCTTTGGTATGACAAGGTGTTTTGTTGGTCTCTCCCTCAACTGCGCCCCACACGTAATAATTATGGATGTAACAGTCTAGGAAGATTTAAGGGCCGACGTGGTCGCAGAAATTGTCTGACAGCCATGACTGGGTTCTACTGCTTGTGGCATAATGCAGAGTCCTGTTGGCAGGCAAAAGGTCTTCGAGCAGCTACCCTCTTAACTCAGGACAGCACTACCCCTCAAGGCACTTGATGTAGACCTCCATGTTGAGTCTGAGGCACTGTGGGAAGATGAACAGAGGCGTAACGTTGCCATTACAAGTGATCAGTGCAAACATCTTCGTATTCACCATTAGACTCATCCAACTCTTTCCGAATCCTTTGCACTGTCCTCAGATTAACACCCAAACACTTAATTTAGAAATAAAGTCTAGAATAGGGAAAATATTTTTTGAATTTATTAATTATATACTTCCCTAAAAATTCAGAATTATCCAAGATATTTAATAGCAATACAATTAAGTTACAGCTGTACCTGCAATTTAGAAAATTATATAAAAAGACAAAACACCAAGAATATAAAAAGTAACGTGCAGCAAAATATCGTTAATGAAAAATGTAACTGCAGAGACAAAAGTAAATGTTCACTTGACGGAGTTTGTAAAACCGAAGGAGTTATTTAAAAAGTAGAAGTTCAATATATAAATGAACAACGAAAAATATGTATAGGATGCACTGAATGCAATTTTAAAATACGATGGTACAATCATAAGTCAAGTGAGAAAGCCTTAAAAATTGTACCAAACTAGCCAACCAGGTGGGGGAATCAAAAGAAAGTAATGGCAAAGATATGTAACTTTCAGTATATTAAAAAAGGTCAGACCTTGCAACGGTGGTGCTGTCTGCAAATTGTGCCAAGAGAACGTCCGAAGTAATGCCCGGATGTCAACAACTTAGAAAATATATTTTGGGCTTGTACAAGCTCGGATAAGTCTTTACAATATTATTTCGCTTGTCTTGACCAGTTGCTCCCTTATTTTCAACTTCCGCTTATGCATTCGACGATCAGTTAATACAAAACGCCTGAAGATATCAAAAGTTTGAAACCAAAGTATAGTACTCAACTGATCTTTCGAATTAGAAGATATGTATATGTTATCGAAATAAGTGTAGCTTAATATTACTATACATTCAAAAAACTATTAGAATGTCTAGTAATATTAAGTTACATACTTTTATTTCAATAATTAAATTTTGTACCTATATATATATATATATATATATATATATATATATATATATAGGATTGATATGGAGAAGTTTGCCACTTAGCTGAGCAGAGTCATGCCAACTCCGAAGTTATGTGAAGGTACCATTGTCCTAAGAGATTTTTTCAATCTGCAGTTTGAAAAAAGCCGAGGACATCATAGTGATGCCTTCACGAAACTTCCAAGTTGGCATGACTCTGCTCAGTTAAGAGAAAAACATTAATGCTATCTTGATATCGAGCATTTTATGACAAAAAAATCTGATTGCTAAAATATCTATCAGTCAACTACTGAAAAAATCTTGATACTAAGTATCATCACAACTCAACACTGTATATATATATATATATATATATATATATATATATATATATATATAGTGGTCCAAAAGTAGGTGGAAATGGGTTTATGTATCAGTTCCAACAAGCTGAGACCCCACTAGATTATTCATAAGCAGTCTGTGAGTATCTTGATAAAACATTTCCTGAGAAATGGATTGGCCAAAGAGGTCCAACTGATTGGCCAACCTGCTCACCTGACTTGACATGACTTGAATGGATTCCTTCTTTTGGGTAGTACTCAAGGGCAAAGTTTATAGTCGAAAACGAAGAAATGTTAATTTAAAAAATTACATAAGTAATATTTCGAGTAATTTTAAAAATTCAAAACAAAGAGACTTGTGCAAAAATGTTTATCGAAATGTAAGGAGTAAACTTCAAAGCTGTGTAAATTGTGGACAACAGTTTGAGCAACTGTGTTGATAAAATTTAAGCATTTTGTACTATTATAGACAATATTTAATATTCTCATTTTTGATTGAACAACATTGACACAGTTACAAGCATATTCTCCAACTACCACCCCTTCATTTTCTAAACAACTATGAATTCATCTATTTCCTAAATAAATCATTTTCACTATGTATTTTTAAAATATCACCTGAAGAACAGTATTGGACTGAAACATAAAAATTTGCTTAGTGATATAATGCTTTTCTAAAACCATTATAATAACATAATTACAATATTAAGCACTTTGTATTAAGCACTTTTTATAAAAGCAAATGCATGAACAGTGGGTTTTAATCTACCTGTTCTTTCACTTATATATATATATATATATTAGTGTATATGTGTGTATGTATGTACACTTTAACTGAGTTTTAAAGAATAAATTGAAAAATACAATCCCATCCAATCTGTCTGGACAATCTGTCCTACCCTAAGCTAAGCAATAACAATCAAAGTTAGAGACCAAAGAGTAAAAATAAGATTGTAAAATTTTAAGGTTTTTTGAAATTACTGTCATAATTTTTTTTTCTTTAACAAACCAAACTAGAACTGCTAAGTTATTTTTTTTTTAGTTCAGGTAAACTTAAATTCTACCTTTGAATTATACTAATTAATAATTAAAGTGATATCTTAAGTGGTTATGATTAATTAATCAATACAAACCAGTTTTGCCACTTTGTTGCTATAGAAACACTTTCATTTCTCTGAAACCATTACCTCCAAGGCTTTCTTTTTTATTGTTTTAAATTAAAAATCTCAATTTGCTTCATACTTCACAACAAAAATCATTTCAGGAGATTCTTTGTGGTCATTTAAAATTTAATGTTACCAAAACTTTTTTTAAAAATATCAACAGTATAAAAACAAAACCCAGATTCATAAAAACAGAAAGCATTTTATTGTTCTTGAACACAAATGGCTGCTTTATTAACAGTCTGAGTAAACAATAATGTCCAATGCAGAAAGGTTTTAAAAAAAAAAAGAAAAAGAAAATGCCTGTCTTTTTAATGACAGGAGGAGAAGAAAGGAAGAGGGAGAAGAAGATGAGAATTGTCAGCAATTTTCCTAGTAGCCTTGTCCTTTGATATTGGAGGAACCTGGAATTTCCTCTTCATGTAAGCCAGTACACTGAAAAGTAAGAGTGAAAAGGTACCATGAAATTAAAAAGGAACAGGAAAATGATGAAGATAGAGAAAAAACAATTTCTACATTTATATATTTTAAATATCGTATATTAACAAAAACATATTTAAAAAAATCTTTTGGTCAAATGTGAGCATGAACAAAAAACAAAATATGCCTCTTTTCACGCTGCAATAATTACTTACTATTAAGTATTTCTTAAACTAACTTTGGCACATGAATTCATAAAGCACCTGATGAGAAGAAATTTACTAACAAAACAAGAGACATATTTTGTGAATGGTAGGTACTCTTTAATACCAAATACAAGTGCCGGCTGGTACATATAAATTATTTCCTCCTGGTACCGTGATTATTTGGTACAGCATGTTTATTTTTCAAAGTGTTTTTTTCAGTGTTATTTTGTTTTACTTAACAATTTTTATATTGATTTGTTTGTGTTTTAAAAACAGAAATTGAACAGATATGGGTTTTTGAAAAATCTGAACAAGGGAATGTGCATTCCTTAAAAAGGATAAATAGAACCTTGGCTGCGCTTTGATGCTCTCTGTGGCTAAACAGTGTTAAGCAATAGTTTCACCTACAAATAGAGACACAGATTCAAACCCTGCTGGAGAGCACATTTTCTTAAAAAAATTATTTAAAAAAATTGCAGGACATCTATTTCAAATAAAGGTATACACTAAAAAAATAACATTTTAAACAATAAAAATTCATTAAACTTACATAAAAATTTCTAACAGTAAGTTTATTTGAAGCAACATATATATATATATATATATATATATATATGGCACATACACACACAAGATTACCTAAATTAAAAGGAAATGTATTTTCTTGACAGGGAAGGAAAGGGGTTAAATATCTAGAAACGTGTAGGCATTAAGTTTATGAAATAAAAATGTAGGGTACAGTGTTATTTTCTCAACTAGCCTGAGAGATGAATATTTTCCCTAAGCCAAACCAAGATTTCAAACAGTGCATGTTATTTCGGCAAAAGAACTATAATAGAAAGAAATTTATGATAGATAGAAAAAGGAGGGAAAACAAGGCCCAGAAAGTGAAGCCCTGTCGTAAGTAGGGAAGAAGAATTGAATAAATGAAGGTGAGATGATAGCCAAGTTGTATTCAGGGATCAAACTGCAGATATGAACAAACAATATTTAGACCAAGTCAAAGATCCAATGGACAAGTTCAATAACAAAATTGGGAAATTCACAGAAACATGGGATTTAAATATATCATTGAAAATTCAGCAATAAACTTCTCAAATCATCTATTAGGTCCATAGTAATAGGTGACAATATGAATACAAAAATAGATCAAACAAATTGCAAAGTTTGTTTTTTTTTTTTTTTGCTGTTTTATAATTTCACACCAAGGTAGGACTGCCACTGGTGTGCAGGGGATTACAGTGAGAGAAAAACAAGGTACAGATGATGTTTAAGAAAAGACACGAGATGGATGGGAATCAAATAGACAGAAGATGGTAATTGAGAGTATTACACTTTTATGAAACTGCCAACAGTAATGACTGATTTTAATAAGAAAAGAGGCAGTTGGTGCACTAACAAGTGAGAAAGAAAGAAAATAATGTGAATATTATAACTGATTACACAAACAGCACCTCACACACTGTTTAGAGTTTGTTTGTTTTTAATTAGCTGACTAATTGGACAATTCTTGTTATGTTTATAATAAATGTGACAAGTGGCTTCTCAGATTAGTCCAAAAATTAAAAATTAATTAAATTTTTAAGTGCCAAAGAGCTCAGATTTTTTTGAGACAACTTTATTTTTAAGTAAAATTTCACCTTTTGCAAATTGTGAAAAATGTTGTTTCACAATAATTCCCAGCTCTTTGTACTTTGAATTTATTCTTACCACACATCAATTCATTTTCATGCTATCATGGGTTGGACAAGGCTTTTTGATGGCTCCATAATTGAACCATCATGAAATAATGGAGAGAGTTTTACAGCTGTAAGGAGAGTGGAAACACAGTAGTTTTTATCAAGGTACCATCTCTAAGAAGATTACCTCCCAAGGTTAGATAGTTCTACATAGAGTAGGTGTAGATTTTCTTCTCTTAGACAAGTTTCTATCCAAAGCTAAAGACTCTTACCCAGCCTAACTTTACTTTTTCATTTAAATGACCCTAGTCAGGATGAACTTGGGAACAACAGCAATTAAAAGGTAGTTCTACACTCATCTAAACCTTCCAATCAGAGGCGTTGTTGCCAGTTGTAGTTTATCATCATACCCAGGTAAAAAAAAAAGTAAAAATTTGTTTTTTTTTTTAACCAAGAAATAAATACCAAACAGTAAACAGAAAATAAATTTTTTAAATTTGTCAGAAATGTGCTATATTGTTTTGTTAATCCCGTAGAATTCAATCCTGCTCCATAGATATCGGCTCATGTATTCTCTGCTATAATATAACAATATCATAGCAAATAAAGCCGGAAGTCACACAAACAGCGAGAATTTGAAAGCCAATATTTACAGAGCAGGTTTGAGTGTGCTGAATGACAGAGGGTTAACTCCTTCCAATCAATTTAATTTTGTTTTGAAGTAAAGCATAGGATTTCATTTTATTGGAAATATCAAATTTAATCTCTCAGCTTGAAATTAAAACTGAAATAAAAGCCTCAAGAAAATTTTTCATTATTAAAAATTCATTTTAAACGTTAGGTATCACATTTTTGTAGAGGCACCTACTTTGTTTCTGGGTTTCAATTTATTTCTTTACAATAAATGCAACAAATTTCCAATGGCTACAACATGTGTCCTCAAACAATAAAATGCATTAAAATTACTTAGAATACAATTACACCCGTGGGACTTTGGCAGCTTAATTAAAACATTAATCTTATATACTAAAATGGAAACAGATTTTAACCTTATTACCATAATAGAAGGAAAATAAATGTCATCATGTCAAGAAGTGGTGAGATTTTATAATTAAAGTCCCTTTTAACATTTCAAGAAAAAAAAAAAGCACACTAATATAAAACTGATACTACTAAACCAACACAATATCTGCATAAGTTTTTGGTGGTACAAATAGTCAAAAATTATTATTCCAAACCACATTTTCTTTTTGGTATGCAGATAATAAAAATGACAAAGGATAAACATTTTGCATTTTTCATTTCCTAATTTTTCTAATATCAAAACTATTCTTGGAATGGTCT
This sequence comes from Ascarosepion bandense, assembly GCA_037127315.1. NCBI lineage: Eukaryota > Metazoa > Mollusca > Cephalopoda > Sepiida > Sepiidae > Ascarosepion > Ascarosepion bandense. The sequence goes on from JBBBDQ010000883.1 coordinate 130,592, forward strand.
TGTTAAGATTAAAAGGAGAAAAAAAGAGTAGAAAAAAGGGGTACCTACCTTTTGGACATATTGGGAATTTACTGTTATATCGCGATCCATTTCCTGCAACTTTTCATCAAGGGCAATGCATTTTTGCATCTGAAGATGAACAGCAGAAACAAGCAGGAATCAAAAAGAATTTTAAGGGTAAAAAAAGGTGATTAAAAAAAGGTGATTAATAAAAAGAAAATTCCAAAGAAAAAAAATATTTGAATTACTAGTCAACATGGCCTCTAAAACAGCATATATATATATATATATATATATATAGATATGTATGTGTGTGTGTATTATATCCAATAAAACTCTGAATATTACATTCATTGTATAGCTATTTCAGCAAGAAAAATCTTGCTTCTTCAACAATGATCAAAAATATGGTACCAAAATTCACATACCAGAAGGATATTCAAAAACAAATCCATACACAGGAAGTTTACAAAAAAAGGTTGGGGGGGGGGGGGGTAAGAAAATAAATTAAGTTAAAAATTTGTTGTCCAGACATCTATACAGAGGGGCAAAGAAGGGTATTCAAGACTCAATTATAGAAGACTTTTAGATTACATCTGTATTAAAGAATCAAAATTTAAACATGTCACTGGAATAGAAGTGGTGAGGGGAAAGGAAAAAGAAAAAGTGAGTAGATAGGGGAAAGGAGAAATAAGACATAAAAAAGAAATAAAGGGAGAAAAATCTACAGTAGCCATGGTGACGAATGTCAGCTTCAGATGGTGAAAGGAAAGAAAGTTATATAAAAAGAAATATATATCCACAACGGTTTTTATTATAATTAGGAGGATACTCATTAACTTGACAATAATGACTATTCAAATATGCTTAACATTTCCTATTTAGACTGACCAGAAAATTGGGTGCTGATTCGGTTCTGCTGGTCACAGAGGTTTTGTCATTTTAGTCATTAAGTGTCACCACTCTGCTGGATAGGCAGGCAGGCAGGTCATTGTGCTTGTTTTAGCCATTGCCACCTTTGAATTCACAGTTGACTTCTTTTAGACTGGTTAACAAGACTAGAAAGTATGGCTATTTAACCCTTATCTTGAGGGAAGGGAGATGATGCTATTTAACCCTTATCTTGAGGGAAGGGAGATGATGCTATTTAACCCTTATCTTGAGGGAAGGGAGATGATGCTATTTAACCCTTATCTTGAGGGAAGGGAGATGATGCTATTTAACCCTTATCTTGAGGGAAGGGAGATGATGCTATTTAACCCTTATCTTGGGAGGGAAGGGAGATGATGCTATTTAACCCTTATCTTGAGGGAAGGGAGATGATGCTATTTAACCCTTATCTTGAGGGAAGGGAGATGATGCTATTTAACCCTTATCTTGAGGGAAGGGAGATGATGCTATTTAACCCTTATCTTGAGGGAAGGGAGATGATGCTATTTAACCCTTATCTTGAGGGAAGGGAGATGATGCTATTTAACCCTTATCTTGAGGGAAGGGAGATGATGCTATTTAACCCTTATCTTGAGGGAAGGGAGATGATGCTATTTAACCCTTATCTTGAGGGAAGGGAGATGATGCTATTTAACCCTTATCTTGAGGGAAGGGAGATGATGCTATTTAACCCTTATCTTGAGGGAAGGGAGATGATGCTATTTAACCCTTATCTTGAGGGAAGGGAGATGATGCTATTTAACCCTTATCTTGAGGGAAGGGAGATGATGCTATTTAACCCTTATCTTGAGGGAAGGGAGATGATGCTATTTAACCCTTATCTTGAGGGAAGGGAGATGATGCTATTTAACCTTTATCTTGAGGGAAGGGAGATGATGCTATTTAACCTTTATCTTGAGGGAAGGAGATTGTTACTTTCCCAAGAGTAATTACACAAAAGTGTATACAATGACCTCGATCTAAATTTTAACTGATTGTATCAATAACACTGGTTAACAAAAAAATTTTTGAAATGGTGTCAAGACAAACATTTTTTTTAACTAATCTGAGAGCACTGAATCTGAAAATGACCTTACTTTTTCTTGGTTAGCTACCATTTTTTCTGTACAGAAATACTTCATTTTTTGGTGGGGAGGGGGAACAAATTTTTTTCATTTATTTTCTGTATATATGATATTGACCAATTAGTATATTTCTCAAAGTAAAATCATAAAAACTTCTCAATTCATATTTAAACCAACAAATATTGGTCTGCTTATTGAGAAATACTATTTTTTCAATATCAGACCTTAAGTTTGTAAAAATTATTCGACTGAATATGCTAATACCAACAAGTATTTTCATCAAATCATTTAATAAACAGCTAAAATAAAACCTTCATGAACACAAGAACTATGCTAAAAGTTTTCTCTATCCTGATTGTTCAATGTTTTTAAGTCCCTTTTGCTACTCTAGCCATCATTTGTTTGTCCCACCCTCCCTGGTAACATTCTTCCATTGTTTTGATCACCTGATAGAATTATTCTTCTTGCTCATCACTCACATCACCACAATTATCCAGATATTTATCTAGGTGGCTAGGCAAAAAATGAACCTTAATACTCAGTGTATTACTGATAAAGTTTATCAGTTTATTTGAATTTTGGCAATAAATTAGGAAAATTTGCTACATCTAATTTTAAAATTTGACTCAAAAAACACTTTTTTTTCTTCTAAAAATAGTTCATTTCCTTTATTAACTAAATGTTGCAATCAGCCAAGATCATGAATTGATCTTTTTTCCAAAAATGAGCCATTTCAGTATGGCAAAAACAGTAGGTAAACCATGAAAATCTAAGGTCATTTTTTGGAATCAGCACCACTGAATTAGCTAAAAAAACATTTTGTTTCTTGGCACCAAAAATTGTGCTGACCAGTGTAAGTTCCTACGCAATGGAAACAACCATCTTTCAAATAATTAGGGGTGTGTTTTTACAATAAATCCCATGGCCAACATTTTTTTCCAATGACTGCTTTCATGACATTTCTCAAAAGCAGAAATTAAACTTCAGCTCCAATTACAAGTTAATATAATCAGAATACACTGTCAGCTAAAGTTTTGGTTAAAACCAAATCAAATTTCAACATAGGACAGCTTCTTGTCACCACTAAAACACCAACAGACACACTGAATTCCAAACATAAATATGTAAGTCACCTGATAATAACAATGTTACAAGGAATTTACCTCTGTGTTCAACTGAAGTAACATATGAGCACTGTTATATTTCTCCGGATTGTCGTGGAATTCAACCATTCCATCTTTCTGGTTGATTGTAGCAAATATTTCCCCATCTTCAATCTGAAATTTAAGATTTCTCACATGACAAAATGCCCTTCATGTGTTCCCACATGACAAAACACCCTTCACATTATTCACACATGACAAAACACCCTTCACATTATTCCCACATGACAAAACACCCTTCACATTATTCCGACATGACAAAACACCCTTCACATATTCCCCTGAAATGCTTAAAGTTTTCATGCCAGCAACTCAATATGATAAAAATACTAATGTTAGTTTCCATCAGACTGATTTTTGAAAGTTTAAAAACTTGAATAATTTTATTAAATTTCTTTTTCAACACAGATTAGTCACGTTAGAATGTTGTTTTGCAATTCATATTTTTTACCTACAAAAATATTTATTCTTATTTGCAGCTGTTAATTGGTTGCAGTGACCAGCATTTCAACCTATGACACAAGCTCATGTAAACAAACACCATAAAAAATGATAGATTATTAAAAGAAAAAAGAAGGTTTGACAAAAAAGAAATATATACCATACGTAAGACATATTTTTCTGCTTCAGATGGACTAGGTAATTGCACTCGACCAGCCATATCTGCTAGGGACAAAGTCAAGAAGGTCTGTCAAAGAAAATCACAACTTGTTTTAATGTAGGCAGCAGAATAAATGAAAAGCAAAGAAGTTATTAGACACCTAAATATTAAGAAGAGTTAAAAGATTACAAGAGAAAATCCACTGAATCAACTTGGAAACTGAGCCAATAAAACATAACATCACAACAATGAAAGTGAAACATTCTTCAGATGCAGGATTCAAGTAAATTAATGTCACACTTTTGCATTGAGAAAGATGTAACAAATATTTTTTTATCATTTGTATAGATCAGACATCTTGTTTCAGACAATGTCTTTAAAGTCTATGCTATGCTAAAATTCCACTGCAGCAAAGCTCCCAAGTTTTCATCATGGCTTCACGATCAGAATATCATTTATCAAGAAGCCCAGCAGTTTCTCCAATATCAGACATTGTTGCCTTTTGAAAGAGGTCCATGATGACATCAAAAGACTTAAGATATTTTGAGAGAGCTCCATAACAACAGCATCCAACTTTGATGAGGAAGCAGATTACGCTGTTGGCTATTCCATTTTTTTTTTATTTCAGATTTTCATATTTTCCCAATTTTTGCTTAAAATCCAACTGGATATTGGCTTTACATAGAACTGTCAGATTTATAATATGCACCATTTTTAACCAAAGTTACTGGTCAATTATATAATGCACCTGATATGTTGTGATTTGCCAATCTGCAGTGACACCAAACATTTCAGTTCAAAAGATTTTTAGGAAATTTGAGAAAATTCTAAATTAATTTACAAATTGGAGAGATCTTTTTATTTGCTTCCTCACAGTAATTTCTAATAGCTATGAAAAATTCTTTAGGCAGATTTTGCTTGTATTGCTACAGACAAAAACTCATGAATACTTTACTTTTCCCATAATAAAGGAATCTCACAGCCACAGATTTTAACATTTAAATTTTTCAAGTGTAGGTTATAAATTGTCCTTATCTCGAAAGTTATCAGTTTTGTTTCTATGTCTGGAGGAGATGGCATCATTCTTTGACATTTTCTGCATTCAGTTTAATTGCCTCATTTCAAGTGACCCATAGCTGTAACAATGCAGCTTTTAAAATTTTGAATTTCTTCTATCACAACAGATATTTTAGTCCTCTCTTGTGTCTTGAACATTAAATCCATTTTTTTTCTTATGGATCAATTCGATGATTACATTGAATTTAACTTAATTAATCCTGAGAGAAAAAAGTATCATCAGAGTTGAAAGTGCCAAAGTGAATTCAAAAGCATTAAAATAAAGATTTCTTTTGTTGGCTTTGTATTCTTCTATTATAGTCTTAATTCATACAAATAAATAAACTACTTATAGAAGCAGTTCTAAATTTATAAAAACATTTTTTTCATACTGATAGCAGAATGCTTAAAAATTTAACTACAGCATTAAGCAAATTGTTTTTTTTTTTTTAAATCATACAACTATACATTTTTCGGATTATTTTTACTGGTAACAACCAACCTTAAAAAATACATGATTTCACTTTTAGAGAAAATTCAATATCTAATATATCAATTGATTGATCCATTTTTTACAGCTTATCAACATTTTGCAGGTTATTTAAAGTCGGAAAATATTTTAAGATTCTATAGATATTTCTTTAAAATAATAATGGTTTAGTGATACAATTCTTACTAATTAACCCAGAAGAGGTGGATTCATAACAAACCTAACAGGAACTTAACTTAGCCCTCCAATTAACAAGTCCAAGTCATTATCCATTACACTGTCTACACATCCAAGTTTACAGCACTTGATATTCCCAAGCAGTTACCTATCTAGGGACTGACTAGGCTTGACATTGCTTAACTTCAGTAATCATATGAGAATTTATGTTTTCATATGGTTTGGGCATAAGTTACCTGATATATCAATAATTTGTTTGATTTAATGTCTCTTTATTGGCATATTTTTCTTGGTAAGACAACATCCCCAACAGCTGGGATTCCAGTATGTGCAACATCTTAAAGCAAAGACAATTGAATAAGTCATTTGAATAGATAACATTCAAATACCCAGAGATTATCTATATGAAGAGCTGGCTCTGGAAAAGCACTCTGTAGGAAGACAACAACTACACTACAAAAATTCCTTTGAAAGAAAATCTGTGGACAGTCGTATCAATCCACATGGGAAGCTATAGCCTTTGAATGGTCATTCTGGAGGCAGGCATTGCAAAAAAAGAAAAAAACCTTCAAATTCAAAATGATATTTGCCCTAACAAGAACAATCTAGTCTTGTAGATAAAAATAAAGGGTTCAGTTTGAAATTCTCTGAAGGATACTTGGATTGACAGACATCTGAAGAAGGTCGGAGATTACAATGGCTGAAATGCTGTGAGAATAATTAAGATGAGGACATAAGTCTGAATGTAAATTAGTAATAGTACATTTCAGATATCTAAATAAAAAGACTATGTATTTGAACATGTATTTATTAAATTATACTTATAGAAATTAATCCAATAAGTAGTTGCATAATAAATACATTACTAATTAGTTTAAAATTATATCTGACAATATTTAAAGAAGTCTTAAAATAAACTGAAGGTACCATATTTCTTGAGTATAATACAACCTCATTTTTCTGAAGCCAAAAACAGAGAATAAAGTACTTTTTTGTGTATGTGACCCCTTAATACAGCCATTCTTTTATTTATTTATATATATATATATATATATATATATATATATATATATATATATATATTTTAAAGTGGTATCATATTATCCATTAAAATATTTCAATATCGGACATATATTTCACTAAAACATTTAATTTTTCCCCAATATTAAAGAATAGAAATAAACCGGATTTTTAGTCACTGAGCATTTCTTATAATTTTTGTTTCAAAATTTATTTTCAAATTTTTTGGGAAAAGTGCTAACTAGACATACATGGTAATATGTTTTAAGGTGTTATAATCTACCATACTTTTGTTTAATAAGACTTTATAATATTTCTAAATATTAATAAACTACAAAAAAAATGCCTTTCAGTAAGAATGAAGAGAGAAACAAATAATGCTGACATATCAAATATCTTTTGTAAACAATTCTTATTAAAACCTGCTTACTTTGTGTTTTAGTATCTATTGTGATGAGTATTTGTGATCTTGCTGTACCAAATGAGAGACTCTTTTTAAGCAGAGTTAAAATTTCTGAAAACATGTACTTGTGTGTAATACAACCACTATTTTTATCTTTAATTTTCTTTCAAAATTTCTCTTATTATGTACAGGAAAATAGGGCATTACTTACCTTCGTTAATCTTTGAATATTTTTCTTGTAAAGGGAGATAATACATTGTTTGACGAGGCCCATGTTGTTGTCCTACAAATTAATATTATATCAGTTAAAACACTAATTGCAATATATACCTCTTTCCTGGATTTACTTGGACCAAACTTTATAGACTATCTACATTAAGAGACGATCAAAAAATCCACAATACAAAATATAAGAATTATTTTTAGGAACACCAACATTTTTATAGAAGAAGTAATGCAAATAAAAAAATGCTCCACCCTCAACTCTTTAAAATTCTAAACAGTATGAGATTGTACTGAAAAGTTCTCAGCCCAACAAAGAAAAGAATAGTTGTATATCACTTCGATGAAGAATAGACCAGACCTAAAATTGAAGATCTTCTCAGCTTTGCTGATAAAAAAAAACGTTGACACAGACAAATAAAAAAATATGATATTTTTATTATTTTCTTTTCTTCAGTGTGTGGTGGAGTCAGTGTTTAGTTGGCAATTGGCACATGCAGAATTGACAACTCGAATGATATCCACAACTGTTAAACTTTCAAACTCAACTGATCTCAGTGACAGCTGACATCACTCATAAAGCTGTCCCCACTGACACCTGCAGCTTTTAATGTCAGACATCAACTCTTCTTGACTCTGCTAGTTATAACGTAAAACTCTAGATCCACACATGCACTTTTCACTGGTTTGACATTTTAAAACAATCCCCATTTTTTCAAATCTTACAACTTACAGCACAAAATACACTTCATGGCAAAATTCTACACAGACCAAGTAACAAATCTACAACAGAATGTTCCGACCAGTGTACCATCTGGCCTACCTCGGTTGCCTATCAATATAGGTAATCTATGAAGAATTTTGAACCATGATATCACTAGACATGAACTGCAGAATCAAAAGAATCTAGCCCCATAGATTAAATTGTTCAGTTCAAGAGGTGAATAAAAGAGAAAGAACCTAACTTTTTTTTCCCCTCATTTGCCTTGTTTGAGGTGAAATTATTAAAAATACATTTGAAATTATCCAGATCAACAGACAATGGAAGAAAGCTGGAGGATGTACAACAGCTGAAACATTGTGATAACAACAAAGATGTGGACATTATCTGCCTTATTTGTATGTCAGACTAATCTGAAACCTCAGACAGAAGAAGAAAAAAAATTAAATAAATTCTGAGGTTTCGATATTTGACTAGATTTTAAAAAGTGGGTCAGGCAGAAAACTTTTCAGCATCCCCTCATCTAATTCTCAATAAAATCATCATTTGCTATAGTTTCAAAATATCTGTAAGCCACTTGAGTAAATAGTAACACATATAGAAAAGTGAATTTTTTGATAAATCCAGCAGAAATCATTAAAACGTTATTTTTTTACCTTGGTAAATACTTCCGAATGTTTATTTACATTCATCCGAAGATCATTAGGATCATTTGTTGAATAAGAGGTGGCTAAGTCATAATAAGGCTGGCATAAAGGCTGAAAGATGAAAAAAAACAGAAATTAACACTGTTGAGCCATCAAGGTTACAAAAAAAGAAAGAAAGAAAAGGCTGAGAGCCACAAAATGGAGTTTCGAATCAAAGATTCTTACCTTGATATATTTTCCAACAACTTGTGATGTATATTTAGGAAGAGCTGGAATCTACAAAAGAAGTGATATTTGTAATTATACAAAAGAAAATAGTAATAAATCTTAATTAATTTTTACTTTCAAATTTATATGGAATCTATCAGAGAATTTAGAGAAAATGAAGACCCAATTCATTAAGCAAAAATATGAAAAAATATTTTCCTTACTTTTCCATGAAGAATTAGAGCTACTAATATATATTTCTTATAGGCTTCCATCATAATATGACTAACAGCCATACTGGGTGTGGTTATTGCCTGTAAAATGGAAAATAGAAAGCAGAGAATCTTCTGAGATATTGAAATTATAAAAATATGAAATATAATGTATGCACAGTGGTAAACTGTAGGAAAAAATAATATCGATTCAATAATATAAACAATTTTTGGCCTTCATACCTGCAATAAAACAGTATGTCAAAATAATGTTTTTTTGCCATTATTTTAAGTACTCTCACTCCCTTGGCAATGTGTTTTAAAAAACAATGATTAAAAGTGTAATAAAACCCCAACATAAGAAAGTAAATTTATAGATTTTTTTTTGTTCTCTGAGAATTTACTATGCCACTTCCCGGCCGGTCACTGTTGGTTTCGACCCAGATAGCTGGTCGTAGATTGTCATGGTGATCTCCCTTGTCCCACATTGTGTTGATTAATCACAAGGTGGTCACATGAGTTCTCCACTAGCTGTCTCTCTGCCAAACTAAACCAAACCGGGAAGCGTGCACCCAATTAAGTAATGAAAGAAATATAGCACCAAGAAAAATAAGTGGACCGACATCTGAAGTGTTGTAAAATAACGTCTTTATATACACAATAGTCTCTTGGATAATTCCAAATCCCTGCTTCTATCAAACTGGTAGCGGAATGAAAGTCTCTTAAGTAAACCAAATTATTCTCCTAAGCAATAACGAGAAATCTGGCTGGCCACAGCTCGTTGCTCTAGTCAACTTGATTCTTGCTTTCCGGAATGTTGTGAAAATTGCCGAAGTGCTATGTTGTGAGTAGGTTGGTGCGGTTCATCTTCAGAAACAGAATCAAGGTGGATTTCTTGTTCCGGGTTGGATCACTCTCACCAAAAAACTCTCTTCATTTGGCAATTTCAAACTTTGTCTGCAAAGTATCTTCATGTCTGTCTCTTAACTCTGGTTGGTTGACAGGCTTCTCTATGGTCGGCACCCAACGGCATGGCAAGTATCTCTGTCTCATTCTCTCTTCAGCTGGGAACTATCTTTGGCAGGCGGTAATTTTCTATGGTTGGCACCCAACTTTTTTTTTTTTTTTAAATCATATCACTCTGAGCAAGGCGGTAACGCCACTGATGTGCAGGGGGCTACATAAGAGTAAGAAGATTGGAAAAGAGAAAAACGGAAACCACATCCTAAACAGGAAACAAGGGATGAGCCTCTTCACCTGTTCAATACTATGTGGCAATTATCCCTTTGTCATTACGTCTCTGGACCGGGAACTCGAACTCTCTGCCACTTGAGCTGCAACTAAACTCCAACTGATTTTTGGTCCATCAGGACCCTGTATTTGTGCCCATGCCATGGTGTGGGGCTGACAAACGCTGAGTGTCTAACCCCTCTTGGCAAACAATAGAATGCTGAGGTTAGCTGATACTCATTGTTGCCTTTGGTTTACCCAATGGGATTAGTCTTCTTTCCATGATGTCAACTGCTGATCACCTCCCCCTTTCAAGCGCTGGTTCACAGGACCAATGAGATTCCTCTCAGTCTTATGACATCATCTTCCCATACCCCTTTTCTTTCTTTCTCATGGAACAATTTGGGGGATTTTTTCAATACAACGTGCGACAAGGGAGATCACCGTGACAGAGTCAATCTACAACCAGCTATCTTGATCAAAACTAACAGCGACCAGCCGGGCAGTGCTATAACATATCAGTTGTTTTTTTTCGTTTTTTCAGGTCCAAAAGTTTGTCCAATTCTAAGCCAACAGAAATGAGGAAATGAATGAAACTTTCTTTATTATACACTGATTTGTTTCCCTAAATTGGACTGTATAAAATTGACATGTACTTTGGTTCTGTAAAAGAGAGAGAAACATTAGAATGACAAACTAAATGATAAAAAATATCCTTAGAGTAAGAACAATTTCTTCCCAGAAACTTTATCAACGATGAGAAGTTTAACAAAGGTCAGAGGGTACAATGCTCAAACACTGATAATAAAAAGCTAGATGAAGAATCATCCAAGTAAATCATCTTTTGAATGTTCTATCATTTTAAGTGTTATTTTTATGGCTTGTAGTTCAGCTGGATAGAGGGATGCATTGATTTCTTTATTAATTTATCAGTGGCTGCTGCACCTATTCTATCTAGAATTTTTTTATCCATCTGTGCAGATGGATAAAAAATATTGTGACTATAAAATGGTTTATAGTCACAATATTTATCTCTTAACTCTCTACATACTTTTGTTGATTGACTTTTTCCAAGTGAAGGGATGGCTGTTGGTTTATTTCTAAAGAACTGGATATATTGGGGTGACTTTGACTTTGAACAAAGCCATCATGAATAAAAGTTTCTAGCCATACAAGTTGATCACTGGTTCCTTGGTTTTTCCAGAATCTACTTTGGTAGCTAGATAAGAGAGTTTCTCTCCAGGTACCACATTAGTCGAGCATTTACCATTCCCTCCATCATCTTGCAAATGCAACTTGTTTGTGCAATAGTTTGTTAAGTTGGATTGGTCTTTGCTGGGTTTAGAAATTGGAATGATGATAGACTCAATCCACAATTTTGGAAATTTGTTTGAACACCTTATATCATTGAAGATCTGGAGAAGTATTAAGAGACTTTTCTGACAGATGTTTTAAAAATTGGTAATGAATTTCATATGAACCAGAATTTTTAATGTTTGTTTATGGAGTCTTTTAGTTCTGTCATAGTTAAGAGAATATTGTATTCTTTTTTATTGTTTGAAGTGAATGTAAATTTCTCTTGTTCCATAATGTTTTTATATTTTTAAAATTTGGGAGTGTAGTGAATTGTTGAGGAGTTTCTTTGAAATTCTGTTGCTATTTGGTTAGCTATTTCTTTTTTTTTTCTAGTGCATTTATTTCTATTTGTTTTAGTTAAGTGAACTGTTGCAGATTGTGACGTTTTTCTATTAATTTCCTTATTATTTCCCATATTTTCTATATTGGTGTTTTGTTGTCTGGAGATGTCTTTTTGACCAGATTCTCTTTCAGATTTTTTAAATTATACAACATACTTCTGCTCAAGCTTGTTTGTAGTTTTGTAAGTTGATTGTGGTTTAGCATGCTTTTTCTGGTTTTAGCTGCTTCTCTGCATTCTGCTGTAAACCAGGGTTCTGATTTGATATGTGGTTTAAAGGAAGATTTGGGTATTGTTTCTCTTACTATTTGTGCTAAAATGATTATAAAGGAAACTCTTTGTTCTGGTTCATTGAGAATTTCCATGTTAATTTGGAATAAGCAGCAGTCATTGAATTTTAACCAGTTAGCTTTGTGTAGTTGCCATTTTGGATTCCTTTCTTCTTTCACGGGCTAACTTATATTTAGGAAAATAGGTGGTCTCTACCACATTGGTCATCATGAACTTTCCATTGAATGTCGATAAAAATTGATGGGGAGCATAGGGTTAGCTATTGTTTATCTAATACCTGGGTGCATTTGGTTATTAAGGGTACATAGATTAGATAATTCTAGTAGAGATTCTATAATTTTATCAGTTTGATTGCGGTTCCTACAGTCCCACATTTTACTGTGTATTAAAATCTCCCATTAGTAAAAAGGAATGGGAAGTTAGCCAATTAGCTTTTCTGTTTTTATCTTATTCAGTCTGTGTTTTAGAGGAATATAAATTGAACACATGGTTATTGTTTAATGAATTGAAGCTTTTACTGTCATAGTCTGTAGATTTGTGTTTAATTGTAGTTTTTCGGAGGTATTGATTTTTTAACCAATATTGATGTACCCACCACTTGGCCTATTCTCTATTACTGAGACATTAATTTTGTGTTAAGTTTCATATCCTTTAAAAGAGATGTCAGATTCTCTAAGAACAGATCTCCTGCAAGCAAACTATATTTAGATTGTAATCTGTAAGGTGTTGTTTGACTTCCTCATAGTTAGGTTTAACACCTCTACAGTTTCATTGCATAATGCTTGTGTTCTGTTTATCCATTTGAGTGGTAATTATTGTAATTTAATGAGTAGATCTTAAGGATGAGTGTGTTTTTGGTTTATCTATCTCTGTACATTCCATACTTTCTATACTGTTTGTTTTTCTTGTTGAACTTGTTCTTTGAGTATTTGTACGTTTTTTATTATTTGAGTTCTTTTCATTATTTTTTTTCTGATTATTTTCATGCAGGTTGTTCTGTTTATTTACATCTAGTTCTGTTTCATGTTTTTTGGATTTCGTTTTGAATTGAGGTTGATTGGTTTTTGTTTGTGGAACTTTCCATTTGAGAAGTTTCAAGTATTTTGCAGTTGAGAGATTGTTGTCAGTGAATTTTATGTTAGATTTATGTTGTTCATGGTTAGTTTTGATTCAGTGGTATGGGCTGTTTCCAAGCTTAGAATTGGTTTTAATGTTTTCATTATGTTTTACTATTTTCAATATGTTTTTTAACTCTTGAATTAAGGATGTTAGTTCTTCTTGTGTTTTATGTAATTTGTTAGATATTAGATTTTCATGGATATAGCTTGATGTTGCTTGGGTAATTTTTGCATACAATGGCAAATTGGAGTTTGTTTTGATGCTTTTCTTTTAGTATGTCTTACTTTTTTCAAGATTTTGCAATCCCTGGAAGTTGCACTATGATCTTGTTTACAGTTAGAACATTTGGTTTTATCTGAACATGTGATCTGTGTAATTAGGATTATTCTCCCCACATTTTCCATATCGCGGCTTCCTTGTGCATTGGTTCTTACCATGTCCATAACTTTAGCGATTGAAACATCTCAATGGGTTTGGAATACAGGTTTGGAAATCATATACCCAGTTTTTATTTCTTGTGGTGGTTCTGGTGCATCAGAGTGTTGGTGTCTATAATTCTGACTTTTTTTTTTTTTTAATAACTAATGTTCTGTATTTTAATAAATTTTTTAAAATTTCCTCTGGTGTACACAGTGAAAAATTGGTGCTTCTCACTACACTTTTAGAAGAATTTAAAAAAATTATGTGGATAGGTTCATCCTTAGTAAAGTTTCAGCATTATGTTTTTCTTTGACTTATCAGTAACATATTATTTCAAATTTTTTTTTTTTAACTGTTTTGGAGCTATGTAAGATGCTAAAATTTTTTTTCTATGATAAAAGGTAATAACTTCATTATTAGTTTTTCTCCTGTTGGTTCTATTACTAGGAATTTCAAAAATGTTTTAGTAGGATTTTCTGTGTCTATATCAATGTATAGTCTCTTGGTTCTTTGTGCTCATATTTTGTTTATTACTATTATTATTATTTGATCATGCTCTCCACCCACCTTAGAGCTCTATGTGGGAGAGATAATGAGGGGAAAATCCCATTCACCTCATTTCTCTAGGAATACTTGACTGATATGCTCAAATGTGGAGAGGGTTCAAAACACCTGTTATATCGAGGATCATCCACACAAGTATGGGCTTTCCTCAGAGGCTTAAATAGCCGTGTCAAATTTCTTTGTTCCCAGTTTGATTGATCTTATATCCATCACTTATTAAATTAGTTTAATATTTAATATAACAATTCTAAGAAAACAGAATGAGTGGTCATGAATGGCTACAGACAGTCCAAGAAGTAAGCTTTGTATTAGAGACATCAAAATCAATCAGATGGAAAAATTGAATTATCTGGGTACAGAAAATGTGACACAGAAATCTGAAGATGTATCAGAATACTGTGAATGATGCTTTTCAGAAACTATGAAAAATATTAAGAAATAGGAAAAAGTTAATAGAAGTATTGAATTGTTATTATGGCACTGAATGTTGAACAATCTTTTTAAAGATGAAGAACATTTAAACAAGATGTTGTTCTACCAAAAAATGCTAAGAATACCATTGACTGAACATGTGAGCAAGAAAAAGGCTTTAAAGAAACTTGTACTTACAATCAGAAAGAGGGTTAAAATATCTGGGACACATAAGGAAAGAGAGCTAAGAGAATTAAACACTCACAGGACATACCAATGGCAAGACAGGCAAGAAAAAACAGCAAGTAATCTATTTAATGAGTTTGTATAAAGGAATAGAAAAAGTCATAAATTAAATAGAGCAACAGAAGACAGAAAGTTGTGGAGAGTCATGATTGTCCACATCATCAAGTGGGGTCATACATGAGAGTACAAAAACTTGTCTATATGTACTGAAAGAAAAATTATTTTTTGTATGCAACTGATATACTTTCATATAAAATAAGTAAGAGGAATTCTGTTTATCTCTAAAAAAAATTTATTTAAAAATGTGAAAACACAATATAAATTCAAACATTTTAACAAGTAAATCAAGCTGTAAAAATAAACTTACCACTTCGAAGAAATAGAGAGCTCTATCATAACTTTTGAGTGCCGTGTAAATCATTCCACCATAATAATAATAAAGCAAAAAATCTTTGGCATCATAGTGACCACCCTTCAAGGAAAAAAAAACAAAAACATAATAAATACTTCATTAGTATTGAATGTAAAATATTTGGCAATTTTTAACCTTCCCATCCACAAAGAAAAAAAAAACTGTTCTTTTGACACATGAATATGACAACAGTCTGAATGATTTAAATTGTGTAAATTGTTACAATACCTCATCTCAGAAATATAGACATCCAAATCTCATAACACTTCACCTTTCTTGGGAGATTTATTATCACAATGTAGGATACTAAATGACAAGAGGTAAAAGCAAACAAAAAGCAAAAAACTAAATTAAATTGCTGTAAGTATATACCCAAACAAAAAAAAATTAAATTTAAAAAAAAAATCAAGATTTCAGCGTCACATCTCCTTTGTGTATAACATAAACATAACTTTAGTCCGATGAAGTCCTAAAAGCTATCACTCAAAAAAAAAGTTTCCACTTTGTCATTGATTTTCCTAAAAATGAATTGCAATGTAAGGGCAGCAATTCTATAAACAGAGATAATTTGATAAAGTTTTGGTTCAAAATTTCACTTTTTAGTCAGTCAGTTAAGTGCCATATGCAATACAGGTTTGGGAAATTGTTTCAAAAGAGATTTTCTCACAAGGTTGCCATTACTTCTATGGTAGACTGGTTACCAACCAAAGCTATGGAACCCAACATGTCCTGGTATTTGATCCATAGCTGGAGGGAGAAGTAACTGATTAATATCTTTCCCAAGGGTATTTGCGTGTAAGTAAAAGCAACAAATTCAATCGTAATTCGAACTCAGCTCTCCGATTTCTCGTTCCAAGCCAATATCCCCTGCACCACAACACACATCCAGTCACAAGATTGTATTTTATAATTTTAATTTGGTTATTTTGGCACCAATCAAGATTTCAAACTTAATTCAAGATCCTTTTTATCAATTCCAATAAGGAAATCTGCAATGAAAAATGATTGCCAGAAAAATGTGGGAAAAGATTAATAAAGCCCTTACCTCATTTCCTATGTCTACAAAATCTACATTCAAGAACTGCAAGGCTGGTTGAAGATTTTTCGATTGCAAGCACAACTGTCAAATAAAAAGATGAGAACACCTTTAGTTCTGATTTCATTAAAGAGTACATTGAAAGGAAACTGCTTATAGTAAAGTCAAAATACAAAAGGTGAAATCACAGGCAAAGCTAAAACATCTTTAATTCTTTCAAGCATTATGAGTTAAATTTCATCCCACTTTGGGACTTGACATTTGTATAGTAATCAATTTTTAAAGCCAAATTTAAATTTTCCTATATTTAGGAGTAAAGATTCCACGTTTTTTTTATTTTTGTTCAGTAGCCACAGATGCTGAGGTAGTTCAAACTGAGAGAAAAAGTAATGCATCTCAAAGAATGTTTCAGTTGTTATTGCTCTTTGGTCTTCATCATATGTTATCAGGAAATTTCACATTGAATCTTTTATTTAATCTACAAGAATAGATTGTTCCTGTTCTGCTGTCTATGTCTAGAGGATATCTTGTTTAGTTCTTATTTGATATACTGCTCAATTAATGCCCTAGTGAATTAACGCATGGGTTCATAAATTTGGGGGCAGTAATTCCAAGTTCAATCTCTGGATCAGACAGTGTGTATATGGAATCACAATGTTCTACAGATCTGTGTAAAAAAAACAAAAATTCCAGAACTTTTCCAGGGATATGTTAAGAAGTTTCAAATACTGAAAAATCATGTGCACATGCATGCACACACAGAGAATGGTCAGCAATTTCAAAAACAAACTTTATGATGTTCAAACTTACACCTGGTTCCAATAATTCATGCCACATAGATCAGTTGAATGTAGTGAAGAAATCCAAGTGTTGAAGGGTAAAACAACTGAATGCAGACCTGCTTATGTTACACAATTTGTGTAGCATCCTATATAGTTTGGAGTTCTACTACACTTGAAAATCTTGAATTAGACACTTTCATTCTTACGTCTACACATTTCACTTATCTCAGCTATTCATGGCTTGTGAATGTCACAAAAATCTCCTGTCAAGTTAAGTCTAATGGTTTTAATGAACAGAACTACAAATAGAAATGATCACTAAAAGACTGCACATTTTAGCTACCCATACTACTTATGGGTGTTGTTACACATGGTACAGAACACAATGATGTTAACAATGTTTCAGTTCATATAGTTTAACATTCAGCTCCTCTTTAAATTATCTATATCTTCATGAACATGTCCTTTGCAGATCTTCACATAGCATTGCAATAAGTGTGAAATTCTGAGTCTGCTCAGCTTACTCTACATACATGTCAGCTAACTTGAGCAAATTTTGTGTGCAACATTCAAGCGTATGTTTTTTAGTCTTCAGTTCTTCAATTTCTTTAAGCATGGATTTCCATGTTTTGTTCATTTGCTTTTTCCTGCCTTTTTTTCTTCTCAGCCTCAAGGTATTGGTTGTATGCTGTTCTGGCATTAGAAACACTGAAGAGAAGAACCTTAGTCATGGGAACATTCCCAGCACTTCCAACTGTGGCCAAATAGTCTGTGATAATATGCAGTATGATCAGAGTCTGCCATTTCATATTTTCAGTAGAAATTTCCTTATTGACCAAGAAACCTCTCTCCACTGAGGACTAGCCATGAGAGTACCAGCAATCTGCGAACAACTTTCCACAGTTTGATCATTGCTGTGGCTAGACAACAAAGAGTAGAACAAAAAGCTCAGACAGTCTTCAAGTTTGCTGAAATTCTTAAAAGCAATATTTCCAGCTGCCGCTTCCTCAGACTTTTTCTATGACTGATGGTGCCATCACAATCAGACTTGCTGACTTGTTTTTTGTCTATCATGTCGAAAAGACATCTTTTTAGATTGCCTTCTGTGGCAGATTTTTTTTCACAAATGGATCAAGAGTTCAGCCAGGCAAGTGACCTTACAAAAGGGTATCTAAGGGGAAACTTTGCCAGAACTTTCTAAATGATGGTGATGAACATTGTCTTTGTTGCAATTCTGCATGCAAACACATTTCTTTTTTTAGATAGCCCTATCTGCCAGAAATCGACACTCGATCCTTACAGCATATTTGTGTTTCACAATTCTTATAAATTCATTCACTTTGGAAAATATAATTATCTTTTTTGTGTGCTCTTCCTTTAAAAATCTTAACAGTTTCATGATCATGCTAAAAAGATCATCTGCAAGAAAAGGAAGTAATGTTTTATCACTTTGATATTTTATCAGAATCAGTTCAAAATGTCTTTTGAAACACAAGACTCTGCAGTTTTTTCACGTTTGACAGCACTGCAGAAAAAGTCTTGGTCTGGGGATATTTTTCTGTTCTTTTAATTAAGTTAAAAATTAGATGACATTTTACTTTTAAAATTGACATGAAAAGTTCCTTCAACTGTTCAAATTTTAAAAAACACTCATACATTTTTGATATTCTACTAAAATTACTGTAAAGTATTGTCTTTTCAACTACAAATTCAATGAGTAAATTAATTTACCTTTGACAGAGATGTTTGCTTTTACATTTATCTTTGAGTGAGGGTAACTGCTAAAAGACACATGATATTTTTTCTCCCTTCTCTATCATCACCTTGATGAGAAAATACAGTAACTACCAGGTCAAGAACTTGTTCTAATCAAACAAACAAACCACTGTTAACAATGGTTGCTAAATATTACTGACTACAAAAAAACATTTCTTAAAGAACAATTTTAGCTCATTTGAGAAAAAAAAAAAAAAAAAAAAAAAAAAATCAGATTCCTGGGATTTAGCATTCTCACTTTCATGAATTGAGAAAAAGGATATGTGAGCCACCTAATTTAGAAAATTCCATAAATTGTTAAGGACCTTTTGGGCTATTGCTGTTTTTCAGTTTGATAGAACCATTAAGTAAATTTCCATTTGAAATCACAAACTGTAACTGTGCTTAATAAATTAAAAGCCAAGAGAAATAAATAAACTTGTAATTTGATAAAACAGATAATCCTAATGACTGATTTGCTCTTATGATTTAATATGGCAAAATATAATATGCATCTTTTGGAAACATGTTTATGACACAACTGCAAGTATCAAGTCTTTTGTAAATGCAAATAATGAACAAAACTCATGAAAAAAAATTTGGGCAAAACAAATGTATTGACAGCATTGTACAGGCATCCACATATTTTAGAGCTTCACTTTGTATTTGAGTATAAAATAAAGATAGAATAGCAAATGCTGCAGTTATCAACAAACAGATTTATAAAGGACATTATCTGTCCTTACTGATTTGGCCAAGGGAAGTTTTTAAAAAGCTTAACCCAGTATCCAAACAAGTGTATATCTGAAATTTTACCTTACAGAGATCACTATGGATGGAGGTCAACTGAGAAGGAAACAGCTGGATTTTGTTGATGGCTTTGATTAAAATAGGGATTCCTCGCATTGCTTGAGCAGGCTAAATGAAAAAACAAAAAAATAAATGAAAACCACTGAAGTAATAAAGAAAAATATAACTTCTTAAAAGAAAGTGAAACGTTTTTACAATTTTTTCTTATCATAAAATTTGAATTGTTTAAAAAAAAAAAAAAAAAAAAAAAAAAGAATTCATCCTTTTGGAAGCAATTATTCAAATCAGATAGCTGACTGTGATAGGATTTATTTTCAAAATATGACAGCACACCTAAATGTAGTGATTACAGTTTTAGAAAATTAATAGTTTTGTAGAGAGGACATATGAGACACTAAACGCCTTACCAATGGATTAAATTATTTCTTTAAAACATTAATGCCTACAGTCCTGTTTTCATTATATAGGCTTATTCTCTCTAATAAAATAAAAAATGTATATATTTAACGAATTTATACAGAAATTTATGAAATTGGTATTAACTGACATATTTATTTAAATTTATTTGTTTTGAACATTATTTTTAATGGATTCTCGTATATGAGTGAATAGTCTGGTTTTTTTTTCTATAATTAAACAGTTCATTTTAAATATGTGCCAGCCTAGATGTTTGAGAAATGTTGTTTGGAAAATATCTATTTTCCGACAGGATTCAAACCTGCATACACCCATATACTGGGGAGATGCCACTATTGGATCTGGTGTGTCTTACCACTTGACCACAGAAGATATCATGGCAGACAAGGTCTGAACAAAGCCTCTAAATGCACATTCTCCTGATTTCTTTTTTTTTTAGAACATCTATCTCCGCTCAAGATTGTATCTTAATGCGAACACAACCGAAGACAATATTACAAAGTTATACAGAAATTTACGAAATTGGTACTGACCAACATATTTATTTAAATTTATTTGTTTTGAACAGTATTTTTCAAGTGGTAAGTTTGGTGGTGCATATATAGATATCTATATTTTTCCCCACCTGTCACACTCGGGGGTTTGGATTACTTTTTTTATTTTACTTCTTATGCCGTAATGTAAAACACTCAATAACTATGAGCTGGATGTGGTCCATCAGTTTACCTACCTTGGCTCTACATCACTGGCAACCTCTCCCTGGACATAGAGCTTGACAAGAGAATTGGCAAGGCAGGCACAACCCTTGCATTCTTCACAACACATTTGGTCAAAGCTGACAGTGAAGACAAAGATGGCAGTGTACAATGCCTGCATCATCAGCACACCGCTATACAGCAGTGAAACATAGACCACGTACACCAAGCAAGAGAGGCATCCGAACACCTTCCACATGAGAAGTATCTGACACATATTAGGAATCTCACGGCAAGACAAGGTGTTCAACACAATATATATGTTGCAGTCATTTTAGATGGTATATCCGTTTTGCTATCATTTTTGATGGTACAGGCCGACTTATAAGTTTATAAACCTCTAATTAACAATTAACTTTAATACCAGATTTCTTATAGACACTATAATACTGACATTTACGTAAACATTTACAATTAATATCAGATTTTATGGTAGGCATTAATAAATTAAAAAGAAGAAAATCTATTAAACTTATGCTCTAATAAAAACAGTGCTAACAGAAGGAAATTTGTTATTCATAGGTTTCCACATTGATTTGCTACAATTTGCAATGAAAGAAAACAGTTTCTGTAGTGGGATTCTGGGATTCAGCAAGTTTTCCTTTTATTTTTGTCAAATTGTAACATTTTAATTGAAAAGTAAAAAATAAATAGAATAATAATTCCACCTATATCTGTCAATAAGTATTGTTACAACGATAGAATAGTAGCATAAAGAGTAACAGACTAGATTTCTTTTTAGCTCCCCACTCACTGTCTCCAGCAAAAAAAGGGTTGTTATTTTTTTCTCTTTAGATATTGTCAATGTAAATTATTCTAATTCCACAATTATTTTTGGATAAGTCATTTTCTTGACATTTTCAGGATAATAATTTAAAAATACAAAACTTAAGCTTATGAGTCGTGTAAAGTTAAAGCGAAAAAGATTCAAAAAACAACATTTTGTTTACTATAAAAAGAGAAAAGATTTAGGATAAGTTGGTTGAATTCCATGAAACAAATATGTAACATCCCTCAGCTTCATCTAAGGCAACAGTTCCTAACTTTCATTATCAGTCT
Organism: Ascarosepion bandense; assembly: GCA_037127315.1. NCBI lineage: Eukaryota > Metazoa > Mollusca > Cephalopoda > Sepiida > Sepiidae > Ascarosepion > Ascarosepion bandense. The sequence goes on from JBBBDQ010000883.1 coordinate 152,529, forward strand.
TCATAAGATTAAAAAAAAAGTTGATGCAAGGTATGAAATCAGATATAGCCCACTTACTTGTCTGGTATCCATTAAGTATTGAGTAAATTTATGGCAAAGGTCAGCAACTAAAAGACAAAATAAAAAACAAACCTGATATCCATCATATTTAGATCAATTCTCAACATCTCATTCAGCAGTTTGAAAATAATGAAGCTTATCATCAAAACAGCTCACAAATCTTTATTAAAAGTCAACTGAATTTCAAAGGTTTTGAATTGCCTTAACAATCGTTGAATGAGAGAATTTTTTATATGTACAAGTCAAATTTTATACAATAGCTTTACATTCAACATGCTCAAACCTGCACCATAAATAACAGCTCTGACAGTCACACTTTTGCATGACTTCTTGTGCTATTTACAATGATATTATAGCAGAATATACACAGGGCAGGTTCAATACTGAGAGTTGATATTTTAGGGGTTGGGTGAACATGAACAAGCGATATTTACGGGGCAGGTTGAACACAGACAGGCGATATTTATAGAGCCAGTTATAACACATCACTCAATAAGCACCAAGCCTAACTAATGAAACAACAACTTTTAAACAAAATTCAACTTTATTCATCAACATAGTCTCCTTCTAGAGTGATACACTGATTTCAACACTTTTTTAACAATTCGATGCCTTTCTTGAAGAAAGATTTGTCTTTGGCTTCAAAATACGCTTCAGTTTCTGCTATCACTTTTTCATTGGAGCCAAATCTCTTTCCCTAGGAGCATTCTTTTGAGGTTTGCAAACAGCCAGTAGTCGCTGGGGGCCAGATCTGGAAGAAAGCGTGGATGTGGAAGCAATTCAAAATACAATTCATATAGTTTTGCCATCATTGCGATCAACTTGTGACACGGTGCGTTGTCTTGGTGAAAGATCACATTCTCTTCTTCATTTGTGGCCATTTTTTTTAGAGATTTCTTCCTTCAAATGCACCAATACTGCTATATAATATTCACTATTTAAGGTTCTTCTTTTCTCAAGGTTAGCGATGAACAAAATACCTTGTGCATCCCAAAATAAAGAGGACAAAACCTTGTCTGCTGATGTTTGCATCGTTGATCGCTTTTGATGGCTTTCACCTGCTGCTGCCCACTCAGCTGACTGCCAATTTGACTCCAGAATGAAGTGGTGGATCCATGTTTCATCCATTGTCACATATTTACACAAAAACTCCTTATTGCATTGAAATAGTTGCAAACAAGGCTCTGATTCGTTGACGCACTGTTGGTTTTGATCGACTGTGAGCAAACGCGGCACCCACTTTGAACACAGCTTTCTCACTGACAAATGTTCATGCAAAATGGTGAATACACTGCCTTCTGATATGTTCAAATCCTCTGCTAACTTCAATTTATGATCAACCAAAACAAGTGCGTAGATTTTTTTTTCATGTTTTCCAGGACAACTGCCAATTTTGGGTGATCTGAGTGTTCAGCATCATTTGTGTCTGTACAAATGCATGTAAAGTCAGCATACCACCTTTTAACCATTGTTTCTGACGGAGCAGAGTCTGAATAACACTTATCAAGCCATTGCTTTGCTTGAACAGTATTTTTTTCCATCAGAAAGCAATGCTTTATCAACACACAAAATTCAGATTTTTCCATCGTTTTGAAAATTTGCAAGACTAGCTTCACTTAACTGTAATTTATAAACTAATAATCTGATTGGGCCCAAATTTTGTCACGTGCTATTTGAAGGTTAGTACTTCATAAAAGTCATACAAATTTTTTATTAGTGGCACTATCTGTCAGGCCCAGGACTTATTGAGTGACGTGTTACACGGACAACTGACATTAACGGAAAGTGGGTTAAATATTGACAGACATTAATTATGGGGTCAGATTGAACACTGAAAGATGATATTTACAAGGCAGGTTGAATACAAAATGGTTAAATACAACACAATTTCCAAAAACATAAAATTATGTCTGCACAGATAAGTTTATGTAAGATTGAAGTAACAATCTAGCAGTTTTAAAACAAGATTTTCACATATGTAATTGTCTGGGAAAAAAAATCAATAATTTTCTACCATCTGGTTTGAGCTTCTATACAAATGGCATCAAGCAGTTTGCTGGTATTAGGAACAATTGATGTTAACCTCATTCAAAAATAGTGCTTTTGATTACATTGTGGCAGCTGACATGTTAGCGTGCATCTTTTGTCAAAATTAAGGTTTTCATTCATTGATTCTAATGCTGAAGTTGATAGAAAATAAGCAACATTATTATTCTACGGAACTGTCATTGCTGGGTCCCAAGGCCAAGAAAAAGGAGGAATGTTAGACATATTAGCTTGCAACCCAATCTTCTCCTTGCTACAGAAACAGTGATGCCGAAAAAGAAACCTCAACTGGCAATGAGAGATAAGAAGACCAGGTAAATGGACTGGTAACAAGTGTGGATCAAAGCTGAAAAGAGATCTCCACCCCAATAATGGGCCTCCTGACACCAAAATAATAGACTGGGATTGGATGCTGGAACATGCAGATGCTAAAATATTAAAGATCCAGACAGACAGAGATGACTTTCTCTCATCATTGCCGCAAGTGCAACTCAACAGAGACAGAATTGAGTGACTACTCTACACTCATACAGGCCATTTGAACTTCATCATTTATGTGGTATCTCTTCAGTCATGGGTGGTCATGTTTCTCCACAACTTCCACTCCCTTCTAGTTCAAAGCAGGGTTAAGCTCTTCGCTATCCCTGCTCTGCTATCCATTCACAGAAACACATTAGCTAAGAAGCTCAGTTACCCTCTATCTCTCAGTGATTGATTATGGCTCTCTACCACTTCCTCTCCCTTGTAACTCTAAACAACATTTGACAATGTCTCATCTTTGCTTTTTGTTCTGCTATCCATTCACAGAAACTCATTAGATTACTGTTTCCTTCCGCACATTCATATTTCAGTATCTTCTGTGTTAAATTTTCCAAGCTGTCTTTCTCCATGTGTACTATTTCCCTATCAAAACATGTGATCATGGCTCTCTATGACTTCCAGTCCCTTGTTGTTTGAATCAACATTTGACGCGTTATCATTCCTGCTTGCCTCTGCTTCACCATCCATTAACTCATATTGATTACGTAAGTTACTTGATGTTTCTCTTCTAACCTTCCTTTGAGCATTAAATTTTTCAAGTACTCTTTTCTCATAATATGTCTCAGAAATTTCAGTTGTCTCTTTCAGATTTTAACTATAAATTTCTCATTTTCTTTACAACTTCCTCATTGTTTATATGCTCAGATCATGATATTCCCAATATCTGTCTGTAGAATCACATGTTGCTTTGAGCGTTGTCTTCATCTATAAAGAAATTGTTCAGCATTCACTGCTATATAGGAGAACTAGACATAGCAGTTCAGTACTCTTGTTTCTAATTAAATTTTTTCCTCTAAGTACTTTGCTTAGTTTTTGGAAAGCATTTTCGCACTTCTAATACACCTTCAGATTTCTGTCACAATCAAAGTTTAACTAACATAGGAAAGATGGCCAACATATTAAAAACATAGAACACTGAAAGTCATTTACAGCAGCTTGGTTATAATAAAAATTAATATTGCTGGACATTATTTCTATGCACAATTTATTAATATATCAAAAAATGTCCCCTTGCTTAAACAAAGTGTGGCAAAGAATTAGATACTATTTACAACAATGTTGAATCGTGCAACAAGAGAAATGAAACACCTCAACTTAAACCAATGTGGTCTTCATTGAGACCAGTGGTTCTCAACCATTTTTTTTAACCAATGGACTACTTTTGTTTTTCAGTAACCCACCCCCATAACAATTCGATGAGAAAAAAAAAGAAAAAAAGTTTATTTATTTTTTACTAAGAGGTTTTAAAAATTGTATCATAGAACTAGTAAATGTGTATGCTTTATTTTTCAGTAAAACTAATTTAATAAAAATAAACTTGTGTTTAACAACTAAATTTTATAGAACATTTGTAATGATCAATTTTAAAATATGCAAGTAATAAATTTTTTAAAAAGTTCAAATTTATTCGATGAGATCCCTGTGGTTGATGCTGCTCTAATATTTTATTAATATCTAAAATGATTATTATTAAAATTAATTCATATAATAAATTATAATCTTTATATAATTTTTACTTATAATCCTTCCTTTATATATATTGCCTTCTCAGTTTTATTCAATTTTTACAATCAAAACATCTGGTAGAGTAAAAAGGATGCCAACTTACATTGAGTGATTTTGTTTAATGCTAGTTTTAGAGTTTTTTGTTTTTTTTTTTAGGATTTTCTGTGGACTAATAAAATACATGAAGCCACAAATTTTTGGAGTGGACACCCAAATAATGTTACATGGTTGCCTAAAGTCCATATGGATCCTGGCTGAGGACCATTGATTTAGACAAAATGATCTTGTGGATAGAGTGGGATTAGAAGGACTTTCTCTTGTATGTGTACATTCCAGAGAAGCAAACAACAAATTTTAGCAACTACAGAGCTCAGTTAGACCAATTGAAGGCAACAATTTATGAAACAAGTTCAGAATTAGTTCAGCAAAAAAAGGGGTGTAATAATAATAAAAGGGTGCTCAAGATAATAGATCACGTTTCTTTGGTGACTAGGTAAAAATTGTTACAGTTGAGTTGGAAAGTTTACATTTTATCCATTTCATTTAGCAGATATTGCATCTTTAGATCACAATTTTGGGAGCCAGAATATTAGTGTTCTGACCAGGTGACTTGTTCAAATTGCTCAAGTGTCAATTAGTCAAAGTGTCAACTTCTTGATAATACTGACCAGGACAGATAATCCTAGCATGCAACAGAATTGGAAACTTCCTAAAAACCATACCACATACCCAAGCTTTGTGAGTGAAACTGGGTTGACAGAATTGTTCATAAGCTGTTGATAGTTGTGCTAATCCAAAGTCACAAGTCATCGTGACCAAAGGTTTACAAATACTGGCATTGTTCAAAACTGTTGATCATGCAAGAGTATGTTTTTTTTCTCTTTCTCTCTCAAACTAAAGCTGCAATATCAACCACAAGTTGACACTGTGGGTATTGAGCAAACACAAATGGACATCTGCAACAGAGATTAGCTGAGCACCCCAGCAGACAGGTATATTTAGAAATAAGCAGCAAAACATCATTTTGTCTGTGTTCTTATAAGTACTAAAAGAACTAATCTTACTGAATTAATTCAAAAGTCATATCAACAATTTCTTTCAACCCAAATACTTACAGTTACTAGTTGCATTCCGGACATGTTCTCCATTGCAGTTGAAAATAAATTCTTGCGTTTGCACATACAAGGTTTCAAAATCTGGAATGTTACTTAAATTATACTTTACACATCTGCAATGAGAAAGAGAGAAATAGGACATTGTATTAAAATGGTTTACAGAATACAAAGTTATAGCCACTACAGAAAACTGTACTTGTATAATTATAAAAATGCAATCAATGAAAATAATGACAAAATGATTTCAATAATAAAATTTTAAAAAATACTTACAGAATTCCCAGTATTCCAAATGAATATTTTTGACAGTCCAAGGAGGCTATCACATTGTCTAAGTGGCTGGCATTCTTTGCCAAAAATTCTGCACTTTTGCTGATAAACTCACTCAGTTTGAGGAAATTGCCTGAAATAAATATATCAACAGAATGATTATCTTTATGATTGTGAGATAAGTTAGACAGTCTCTCTCTCAAATAATATATCTATTAGCCTCAAAACTACTACGTGGACAACCAAAGCAACACTTAAATTACTTCTATGAATGGTTTTTGCAGATGAGGAACACAAGTTTTATTAATATTATACTCTTTCTGGGTGAAGGCAACCATGTCTTTCCACAGATGCCATTTCTCTTTTATGTGAATTGCCATTCATTGTTGGAAAAGATAATGGCATAGTTTCTTGTTTCTTTCACCTTAATTATATAATCAGAGTTTTCCTTCTCTTAGACTGGCTGCCACTCAATGCTAAAGGGCCAAGTTGACAAAGAGACAAATTCATGTCTTTTCCAAGGGAATCAGCAAACATGATAGAATTTGAACTCTGGTTCACAAATTTCCTTTACCATACTGATAACCACCACTCTAACTGCACATCTTTGGACGTAATCACACACCCCACAAAAAAAGACATGATTATTTACTACACTAAACTACAAAACAACACTGGCTATTCATTTTCATCACTGCACCAAGACTATTTCTGCAAGGCTACCTGAGATATGGCTCATCACATACACTGCAAAAACGCATTGCCTACCGACTGTGCTCACATCCATTGTTTGGTCTCCATAATCAGTCTATAAATATCAATAGGTGCAATTTTTTTCCCCCTTAAATTCTAATACCAAATCCTACAGAGTAGTACCAAAAACCTAGTACCTTTGAAATTTCATGATTATACCACACTGTGTAGGAATTTGGTATTTTCATACAGTCAGTCAGTTAATTGTTGTACATGTCACATACTTGGGCAATCATGTCTCTTTTGAGATATGACTGAATAGGCAGGTTTTCTCACAGGAGGTTGCCAGGTAAATTTTTTTGTTCCCCGAAGGCCTTTACCCCATTAAATCTTTCTAAATCATCCTTAATTCCGTGCAAATGTATATATTGAACTCAAATCGATAACTGTTTATAGAAGAAATGTACCTTTTATTCATGTTATTGACCAGAAATAAATCGGACTATATCTCACCCCTTTTCACCGTTCTCATATGTGATTAACCGCTGAATGACTTGAGGCGTAGGATACTGAATTTGTTCTATTTACTTCCTTTTCAGAAATTACTCTGCGATTTGTTGTATTTCAGAACTCATTTTCCACGCATTAATTGAAAAGTGGAAGTAAAAAGACTGAAAATTCGTAAAACTACGCAGTCTGCAGTGAATAACATTTTTGAACCGTGGTCACGGGGTGAGATAAACAGCAACAAGAAGTTCCATATTTTTCTTCTCAATAAAATGAAAAAACGTTAGGTTTTTTTTTCAATAAACAATTTTCGATTTGAGTTCAGCATATACATTTGCATGGAAATAGGGATGTTTTGGAAAGATTTCAAGGGGGTAAAAGCCTTCGGGGAACAAAACAAACATTTACCGGTTGTCATTACTTTCTGGGGTAAACTGGTTGCCAAGTAAGGCAACAGAACCCAATCTGTCCTGCTATTCAACCCATAGTTGGAAAGAGAAAAGAAGGGTTTTTATGCGTAAGTGAATGAAACAAATTTGACTGGAATTTAAAATCAGTTTTTCAATTTCTCATTTGAAGCTGATATCTATTAAGCTACAACTTACATCCATGATAATGCAAGAGTGAATTGCTCATACATATTTCATTTCACTCCGGAGTTTGTTATTTCAGTGTGTGGAGTTCCAGAGCCTTCATCTGAACATGAACTCAACATCTCTACATTTCTCATGTGCAATGTTAGAAACTGTCTCTTACTGCTGGGGTAAGTGTTTTATATATACCTATAGGTTGTATAGTTCTCTCCCATGCGTGCATCCCAGGTGCAACAGGGCCTATTACATCAGACTTCACTTGGGAGCTGAAGAGATCACCTCTTAGGTCAACCCTACAGATAGCTTCTCTAAAGGACACAAAATTTAAATTTTATTTGAGCATTAGCTATGGTGAGACACAGTACAAGAGCTTCATTCAAACATTAATACAAAATGCTTCAACTGCAAAATTTGACCTTTGGATCATTGTTTCAAAATTTCACTGATCAAAGCTCAAATTCTTACACTTCAGTAATTTAGATCCTGCGCCATTCAATGTTATAAGAGGATAGGTCTCTGCAACTTTTATGAGTTTTTCAATCTCAAATAAAAAGCAAACAGCATATTTCACTTTTTTTACCATTACAGTGAGCATCAAATTTTTACACTTTAGTAATAAATATGATACAGAACGTGAACTAATTTATAGAAATGAAAACAGATGAGAGTGTATATATATATTTTATACAAACCATGAACTATTAAAATTTAACATTCATTAAACTAACAATAGTAGCATTTATTTTTAATAAAAGTAAACATTATCAGCAATTCCTTTTTTGGAAGCTTATACACACACAATATCAGATTTTTAATTATATCACATTTTATTCATCATAATTTGATAAAGAAATGAGATGTGCTGTATGATCATGATTATAAATGTACTATAGACGATTCCTAATGTGATAGAGAGAGACAGCGAAATTAGAATAATGGTTAATTAACGAGCTTAATAAGTTGATTAAGAAGCAAGGTTAGAAGTAATAACAATTAAAGATAATGTTAATAAAGGAAGGTTTAAACAATACAAAAGGTTAAGACTAGTTTAAGAAAAAGGTTTTGAAAAAGTTATTATTAAATTTTTTTTTCAAGAGGTCAGTGAATTTTATATGCTTTTTTTTTTCTTGCTTGATATGTGTATATGTAAACAATGACAGGCCAGACATTCCAGCAACTAATAATTTTGGACTAGTAACTGACCATTGTTATAAAAGTTAATGGGGTGTGCACCCTTTAATGAAAAAGACCACCCAGAAATTGCTGTGTAGCCAAGATAAAGTTGGCTGGAAGTAAGGGGAGTTGAGAGTGATAGATAATGACAATTCTTGGACGGAATTTGGCTGTCCCATTCAAGCCTGCCTGTGGGGGTGTAAATGAGAGAGTCCACTTGGGAGAAGTGAGAGAGGATAAGCAGGAAGATACAAGTTGTGGTGGTAAGGGGCTGTTGGCAATTGACCATAGCAATTATGCATGGGGTCTTTCGAATAACCACCCCGTCCCTCTTCTATATAAGCAGGGAGTTTTTTTTCGTCAGCCAGTGAGTGAGATAAAAGGCAATTCCTGGAATCTAGCAAGAACCTCGTTAAGGTATGTCCAAGAGAGAAGCCTTAAAGGTTCCTAAGACAAGATTGTAGTAGGAGGTTGCTGACAGAGTATGGAAGACCTGTTAAAAACTAAGTGAAAGGCTCTGTTGAAAAGAAAGTGTGAATGCCCTATTGGCACAAGAAGTTAGGAATGCCTGGGAAGAAGCCAGCAGTGGTTAGTGGCCCATAGCAGTCGTTATAGTCAGCCATGTGTCAAGAATTGATGGAGAATGACCGAGACAGACAAATTCGTGGCAGCCAACTCACTCTCTTTGCTCTGTGTCCCTAATTTTAATTTTGCCTGCATATTAAGACTTGAAATTTTTAAGTGACTCTGGTCTTACTTTAATTATTATTTCATTTTTCTATGAATATCCCCTTGTTCCACTATCAGTACTCTCAACAGACTAGGTTCAGGATTGATGAAAACACTCCTCAGGTCAAAATCACAAAATGGGTGGAGAGTGAATTGTTGTCACTTAGAATTGATTGGGAATCTGCCGGGTCTAAAAACTGGATGTACAAGAACAGAGTGGGAATAAGAGGTTATACTAAATCAGTGCACTTTCTATATATTTTCACCTAAGAAATTTCTATTTCAATCATAGTTGCTTTCTTTAAATTTGAAATTATGGTCAGACCTGAACAACTAATGTATTGAGTGTTTTGTTTTGTAAAAGATACCTCTTAAGTTTCTATAATCTTTTATTTACATTGTTAAAAAGATCAGAAGAAGGAATTTTTAACAAAACAATACACTTAATACATTAGATCTCCATTACAACAGGTCTGACCGTAATTTCAACTTCAAGAAAGTCGTTCTGAATAGGAGAAAGAAAACAAAAATGCACTAATTTTGTAAACCTCTATGGTAAAGTTACATCCAGAATCATAAAATGTATCTGTATCTTTTCTTCATAACCAAAGATGTGATATTTCAAAAAAATAAATCTGAAGATGTAATATTTGAAAATGATGAAATCCCCATAGCACAAAAAATAAGACACTTTCATAATGGCTTATGAAACCTGAAAGAAAACCTGCATTTATATTTAAATATATTTTTCATTATTTCACCTCAAGCAAGGTAATAAAATTATTATGAAAAGTGGTTACTGAGTGTGAAAAAAAAAAAAAAAAAAAAAAAACATTAAGGAGAAAAGCTAATAAAAGAACATAGATTAAGGAGACTAGATACTATTTGACATTGCATTTAAATTTTTAAAGATTCAATTTAACTGCAAAACAAAACACAAAAGTTCTGTCTGGTCAACTTTGCAAAATTTGACTGAATGACTAAATCCTCCTTGGGCATGTAAAGAACTTTTCAGTACGCCCTTGTAAATTGAGAATATTAATTAATAAACACTTAACCCTACAGTAAAAGCAGCATTTTTCAAAGAAAACAGTTTAGGCTATATATATGAAATCTTGCAGACCTACATAAGACTGGCATTATGTTTTCAAATTGTTTTAGCAAAAATTCAATTTTTATCATACCCTAATTGCAATATTTTCATTTAAGTTTTCACACAGCACACAAAATATATCAATAAGTGATTTTAGCTTGTTTTTAAGCAAATTCATCCTTAAATGATTTACACAGAGAGTATAATTTTCTAACAGCAAATTTTTTTTAAGTTTAAAACAGGGCTGTGGCGCCAGAACAAAACTTTCGTCACCTCTATTTTTGGCACCTCTGACACCTCTTTATGTAATTAAGTGATTAAGACCTACATATCTCAAAGCCTATGCATACGCTCTTAACTTGAGCATGTCTATATCATCATTACTGGTTTATATCAAAGAATAAAGTTATTGTGGCTTTTATATCATGCCTATTCATTCATTCTTTAATCTTTTCTAACAGAATTAGAGACAATATCTTTGAAAGGATATGGAAGAAATAACAATCCTATAATGTAAAACTTTTTACATATGTATATTTTGTAAATAAGAAACAAGTACAGAACAAAAATATAACGACTTTATAACAGAAGTTGAAATAATCTTTTACAAGGTGTGAAAGCCATAACAAAAATAAAAATTCTATAATGTAAGATTATTTTTACAAATATAATTTTGCAAATAATAAAAAAAAATAAAATGACTTTCAAAAAAGATGTTGAAATTAAATTCTTTAAAGGAAATAATAAATTTACAGAAATAAAAATAAAAATTCTATAATGTAAAACATTTTACATACATAGGTTTGCACATAAAAAATACTCTAAACTAGGGCTATATAAAGTGTATATTCAAGTGACCCCTTCATTACTTCCAACTCTGAAGCCCTGGTTTAAAACTAATTATTTAGTTAATTTTATAATTCATTTTCAAAATGTTTCTCCAAGCTACTAGCTACATTTATAACATAATCCTACAATTTCATTAGTTAACCAACATTTCTTGACAAATATTACAATAAAAAAAGATAATTAAAATCTCATCAAAATGATTTGCTGTATTATCATTAAATCACTTTTGTTTTTATTTGCCATAATCAGAAGAAATAATCATCAATTGCAAAGTGGGAAATGTGTATAAAAAGGTATGTCATAAAGATATGCCGAGATGAGCCTTTAGTGAGATCTTCTGGTTTCATTGCAAGTTTCAAGTTTTAAAAAGCAGGTCGGGTTACTGCTGAGTGAGTGAGTGTACACGCTTCAGCAGTAAACTGACCATCTTCTTAAGATAACATGTGCTCAGCTCGATCACAATGTCTGTAAACATTTTAATGTTATACAGAATTGCCAAATCCTTAATATAAAAGAACATGCAGACATGGCAGGTGTTAAAAAATTGCATATCTGATATAAAAATAAAAAAGTCTGCTGTCTATTACTACTGGCCAACAACAGTCAAATGTCATTATTTCATCAAAATTACTATGATTCAGTTGATTTCTATGGCTTATCAACAGGTTATTTAAAGTCAAAAAATATTTTAGATTGTAAGAATTTTTTTTTCAACAATTTAGTGATACACATCTTACTAATTAACCCATAGCTTGGAGGAGAAGAGGTGAATTCATATCTTTCTCAAGGATATTTACATGTAAATGAATATAATGAACACAATGAGAATTGAAATTCTGCTCTCCGATTAACAATTCCAAGCAATTATCCATTACATCACCCACACGTCCAAGCTTACAGTACCTGGTATTCCCAAGCAGTCACCCATCTAGATACTGACCAGGTTCAACAATGCTTAACTTCAGTGATCCTACAAGTACCAGTGTTTCAACATGGTATGGCTGTAAGCCTCAAAGTTACTAGTAAATAAACTCATTTCTAAACATCTTCCTTTATTTACGATCTTATATTTCTGGTTCAATTTTTGTTCAGTTATTTGTGAAATTAGAAAACAATTATAATTCTGTTTGTTTCTCCATTAATTAGGATGTACGTTACACCCTGCCATTAGCACAGATAAATAATGCCCCATTCCATTTTGATTACAAACAAGGAAAGATGAAAGCTATACCAGAGAGGGTGTTTTGGGTGAGAAAAAGAAAGCAAGAAAGAAAGCTAATGCTTGCTCCAATGAAAAGATAAACCTTGTCAATTTTTAATCTTATTTGTACCCTCTTACTCCTTTAATCAATGACCTGCATCATATTTATGACTGTTATTGCAATATTTTGTTAACACTTTGAATCCTGACCTCCAGATGAATATGGTATGTGCATTTTTACACTGTAGTTGGTACACTGGCAACTCAGGTTCAAAAGTTATCAAGTTCAAGTATTTAACAATGGAATAGAAGAATTTCCACAGGTATTTTATAGTTGTGTAACTCACAAAGAATGAGAAAATTTAAATTGGAAAACTATAAAATTTTCATGGGCACTACTTGTGAACATAAATTTTAATTCAACATTAACTTTTCCTACATACCAAAGATCCCATGTACACTGCATGACAAATTTAAATTGACAATTCACCTCAGTTGTTTAATTTATTGTACTCATCTGGGGACCAGGGTTCAAGGCCCCATTAAATTTAAAAGATCCACTCTAACTAGAGGGACACAACTAATCTAAATTGCTTTAAATTAGTTCAAAGGGGCATCATCTGAAATTAAACAAATCTTCTCTAGTCTTATATACTAGCCCACATGTAAATCCAGCACTGACAGAAGCTGAAACATTGTTTACATTAACAAAGATGAAAAGATGAGAATGTAAAACAATGATAACCTCTCTTCCCAGGAATTCTGATACAAAACATTCCTTTTTGCACAAGTATGAACATTTATCATGAATGGATTATTATTAAAAATTTGAAAAGAGCAAGGTACCCTTTCTTCTCTAAAGTTAAAAGTTGTCTTAGCAAAACATAGATAAGTTTTAAATTATCAATTTTTATGAATTACTGCTTTTACAGCTGCTATATCTGTTTATAAATTAAGTTAGTAATCTGCTGCTTTCAACATTCAGTCATGAAATCATAAATGAAAGATAATTTAGTAATTCATTTTAAAAATCCTACCTGTGATATCACAAGTTATAGAAACAATGACCAATAACAAAAAAAACAAAAAAAATGGTATTAAAAAATGTCTAGCTATGAAATTTAAATTTCATAATTTCTAGAAACTACTAAGTAAAAAAAAAAATACAAATGATAAGTCTTCACTCGTCTTCAGTTAGGATTTATTTCAACCAAACTGCATATACATTTTTGAATATGAGTAAATGGTTTTTAAAAGATATTGTGCTGCTATCACACTCAACAAGAAAATGAAGCAAGTTAAATTAAAAATAGGTGGGGAGAGAGAAAATGTCTTTGATTGAAATTTAAAAATGTCAAAAGAAATCTGAAAATTGCACAGAGAAAGAAAGATTTCCTTTCGTGATTGAAAGATACTAAGAGACGAACATCGAGTAAAAATAATAGAACTTTTTAAAATATGAAATATAAAAATCATTCATGATTACAATAGATTCGATTTTGACATTAGCTAGCATATAAAAAAAATACCTACGGAATTCAAATAAGAATCTTAAATAAATTATACAGATACTTAAGTATTTTTTCGGGCAAATATAGTAGGTAATAATAATTTTAATGATGTCAATAAGAATAAAACTGTATACAAAGAGAACTTATTTTCGAGAGAAAAAAAAACGTGACATTATTTCTAATTGTAGTTTTTGCATAATTCGCTTTTTTTCTGTGATATATAGTAGCAGGAGCAAGCAAGAAACTACTTCGTGCAATATTCTGATAGAATTTAAGCTTTATACTTAGAAAAATCATGAAAAAAGTCTGTAAAAATATAAAGTCTTTTTTTCGAAATCTTTAAAACAAGTTTCTCTAAAACAAAAACAAAAGCAAAGCAGAAAGAAATGACAAAACAACAAAAACTGTTGAAGGAGGAACTAACCGAAAATGCTAATCTCAATATATGACATTTAAATCTTTTTCATTTTTGTAAGAAGTTATTATATAAATTGAGACTGACTACATTAAAAAAAAAAAAACAAAAAAAAACGACTACTAATTTAGAAATTATATTTTTTTATTTTAGTTACTTTAACATAAACAAAGAGTTCCATTTAAAACCTACTTTCTGAAAGAGCACACGAAAAGGCAGATAAAAAAAAACAAACATCGAGTAAAAATATATTGACGCCTTGAACGAAACTGAACAAAATTGGATAAAGGACTAATTTCTAAACCAAAAATAAGTACAACTTAACTAATCTATCAACATTAAAAAAAATTGTTTTGCTTTCTTTTTGTAAATAAAAAAAACTGTTTTTTAATCGGCGGGTCATCGTTTAGTCACACAGAAATTAAAAATTCTGCGTGTCGACATCTTATATTGTTCGATGGTGTCATACAAATATTAACTGATTCCAAGAATATATTGCAAATTCAAGAGAAAAAGGAGAAAATTGTCGCTATCTTAACCTTGTTCAGACAAGTGTGTAACAGTACCGACATACTGCTCCAATGATGTCGCCATCTTGTACCTCACGGGTCGCTTAGGAAATGCAATTTGACGATGACGTCACTTCCGACTTAGGCAACTTTTTCCAGAATACAACTATATACATGGAAGGTTGCTTTATTTAAAACTTTTGAATTTTAAAATTATGTAAATTTTTGATAAAAATAAACCCCAAAATAAAATTATAACCACATGCTTTGTTCCTTAAAATAATACTCAAATATTTTATTTTAAATATGGAAAGTAAACAAGTGAAAATTTGAGTTTGTAATCAGAATTTTTATTGTTGATTTACAGCCAAAATTATAATAAACTAATTCCCCTATAAAAAAAAGAATAAATTGCTATGATTTAAAAGTTAGAGCCAAATTTATATTTTACTGCCAATATTTGATTTGGTATTACTTTTTTCTTTCAATGTCAGGTCTCAGACACAGACAATCATGGTGCTATATGCAGATTCTTTTCATTTGTGAATGGTAATGATTTCTTGAGAAATATTGTGGAGTGGTTTTTCCCTTGCCTTTTCTATTACTTTTTAATTCAGAATCACCCATCTCCTGAACTAACTGCCACTTAAGACGAAAAAGCTCCATCTTCCATGCTTATTTAACCTATGCAAGGTTCAGGAGTCAAAAATTTAACAATGTAAATATTCAACTCAGCCATAGAAAAAAAAAGGAATGGAAACAAAAAAAAAGCAGGTAAAGAATAAATCCATTTTTTCTTTTATCATTCTAGAAATTGTTGAGGTGTTTTAATTTTTTTTCTTCTTTTCAATCCAGTTTCTTTTTATGAAGACAGTTTGCATATGACAAGAAATAGATAAGATTTCTTAATGACACCTTTTACTGCTTGTACCGTTACTTCAACTGCTATAAGTACTAAATATTTATTTATTCATGTAAAATACATTGAATTATGGCACAAGGCCGAAAAGAGGAGGGGGAGAGGGTCATACACCACAATACCGCAAATTTACAAGGGGCACTTAAAAAAGGGGGGAAACAAACCCATGACAGTAAAAATGCATTTATGTACAACAATATAATATATTTAAAACATTTAATGAAAGATGAAATGATGGGAGGGGGAGGAACCCAAAAACAAACTAAAAATACAACAAATTTTAAATTCGAAGTCAAACATTTCCAATCAGTTCTAATCTTCATTTTGAGCTATTGCTCAAAATATTGGATCAGATCCTGATGTGAAAGATGCTGACCTCGCAAGACTTCATTCTTTCGCGCCATCCATATCACTATTCGAGCTGTGGCCAGCAGCAACAGAAACACCATATACTTCATCCCAGAGAACAGGGGCGACAGATTATCACAGGCAAATGCACAATCAATGAGCACAAGCTCACACGGCGTGATACTAGCAGTCAACTCACCGACACAATCCCAAAAAGGGCGAACCTGTGAACAATGGTAAAAGGCATGTGAAGCCGTTTCTTCCAAGTCAAAGTTGCAGCGTTCACAATCTGGCAAATCCGCTAGGTCCCATATGAACAGCTTGTCATTGAGAGATAACCAATTCAGAGCCAATCGCCAGGTAAGCGAAAACTTAGAGTTGCTGAGATAATAGGCAGCTGGCAGAATGAGTGAAACTCATCCTCTGACAAGCAGAGCACATCACATAATGAATCCTTTGCGACGCCCTCCACTAACCCACGATAGAAAACTCTTCTAGGCTGTGAAAGACATTCAAGGAGAAAACTCAATCATCCTCAAGGCTTACGGCACCGCCTCAAGATGGGGGAGTGATAATAAGGCTAGGGAATATGTCCCTCACTATCCCCCGTCAGCAATGAGTCTCCCAAAATCGCATGCCTGAGAAAAACCAACCTTGAAGCGACATTGTAATCCATCAAGTGCGGCATTTCCAGACCCCCATGACATGGACACTGGACACAGACATGCTTGTTGACGTGATATTTGTGTCCTCTCCACAAAAGGGAAAACAGCAAACACTTGATCACCCCCCTATGTCGTTTACAAAGTGGAAGTACTGACAACCGGTAAAGAATAATGGGAAAGACGTATGTAACACACGCCTCAACCAAACCCTTTAAGGACAACCTCCTTCAACGCCAAATCTCAACTGACACGCTGACCTTTGCCAGTACTTCTGACCAATTTTTCTTCAACTGAAGGTTGGACCCAAACCACACTCCAAGAATCCATCCAGTTGAAGGGCCACGGGAGGGTAACACCCTTTCAGGCACCTAACCACAAGCCGGATGACTTGTTGCAGTTAATCTTGGCTCCTGTAACCTGTTCGTACCATTCAAGTGCCTTCTGCATCACCTTGATATCACTCCGAAAGGACACAAAAGTAGTGACATCATCAGCGTACGTGGAAACTCTGGCTCGAGCCCCACCAGGGACAGCAATTCCATGTAGGGCTGGACTGCATGCCCTGTCCTGTAGCCGGCAAAGGAGGAGCTCCAACACCAAAGCATAAAGTAGGGGCGACAGTGGACAACCCTGTCGGACCTACCTAGACAGCGCCAGAACGCCCGACAACTTTCCGTTCACCTGTACCACAGCCGTGGGGAATTGATACAGAAGGCTAATCCAGCAACAGAAGTTGGTTTCGAATCCAGTGGCCTGCAGGACAGCCAACAGGTAATGATGGTCAACCCTATCAAATACCTTGGACTGATCCAAATTGATCAGCATGGCTTCTTTGTCTTTTATCCCCTCTATGATCGTGCATATCAGATGCAGGTTGCTCTGAATTGTTCAGCCCTTTACAGCACAAGTCTGCTCAGATCCCAACAGAGACTCGGCAACTAGTTGCAAACGATTTGACAAGATCTTGGCCAAAATCTTTAACTCTGTGTTTAGCAGAGTTATGGGCCAGTAACATTCTAACACGTTCTCAACATCCTTGCCTTTTCTCAACAGCATGATCACACACCTGGTGAACCGGTTGGGGATGGACCCCTGATGGAACCAGTTGTTGAACACGACTGTCAAAATCGGGACAAAGATGTGCAACAGCTTCAAGTACAATTCATAGGGCAAACATCGAGACCCAGCGATTTGCCTCTGCCAACCTTCTTCAAAGCTGCGTACTTTGCCCGCAGTAATCTTTCCCTTGCAGCTAGCTGCATCAGCAAGCAGAAGCCGGAGGAAGTTAGCCAAATAGCTGCGAAACTCCTCATCACTGAGACCAGGCTCCTTGGTAAACAGGATCTCGAAATGCCTTGCACATGTCGTTAGTCGACCAAAGAGTATGTCCCTCCAGATTGTGAACCTCTTGAATGTACCAGTCGTCACCTCGGCAAATCTCTTCCTTGCGCAGTTCTGCACTCATGTTCACAGCTTCAGAGGACATCTTGCTTAACATATGTCTAATTACCTGACCCATGTAATGCTCACTAGTCGAACGCTCCAGGGGCTCCTTAGCTAAGGCTATCTCTAGGGGATCCCCACCAGGCTCCGCCCGGGAGTAATTAGCTCTAAGTGTCTTCACCTTGTCAGCCTTATCTAGTCTGAGCCGTTTGCTGAACTTAGTGGTGAAAGACCTAATACTATTCTTAAGATTCTCCCACCACTTATTCCCAATGACTCCCCCAGTTAACGCCTGCTGCACTAAGTTAATTAGCTGGCACCGAAAGTCCCACCTGTCCAGTAAGGACATGTTGAACTTCCAGTAACCAGCCATTCTAGGCCTATTTTCTAAATCTACCCGGGCACAAACAAGTTTGTGGTCTGAGTAGCCTAACCAGTGAAACGACGTGAGATAATCTAAAATATTTATGTCAGCTTCACAAACAAACATTCTATCCAGGTAGCTAGAAGGCCAACTATTAGCCCACATCCACATTCTCCCATCCTTGTGATCAACCCGGTATCTATCAACAAGCCCGAACTCTTCGATGAGATCAACCAAGCTACGATCACATGCCTTCCTGCTAGCTCCCCGCCCTCTATCCAGCTTGGGGTCCAAGATGACATTCCAGTCCCCCACTAAGAGTTGCGTTGAATCCACTAGGAAGGGCTCCAACCGCCGAAAAAATGAGACGCGCTCCTATCGGTCATTGGACACATTAACCACAACCAGTTGAAACACATTGCTTTTCACTGCAATATCAGCCACGATCAGCCGGCCCTTGGCACTGACATGGACAAGATCCACCTTCACGTCCAGGGTACACTTAACCAGCGAAGAAACTCCTCTGGCCAGCCAGTTCCCATATGCTGAATAGACGACAAAATTGTTAGACAGCATACAGGCATCGGCCTTGCAAACAAAGTGTGTCTCTTGGATTGCGGTGACATCCACACTGAAGGACAAGAGGTCCCAAAGCAGACGGGCCGCCTTACTCCGATCCCTAAGGTCCCTCGCATTCAAGCTGGCTAACTTAATTGACATTTTTTAAACCTGAAAAGAGAAAGCAAAAATTACTCCTGGTCACATACAGAGCGGAAATCAATGGCAGTAGGGACCCTGACGGATTGTCCTAGGCTTTCAGAACCAATATTGGACATAATCTGTCCATCCTGGACAATGCAGCCGACGTCCGTGGGAAAAGTTAGTTTTACTGTCCGATGGCAGGGACCCTCCTAGTGCAGAAATTTGTCAATTTTTTGAAATAATTAGTACCTGTTTGTGCCATTTTAATTTTTGGGTATGCCCCCATGGCTCCTTCTATAAAGTCCCAGACTTTGAGACCGTCCTCGTTGTTTTGTATAAGAGTCAGCATTCCGGGGGCTTTTGGAAAGTTTTTGGGATCTTCTACCGACATACCATCTATAGAGTTGAGTTTGAAGAGAGATCTCAGAAGCGCCCTCTTCTGGGCAGAAAGGTACCTTTCTAGGACACTTCTGTGTGTGTGTGTGTGTCTCTCTCTCTCTCTCTCTCTCTCTCTCTCTCTCTCTATATATATATATATATATATATATATATATATATTTTTTTTTTTCTCCTTATCAGGCTTCGGGGTGGGCTTATTTACATTGGGGGAGGGTTGAGTAGTTTCAGGCAAGGGGGAAGGTGTTTCAAGTTGGGAGGTGGGTGTTTCTGGTCTGGAGAAGGGTGTGTGTGAGAGAGACAAAACATGTCTGACTGGGGAGGTAGACTGAGTTCTCCCCTTAGCACAAGCAGATCTGACGGGTGATGCAGGGGCAGACTGGGTCTTGGCTGTTACCATGACCCGTTCCGCCCTGCCATACTCTACAAACTCCTTATTCCTTTTTTTGGTGGCACATTCTTCTTCCTCCTCCCATCCCCTTTTTAGGGATGCAGAGTGCAGTGGAGGCATTTCTGCACTCTTCATATGTTGTTGTTGATGATGATGTTGTTGCTGCTCTTCTTGTTGTTGTTATTGTTGTTGCTGATGTTTCTGCTTCTGTTGTGGTTTTGCCTCATTGTGAGCATTCTTCTTGGTGGGTGACGGAAGTTTCTCCGGTGTTTGGTCGGATTTTTTTCAGGTGGTACATTAGTTTTGACCACCGGCGGTGTTGCTGGTGTCTGCTGTTCTACATCCACTTTTTAGGAGCACATCTTAGCCAAATGGCCCACCATTTCACACAGCCAACAATGCGGCATGTGTCCTTCCACCACCATGAAAAGCTTCCAGCCCCTACACAGCAGGACATCTGAAATCCATAGGAAGTTCGGCATGTCTACTACTATGTGTACTGCCACATCCTCTGTGGGTATGCCTGCCTGCCTTGCTGTTAACATGAGCTACATCATCTACTGCTCCAAACTGAGCGAAGAATGCACCAATGTGGTCGTTAGAAATCTGTAACGGAACCCCATGAATGGTAATATGGGTCCTACGTGTACCCATATACTCTGTCTGGAGTCTGGTTTCTTTTGTCATTAGAGTGGTTCCGGATAACTTCTTGGCCTCTTCTTCCATGGTCAGTAGCACGTCCCACATGGCCCGGGATCTATGAGCCAACACCTTTGGGTTGATTTTGAGGCTCTTAAGGGCCTCTTCCATGCTCTCCCTGCTGACTCCAATAAACTTTCGTGTTTTGGATCCGAGGTCAGCAGGGAGATCATCCTTGCCACAATGACATCCACAACTTCAGGGATGACAATTAGTTCATTTCCTGAAATATATTCTTTAAATTTCTCCTGTAAATTTTGGTAGTATTCCGAGTCTTTTTTAACAAGAGTCTTGTTCTTTACTGACGGCGAAGGAGTCACCACCGGTATATCTGCTGAAGTAAATGGTTGGGGAGAGAGAGCCATGATGGAACTTACCTCCCCGCAATACACAAAAAGTTTTTCACAAAAAGTTTACAAAAAGGTACAATGAATCGGACAAAAGATGAATATTATCACTGTAAACAAAGGACGTACTTACGGCGAAGAAGAAAAACATACAGACTCGCAATATCAAAGTAACAACAATCCAACAATTGTCTACCTCTCCTGTAATACACTGTAGTCCTCGAACTGCTATGAGTACTGTTCAGACTATTCCATGTTTTCCTTTATTTTTACCAGTCATGTAGACATACATAATATGTATGCTAATAAATGCATGCAAATATTTAACAGAAAAATGATCAGCTCAATTTTAATATATGTTACTTGAATTGTATAATTTTTTTTAATATCTTGTCTTAATGGATATCATACATTAATAATTTACAATAAAAAGGGGTTTTTATTTCATTTGAAACTGATTAATAGAATACATTTTAATAATGGGTCTGCTATAATCTGAATCTGTCTATTTTGTTTGCTTTACCAAATCTTAATTTATATGGATTTTTAATTTTTTTTTTTTTTTTTTTCCACAAACAAATAGGTGGAGAAGAGATGCAGTCATGCCTTTCCTGAAGTCAGTAGTGCAAAAACAAATGTAACAGATTAAGCAGGAGTTTTAAACTCAGCTCAGCAATTCCACTTTTTATGACAATTCTTATGCTCTTTACATGTCCCTTATATGGTAAATAACAATCATGTACCAAATTTAGAAGTAAAAAATATTTCTTTTTTAAAATACATACAACTAGACATACAATAATTTATATGTCTCAAGCTAGGACATGTGTTGCTATTTTTTGATAGGTTTAAATTCTTGTATTATAAATTTTCTGAATTCACACACAAAAAGAAAAAAATTTAAATAACTAGAATGTTTTTGCAACACACTGACATGTGCTGAAATTGTCACAGCATTTAATATTGTTTAAGTCATCACTGACATTTTTTGTCAAAATTTACAAACTCTACGTTTCATTCAATTTCACAAAAAAAATTAATGAAATGATTTGTTTGGGAAAATATTTTGATAAAAATCCTATTTGCAGTTAAATTATTTCTTTAATTTAATTTTCATGAAACTTCATGGTAAACAATATTTTTTAAGAAAACTTTTCTTTTCCTTTTTAACAGCGAAGAATAAATTCTTGTGATTTCTTACACTTGCAGCATACAACTGGCCATGTTGAAATATTTCTTTCTGAAGCCAAATTCCAACTTTTTAAAGCCTTTGGCCTTATTAATTATATTGCTGAAACTGCTACCAGTAAAATTAAAATAAATTTAATTAGAAAATGCTTTACAAAGACCTTTGTTAAAGGTGTGTAGGTGGGGGGGGGGGTCTGATGCTTCCAAAAAATGAATGAAAATTTATTGTATTATGCATCCTAGTAAAACCAACTGTACTTTGTACTCGCTTACTTATTCCACAGGATTTAGTTTTGATCAGTCAATATATAGCTATTTTCAAAAGTATGACAAATGGACTAACAGAAGTTACAGAATTATATATATATATATATATATATATATATATATATATATATATGTATGTGAGTGTGTGTGTATGTGCTTATATATATGTGTGTGTGTGTGTGTGTGTGTGTGAAAGGGGGGAGACACACACACACAATTGTGTTTGGAATATTCTAGGGACTATTGAGTGGGAATAATTGTGGATCTGAATGCATCCTAAAGGTTGAACTCACTGTACAACAAAAACAAAAAAACAAATGTAGGAAAAATAATCATTAAACTCCTACATAAATACTCTTCACAAGATATTCAATATAAACAGTAAAAATCAGCTACAGGTGCAATGAGTAAGTATAAATTCAGATTCACAATTATTCACACTCAATGGCTCCTAGAATAATTTCAAAGACACAATCATTACTACCTACCAAACTAACAGAATAATACAATAGACTACCCACAATCCATCACTGATACTATATATTATAAATTATACTTTAGAGCAAAACTACAATCTACTACAAAATTGTATATTTTGTTTCAACATTGAAAGAACATCTTTATATAAAGCCAAGGTAAGTGCAAACAATAACACAATGTACTACATCGGTTCCACTGAGGGACCATTTAAGAAAAGAATAAACCACCACAATCTTTCATTCTCCAACAGAAAATACTCAAACAGCACTACACTATCCACATACATATGGCATCTAAAAGACAGAAATATTTCACCAACAATAAGCTGGAAAATACTGTAAAAAAGCACCTACCTCCAACAACATTACAAAAAAATGTTTACTTTGCCTACATGAAAAATAGCAATTATATCTCATACCCCACAAAAGAACATACTGAACATAAGATGAGAAATAATTTCCAAATGCAGACATGAAAATAAATACCTATTATCACAATTTATACCAAATGAGTTAAAAAAAAAAACAAAAAAAAAACGAACCACTGATACCATAATCCTATCAATTATTCTCTAGTTCAAACTACCACCATAATTGCATTTATTGTTATTATCATTACACCACCATTACTAATCACTACTAACGCTTTACAATAACTATTTGCTACCACAACTGTTATTATCATCAAATATTACTATCACTGAATTAGTCCACAATCATCATCAACGTAAATTACTCCTCTCTTTCGCAGTAAAATTAATACCACCACATTAAAAACTAACAATCATTACAAATTCGAATTTCTACCATTTAAATATGTGCAACCACAGAAAAAAAGCTAATAACCGACTTTAAAATAAAAAATAACAATACAGCCTTAAATAATTTAAAATAATAGCAATTTTTACCTATCATAGTTTCGCACAGACCCCATGATACGTACATATGTATGTCCGAGAAATCGACAACTGCCCACGCATTGACATTGCTACACTATGTGATTACAACCGAATGCGTATGTATGTGTGCAACGGCACGGATATACATATATATGCCAAGCTCCATACGGTTTGCATATTGTTATGTCTGAGTGAGCCCTGGAGGGTGGGCACATGTGTGTGTCTTTGCACATGTACAAATGTGTATATATGTCTGCATATGTCACGACGACAAATCTTCCTCCCACTTGCACAAAAATACACCAATATATGCAGCTCTACATATAGCCAACTTTTTTAAAAAGTTAATCAGTTTGTCTGACGATCGCAAAAGTGTGAAACCCAGGGTCACAAACTTACACACACACACACACACATATATATATATAAATTAAAAAAGGATTAATTCAATGATGTTGGATGATCATTTCGATATGAAAATCCCCACGGGGGATAACACATCACCTCAGCAACAGAAAAATCCTTTCAGAAACTGGAGAAAAATCAGTCTAATTTTCCTTTTTAAATAGATTTGCAAAGAAATTAAAAAAGAAAAAGAAAAAGAAAAAGATAAAACAAAATAAAATCAAATAAACAAGAAAAGAAAAATGGAATTGAATGTATGTGTGTGTGTGTGTATGTGTATGTATGTATATATGTATTCATAATCGAAGAATTGTGTGTATGTGTATGTATGTATGTATGTATGTATGTATAATTGTAAATGGAATTTTTTTTTTTTTTTTACCTAGCAGTGTCTATTTTTTTTTTTAATTTTATTTTAAATCCTATATCTTTTTATTCCCTTTAAAAATAATTATGCCTTTTTAAGTAAAGGCCTTTTTCTAATACTTCAACGTTTTTGGGAAGTTAGGTTTTTGAATATGTCCAGCGTCTGTAATATATAAAAATTTTTTCTTTCTTTTCTTTTCTTTTTCCCTCCCTTCCTTCCTTTATCTCTCTTATCTCTCACCTTTTTTCCGTGTTGCTTAACCTTACATCAATTCAACACGGCCGTCCGTTAATTTTTAAGTTACAATTCTCTTTCCTTTTTTTGCGAACCCAGATGATGTCAATTTTTTCTTTTCTTGTTTATTTGATTTTATTTTGTTTTATCTTTTTCTTTTTTTCTTTTTCTTTTTTAATTTCTTTGCAAATCTATTTAAAAAGAAAAATTAGACTGATTTTTCTCCAGTTTCTGTTGCTGAGGTGATGTGTTATCCCCCGTGGGGATTTTCATATCGAAATGATCATCCAACATCATTGAATTAATCCTTATTTAATTTATATTTGCTCTGTAATATTTTATTACATGGAGCTCTCTTCCTGTATCATTTTTTAATATTAAAATAAAATTTTTAATATTAATTAGGATCGGGTTTTTGGAATTTACCTTCCTGCTTTTTCCGCTTGGATTAAAGTATCTGAATTAAAATTATATATGTATATATATATATATATATGTTCTTTACAACTATTCCAAAAAATAAAATAAGGCACTGTTAGAGAGCAAACACGTGGCAAGAACTTTAATAACTGGTAGTAAAGAGAATGAACTGAGCCAACACTGTCTCACTACTGTCTCTCTCTCTCCATGAGTAAGACAGAAGGAAAATACACACACACACACACACAAATACATAACAGTCTTTATTAAAATTGAGAGGATGACTAGTTAGGTACTAAAATTAGAGGAATAGTAAAATAGTAAGAGTATTTTATTTGGTAAGCACATAAACAGTGGTACAGTGGATATCAGCTCGGAATGTTAAATCAGAGAGTAAAATTTGAATTTCAGTTGAATTTGTTGCATTCACTTGCATGCAAATACTTTTGGGAAAGGTATTAATCCATCTTTTCTACTTCTAGCTGTGCACTTAACAGATTGGGTTCTATAGCCTTGGAACATGGAATGAGAATGATATACTCTATTGATCAAAATAAAGGATTCAGTTCAAAATTCCTAGTACCTGAAGGAGGCCGGAGCATACAACAACCAAAATATCATGAACATGGCAATAAAGATAAGGACAACAGTCTGAACAATGTAAATAATGTAAATACTATCTCATCTTAGAAGTATAGACAACTTTTTCCATGCTTTACATTTACAAGAGTAGGATTAGACCAAAAATAAAATACTGTTGCTGTGTCAACATCTGGGTTAGAGCTTCTCAATCCTCACTTCCCAGCCTTCAAAACTGCTTATGTGATCCTATGAGAAATGACTTATGCTCCACTATGCAGCCTCTTTCCCTACAGAAGTAACATTGCAAACTTTTTTATCAAAATCAGATTAAATCAACCTTCTCACTATAACTAAATATAAAAAAAAATATCTCAATAACCCACCTTTTTGGCATTAAATAATCTACAGAGGTTGATATGGTGTTAAACAAAATTCAAACTCAAGTTGAACATAACATCACACTGTCTTAGGGACTCTGGCTCTAGACAAATCTGAAGCCAGAGTCCCTAAGACAGCGTGATGTTAAGGTAAGCCTTTTTCCATGATTGGGTATGGTTGAAAGGCAGAGGATGTTTAAAATCAGTTTTCTTTCTCTTTAGTTAAAATATGGTGAAGATAACATTTTTTGATAAGAGATTTATAGAATCAGAATTTGTTTAGAAGTGTAACATTGGCTTGAAATGGAAAATGCCTTCATTGGAAATCTTCTGTGTGTCATCTCTTCAGGACATAGGCGATTATAGCCTTTCACATATCTCTATCCCTAGTGGCTCTTAGCATGCTTTCTTCTGTTACCTCACCCAAAACCTGCTTTGCCAGCCATTTGTTCAAGCCCATCAAGTATGTTACATGTTGCTTTCCCATGTCTCTCTTTCACTCTGACATGTGAGTATCAGATTCTCCAAGCCCTCTTTCCTCATTACATGCCCCGGGAACTTCAGCTGTCTTTTCCTGAGGTTTGTATTAGTTTTCTTTTGTTTCCATCCTCTCCAAAACCTCATCGTTGCTCACATGTTTGGTCCATGGTATCCTCAGCATCCTTCTGTAGAACCACATTTCAGTTGCTTCAAGTCTCTTCTGGAAAGATAACTTTGAGGAAATTGTCCAGCACTCACTGCCTTATTGAAGAACAGATGTCACATAACAATCCAGTACTCTCTTCTTTGTTTCTAGCAAAATATGCCTGTCTCTCAGGCCTGTCTACTCAGCTTCTGGAATGCCTGTCTCTCAGGCCTGTCTACTCAGCTTCTGGAATGCCTGTCTCTCAGGCCTGTCTACTCAGCTTCTGGAATGCCTGTCTCTCAGGCCTGTCTACTCAGCTTCTGGAATGCCTGTCTCTCAGGCCTGTCTACTCAGCTTCTGGAATGCCTGTCTCTCAGGCCTGTCTACTCAGCTTCTGGAATGCCTGTCTCTCAGGCCTGTCTACTCAGCTTCTGGAATGCATCTTTGGCCATGCCAAATTGCCTTTGGATCTTTGTGCTGCACTTTCTGTTTTCTGTTAGAACACTTCCTGGGTATAGGTTTGCAATGTTTTGTACCTGCTTGATTTTAGTATCCCCAGCATGTAGTTGGCATTTTGGGCTCCTCTTTTTACTGATGACTAGTACTGTGTATTTGAATAGTTTTTTTTTTTTTTTTTTTTTTGCTAGTTAACATTTTTAGGCTGTTTTGGAAATTCTTGTTTCTCCTGTTTTGGGCAAACTAAACTCTCCATTTTTCTAAAGTTAGAGATTTAATTCTTCAGGTTTCAAGGTGACAAATTTGTTTTCCTCACACCACCCCACCCCCAATGACAAGGAGAGAAAAAGAATCAGGCAAATCCTTTCATTTCATAACAACATTCCTCCTTGGTGACATTTGACTCTCTCAATTAAAGAATAGTAAGAAAAATAAGATATTAAAATATATAAATTAATAATAAATAAAATACCATAATATTTCATGAATTATTGAATTACCTCTAATTTCATTATCTCAGTATTAAATTTTTAAATTAGTTTAAGAATATTTTATATTATTTTAAATTTTATTTTTTCAGAAAGCATTTTCCAACATAAGGCTATATAGCTAAAGTAACAAAAGTTCAATAAAATATTAATTAATTGATAAAAATAGTTAATTTTTAAAAATTACTTGGTAGTAACCAAAAAGAAAACGTTAACTTAAGCTTCATACATTTATGTCAATTCTGGTAAGCCATACTTAGCTTGTCAACATGTCTGGCTGTTAATAATCAATTAACATACAAGAAAAACAAGTGAAGGTAGCTAAATTACTGCAAAGCTTATATCATAAAAGTATATGTAGATTTTTTAGTGTGCTCATGTCATAAATGAATGTGACACTAGGTCATTTTTACCATGAAAAATTGCTCAACTTTTGGGAATACCTAAGGCACTGGTCAATGACTCCAGCCAAATCCCAAAGGAGAGGTACAGAATTTAATTATTATTTGGAAGGTATTTTGAAAGTGCCATGCAACAATAACAATTGTAACTTCTAAATAGCTGAAATAGAGAATTGTAGCCAGAGTTATTAATAATTCAAAATAAATCTGGGTGATTTGCAAAAAAATAACATTGCGGGATACATTTGTGCTTAACTGGAAAAATAAAGGAAGCAAAATGGAGTATTGTAGCCAGAGTAATTGGATTAAGGTATGCTCAAAATGTGCTAACTTAAAAAAAATATGTAAAAAATAAGAAGGATTTTTGTAACTTCATTCTAAGATGGTCCATGGTATGACAGTAAACTGCATCTGGCAGCAAGGCCTCTGATTAGAAGGATGAGGAGCATGGAACAACCTCTTAATTGTTGTTGTTCCCAGGTCCACCTTGACCAGAGTGGTAGCACCTGTTAAGGTCCCAGCTATGAACAAATAGTTAACCTCTAAACTGGGGTCAAAACACGATGAAAATGTATAAAAATACACTTTTATAGAAAAATATACATTTTGTTTAAAGGAAAAATATTACCAATGATACATTTTTGAAGGAAAAAAAATATTACCATAAAACATTTTTGAAGGAAAAAATATTACCAGCAATACATTTTTGAATACATAAGTAGAAGACATCTTCAATTTTCTAAAATACAAAAAAATAAACAAAAATAAAAATTTCATCAAAATCTGACTAAATCAACCTTCTGACTTTAACCAAACATTAAAAAAAATACCTAAAAAAACCCACCTTTTCGGCATCAAATAACCCACAGTGGTTCAACACAACGTATAGATTATTGTCAAGGGAAGTAACTATTATGTGTTAATTATAGAGTTATTCCTCTTTGAACAAATTTATTAACACTAGAAAAATCATTCTGATCATATCAAATTGTTTTAATTTTTTGTTGAAGTGTGACTAAACGAACTGTCTTGTGATTGTTAAAATTAACAAAATATTCCCAAATGTTTAGTTTCTTTTTTTTTTCCTATTTTTTTTTCGATTATTTATTTTTGTTTCAATTAGCCCCAAAAAATTTTAAATGCAATAAAATAAAATTCATAAAGTAATGCTGAAGTTCAGGGTTTTGTTTAAAAATCATCATTTTTAATTTAATCACTAAAAATAGGCCAATTTTGTTGCATGAAAAACATAGTCCTGCATCTTTTCTTTTCTTTTTTCATTATTATTTTTTAATTATTAAGCACGAAACTAGAGTGAAAAAATGGAAATTTGGCATAGTTTATTTAATTTTTTGAATTTTTGTTGCCGTTTTTTGAAAAGGAAAGCAAAGGATAGAAATTTAGTAGCTTAAAACAACACAAAAAACACAAATGTTAGATGTGGTGATTAAGCTAAACGTTATTTCTTGTGTTAGTTAATAATGTCATTTAGTTTTTCAAGTATATCGTTTAGGGTAACAAAGCCTGTAGTGGCATATTCTTTATCTGCTACCACCCGAGCTGACATCATTTGCGAAAAGAAAACAGGAACAAAAAACATTGTCAAAGTTTACAAATCGTCAATAGAAATGAAATTTTAAAAAATATTTTGCATCATTTAAAAGTATGTCTGTTTAAAGGGAGATAACCAAGTTGATAACGATTTTATTTTCAGTTATTTTATTATGAGATCAAATTAGTTATGGATTTCAGTTCTAAGTTTCTTATAGAAAACATTAAACTAAAACATAAATAGTAGCAATTTTCGATTTGAATATAAAAACTAATTAAAAATTTAATGACTAAACACTAAATGTAGGAGCCTTTAACACAAAAAGAAATCAATGCAGTAAATAATGTTAATTTATATATCAATTTATCAAGGCTGTAGGAAAGCATTTATACTTGTATTTGTTCTCATCTTGATTGATATAAATGTTATAGACAGAATGTTTCAAGTAAGTACCCTCTTGTCACCCTCATTCAGGAAAATAATTCAGAAACATTTAAAGTCTTTAGTTTTAAAGAATTGTCATGATGAGGAAATATTCATACAACAGATTAAATGATTGAACACAAAATAATAGTCTACAACTTTTACAACAGGTTTGGGTTTTTTGGGGATTTTTTTTTTGGTTTGTTTGGGTTTTTTTTTATCATTTCACCCCAAGCAAGATGGGACCACCAATAGTGCTCAGGAGGTTACAGTGAGAGAAAAAAAAAAAAACACGGTACAGGAGGTGTTAAAAAAAAGATAAAAGATGGCTGGAATTCTGGGAGATAGAAGATAGCAATTGATGTTGCATTGAAACTTTTATAGCTTGTAGCTATCAGGGAAGCAAATAAACTTGGAGTTCCACGAGTGTGAGAAAAGACTGTTAGAGTAGAAGAGGAAGTTAGATTTAACTATTTCAATGGTAAAAGGGTGGGACCTAAATGGCAACAATCTAGTAGCATGCGTGAGTTAATGTGGTCGATGCACCAGGGAAAAATACTTGTCAGTGTAGTTGCCATGAAAATAATTGTAAAAAAGACAAAGGGAAGCTACATCACGGAGAGAAAGTGACTGAAGGCAAGATACCAAGTGAAGATCGATTACATTGCAGATCCTTCACTGGATTTTGTTGAGAACCTAGAGGTGAATAGCAGGAGTCCCCGACCAAATATGGCAACAGTATTCAAATGTACAAGATGGATTCTGACAAGAAAACATTCTGGCCCAACACAGTGATCAAACTTTCCTAGCAGTAGATTTGATTTAGTCATTCCTCTTTAGGTCTGTTGAGAGAGTGAGATCAAAGAGGCACAGTGTGTTACTCTGCAAGAGATTAACACTATCCATTCTGATGGTAGGAAAGTTTCTTTATGGTGGTTAAAAGAGAACAATTTTGTTTTAGAGGCATTAAAATTTACTGGCTATTTCTTACTCCATTCAATCACAGACTGGACGTCCTTTTGAAGAGCAACAGCCAAGATTACTTTGTCAGCCTTGGCAGTTTTACTATTAGGCAAGAGTAAATGGTGGTGTCATCTGCATAGATAGGCATCTATGCAGATGACTTGGGAACTTATTACATCAGGAAGATTATTGATGAAGACCAGAATAGGATAGCATAGGATCGAGAATAGAGTCTTAAGAAAAATGCTCATGTTCGTATGAAAGGATCTAGAAGCTTGCCTGTTCAAGATGATTGTCATTTCACCATTTGATAGACACAACTGGATTAAATTAATTGTTCAGATATACTGTCGCTTTAGAGTTTGTGCAAGAGGCCAGTATGCCAAACACTGTCAAATGCTTTTGAAATGTCAAGAGCAACAATTACATACATTTACAGGTAGGCAAAGAAAGAGATTTCTTTGATTGTTTGAAGTGCTATACGCCAGAGTAAAAGTCTGATAATTAGCTAATTTTATACTGGCAACAACTTGAATGCTGCCACTGGCTGTGAGTAACTGAAATGAAACTTTACACACAACTTCAGACACTTCTCTCCTAAATTTAGTTTTTCTTATTATTATATATAAAAAAATAATGTTTCCTAGTCTTGCTACATTTATTTCTCTCTTCTTCTTAGCTTAATGGCTAATTTCTGTGAAGGCAAGGCTTTCAATGGTTAAAAGAAAATTTATCATAGGCTCCTGAATTTCTTTCTTTATCCTCAGTTCTCCAAATTTGAAGGGTTATTATTTCACACTTACTTCAAACCTATCAAAATGACCATAATAGCCTAAAAATAATGTAAGCATTAGTAATTTAAAGAAGAAAAAGCCAATTAATAATGTCAACAATGAACATGGCCACAAATTGCTGGCAGTATTTGAAAAATTAAAAATCATTAGAGATACACATATATAATAGTCTATATATTCAGTAAAAAAAAAAATTAATAATGGCTAATAGAAAAGTCAAAACTGCTTGAATATATAAAACATTTGTACAGTTTTTCACTTTTTCTCCAGAAGAGAAAACACTTGTGCAAATACAAAAAGAAAATTAAAAAAGCTTTAATTGCAGTACTCGGTCACCTTTTGAGAAAATCTTGTGTGTGTGTGTATATATATATATATATATATGTTGTAATTTTGTTATTACAATGGTTTATAAAAGCATAATATCACTACACAAAAATTTTTCTGTTTCAAAACAAAACTGTTCCTCTTCATGTGATATGTTAAAATAAATGGTGAAAACAATTTATTTTCGAAAATATAAGATGAATTTCTGGTTATTTAAAAAATTAGGGAGTGGTAGTTGGAGGAAATGCATTTAGGCGTGTCAAAAATGTTCAACCAAGATTTAGAATTATGTAACCATGGAGAGTTTTTAAAATTGGGTGATGGAAAGGGGAAGAATAGCTTAGATCTAGACATGTCACTTTTTAATTTTGTCTGGGTAAGATACATAGTGGGACATTAAATTTTTTTAAAAGGTAGACAGTAATTTTAATCAGGAGGTTGGATTTTAGGTTTTTGTTTATTGAACAATAGATTTTTACTACTATCTATGAGTATAAGTCAGCATTAGGATTAAATAATTGTGGCATACTTAGTTATATTGTATTAAGAGTAACAATTTAGTATTGCGTGGATCATTTTATTTTATTAAAATAATATTCATTTTTTATGTTAGACTATAAGTTGTAAATGAAACATAGTAATTAATTAAATTTTTAAAAAAATATCTTGTCTGAGTAAGGTACCTAGTGGGACCACATAATACTTAAATAGATAAATAAATTTTAACAGCAAGTTGGATTTATTTTCAATTATATATATATATTCATATAAAATAAAAAACAAGTTTCTTTAAACAATTTTCCACTTTTCTTTTTTTTTCTTCTTTAAGTCATACATGCATGAGCAATCAGATTACTTTTGAAGTATGACTGACTAGGCAGATTTCTTGGAGTAGGTTGCTGTTTTGTTCTTTATTTGACCCATTAATGCTCACCATCCCATTTTTAAACCTATAATGAATACCTGAATTTTTAGTCATGACATTGTAAATGCAAATGTATAATAGCATTGAACATTATTATATCAAATACCAGCATTTTTCTCATAGCTTGAAATGGACAAAATTTCAAAACAAACCAGGATGAAGATAGTAAAAGTGGCCAAGAATATGGATCAAAAAGTCATAATTTTAAGGAATGGGATTTCAGGAATCCTCTCAAAAACTTCAAGACACTGAAGACATGATGTGGTTGCACTCAAAAGCTGCAGCTAGAAATGAAGCAGGATATTCCAAGGTTAAGACTGCAAGACAAGTGATAGATGCCACTCATCCAGTTTGTTATCAGTAGATATTCTTTGAGAACACAGACCGAAAGGATGTATTTCAGCTAAGAAATCACCCTAAAACAAAAACATTTGAAAGCAAGTTTAAGTTGGTCAAAGAGATGTGAATTCTGTGATGAAGATGCTTGAAATCAGTAATGAAATTAAGACAAAGCGTCATTCTAATAAGCACAAATTTGTCAAGAGATGTACAGGAAATGAAAAGGATACAAGTTACATGAAGAAAACAGTGAAGTTTTCAAGACACTTGTTTGGTTGGGAAGTAGCAAAAGAAAAAGTGAAATACATGATTTCTCACTTAATCAGCAAGAAAGTGAATTTCTACTATCTGATTTCTCACTAGGTTCCAGCCACAGAAAACAGACCCCTACATACTCACTGCCAGGTCACTTCACTCACTGCTCACCCTTTCACTGACTACACATTATAAGAATACTGGCTAGTGAACCCACCAGTCCTTTTCATCTACTCCTGTTCCACTAACTAGAAGAGGAAACCACCCAGACAGTCTTTCAAAGGACCTTACTTTTATGACTATCTAAAAACACTATGCACAAATACCCTTGGGATGGGTATTAATCCGTCTCTTTCCTTCAGTTATGGGTTAAATAACAGGACAGATTTGGTTCTATAGCCTTGGCTGGCAACCAGTCTACTGCAGAAAGTAATGGCAACCTACTGCAGGATAATATTCTGCCCAGTCAGTCATGTCTCTTTGGAGACATGATCGCCCAAGCGTATATCACATATGGCACTTAACTGACTGAAAAACACTAATGAAATTTTATATTTAACAGTTCAAAGGTGGGCCTGAGACAGGATTCCAAAGAAATCCTGGTCATTACATCAAGTTAAAAAGAAAAAGACTTTATCTATTCATCTAAGAATGTGTGAGAAATCGTATTGCTACATATATAACCACAGATTAAGAGAAAGATGAATGATAGTTTTTGACAAGGTGGAATAGAAATTAATTTTGAAAACAAAAGTAAAACTAAAAAAAGTAATTTAAAATTTTCAAATAAACATTCATTAAAGAAATGAAACCAGAAATAATATAACTTCATTTTTAAATGTCCTGTTGAAAAATCTATACAAAAATTATAGGAATTTATCATATATTTTATCATATTTTCGTTCATAATAACTAATAGTCAAGAGGTTTTTTTGCTTTATAAAAAACAAGAAATGTTTCAAAGTTAGATATTAAAACAATTTTCTGACATATCTTTTACAGTTAGATATAAAAAATGGTTAAAGTTAATTAAATGTTTCAAAATTAGATATATATAAAATATCAGTGTTAGATAATAAATAGATCCTTCAAACTTTGATATCAAAATTTGTTTTATCTAACTTTGACACGTTTTTTATTAAATTACTTTAATAAAAAAAATGTCTCAAATTTAAATTTTAGTAAATGCCTTGAAGATCATTTTCAGAAAAAACTAGATAAAGAATTAAGCAAAAAAAAATCATAATTAGTTTTTCACCTGCAAAGATGCTGCTTAGCAACTACTGTGCAAAATCAAAACACTTACCAGGTTGTGGCAATTTAGCTGTGAGCAGCAACTCTTTGTGCAGACATTGTCACAAGAGTTGTTTAACAAACATGTCAGCTAATAACAAATATTATCTACAATGACATTCTCTCAAACTGACAAACATCTGAACTTCTTTGTCAAAAGAAAATTAAGGCTGAAAAGTTTTTATTGAAATCCAGGTGACAAGAATTATAGGTTTCACATGACAAGTCCTTGTGAAAAACATAAGTGGAGATCATTTTTTTTTTTTTAGACATTTGAAGCATCACAAGTGTCAGCCATATTTGAATATGGCAAATATTTAAGAATTTTTGGGGTTTGCCTTGCTGGACTATAAAAATAAATCAGAAAGGAAATTAGGTTTTTCTTTTCTTTTTCTTATTTCACTCTTAACAAGGCGATAATGCTACTAACATACAAGGGGTTAATGTGAGTGAAAGAGAAAAATGAGAAAATGTTAGTGAGGAGAAAGAACAAGATTCAGAAACACAGAAAATAGTGATTGATGCTGCATTTAAATTTTTGAAGATTGTAGTTAACAAGAAAACAATAAGGTGGAAAAGAGTTCCACAGGCAAAAAAAGAAACTATTAGAATAAAACTTACAGTTACATCTAACTAGTTCAACAGTAAAATGATGAAATCTAGATGTCAATTTAGTATTACACTTAAATTAATGAGGTTGTAGTACCAAGGAAGAGAACCGTCACATGAAAATAATTATAGAAAAGACAGGAAAGTTACATTACGACAATAGGAAAGTGACCAAAGCTGAGATGCCAGGTCAGGATCAATAACTTTATAGATTCTTCTTTTGATTTTATCAAGAAGCTCCTAAGAGCACCAGACCAGATGTGACAGCAATATTCAATACCTGAACAAATTTCAGATTTATAAATATGCAAGAAGGATTCTGTTGAGAAACATTGTCTAGAACAGGGATGGGCAAACTTCAATGCAAGGGCCACATTCAAAAGTTCACAATTTTATAGGGTTGCATAGCATATTAAACAAAATAATTAATATTTAAAATAGACAAAATAAAAGGCTTTAAAAAAAATGTAATTAATTTGTATCAGTTAATATTTTAAAGAGATGTGGAGTTTGAGTAGGATGTGCGTTGTGGGGCATTGGATATCGGCTCGGAACGAGAACTCGGGGAGCCGAGGTCGAATTCCAGCCGAATTCATTGCATTCACTTACACGCAAATACCCTTGGGAAAGGTGTTAATCCATCTATTCCTTCCAGTTATGGGTTAAATAACAGGACAGATTGGGTTCTATAGCCTTGGTCGGCAACTAGTCTACCGCAGAAAGCAATGGCAACCTACTGCGGGATAATCTTCTGCCCAGTCAGTCATGTCTCTTTTGAGACATGATCGCCCAAGCGTATATCACGTATGGCACTTGAACTGACTGGAGTTTGAGTTTGAATTTTGTTTAATGGCATATCAACCTCTGTGGGTTATTTAATGCCAAAAAGGTGGGGCTTTAAGGGTTTTTTTTTTTTTAATGTTCAGTTAAAGTGAGAAGGTTGATTTAGATTTTAATCGAAATTTTTGTTTTTATTTTTTTATCTTAGAAACCTGAAAATATCTTCCAGTTTTGTATTCAAAAATGTTTTGTTGGTAATATTTTTCCTTAAAAAATGTATTTTTTTCTATAAAAGTCTATTTTTATGTATATATTTTCATAAAAGTGTATTTTAATACTTTCATAGTGTTTTGATCCCAATTTGGGAGTTAACTATTTGCCCTTAGTTGGGACCCTAGCAGGTGCTACCACTCCGGGTCAGAGTGGACCTGAGAACAACAGCAATTAAGAGGTGGTTCTATGCTCCTCACAACCTCCCAATCAGAGGCCTTGCTGCCGGATGCAGTTTACCGCCATGCTCAGAACCAAAAGAACTGTGGAAGATTCATATCAAACACATTTATTTGAAAGACAACGTAACTCAGTTTAAACTTTAAAGAAAAACAATTTTTATTAATAATTATTTTTAAAGTAGGCGCTTCACATGAAGCACATTTGAAAGACAAAATAACCTTGTTTTAAGAAAAATGCAATTATTTTTATTAATATAAAAAACATTTATTTGAAAAACAAAGTAACTCTGTTAAAAGAAATAAAAAAAAACAATTGGTATTAATTAATATTTTAAAGTGGAAACTTCAAATGAAATACATATCAAGTAATTCAAGTTAAAGAAAAACATTAATTTATATTTTAAAGTAGAAACTTTACATGAAACATATTTGTTTGAAAACAAAATAACTCAATTTAAAAAAGAAGAAATAATTTCTTTTTCAAATTTACTAACAATTGACAGGCCGCATGAATTCCTTTGGTGGGCTGCAGTTTGCCCACCCCTGGTACTAGAACAACACAGTGAATCAAATTTCCTAGTACCTAACCTGGCATTTGATTTAATTGATTTACTTCATATCAGTGGAAAACAGAAACTGAAAAAGCATAGTGAGTAATGGAGTAAATAAATAAAAAAAATTTAGTATCAAGTGGTAGTTGGCCAAGAGTTAGAGTTTCAGTTATAGGCTTAATCACAGGAGAGCAGTTTCCAGGAGGCCATTGGTAGAGATTCAGAGGCAGTCAGGAAAGAGAGAGTCAAATTGTAAGAGTCAGCAATGAGAATGACAGGAAAGAGAGAGCTAAACCAAGAGAGATATAGAGTCATGGTTCTCACTGGATGAAAGGAAGATTTGGCCTGTTATCCTATCATGAGAGAAAGTAGTAGTAACAGTAAGAATATCAAGTGTCACCACCTACTCCTCACTACAAACCGTACCAAGTGATTCATATAATAATTATCATTGTGTATTTATATATTTCCTGTGCCATCTGAGGGACTAATATGACTGACTGAAGTACTAGGAGCTTGGAGAATTTGATACTTACAGGACAGATAGAAGGAAAGCAAGACAGGGAAAAACACATAACATACTTGATGGGTTTGATCAAATAGATGACAGGGCAGGATTTGGCAGAAATACTAAGAGAAAAGATGTAAAGAACTACAAAGAATAAGAGTACAAGTGGAGGGACATGATTACCTCCGTCCTGAAGAAAAACAATAAGCATTTATTTACAAGTAACAATTATTTTCGAATAAATATATCACAAAGTTGCTATTAACGTTGCCGCAGAAAATGCATCAGTCACTATATATTTCAAGTGAATTATCGTATCACTTTTTTTCAATATACACTCACCCTCTAAGTATATAAATAACTATTAAAAGTATATAACTATTAAGAATTTTGTGTTACTATTGTAAATGTAATTACAAGTTCTCAAATTATTTAAATACATTTTAGTTTTGCATTGGTACCAAAGATTCAACACAAACTTGCTCTAAAAATATAAAATTAAATTTAAATATATTATGTAGAAAGAAGTGTTGACACTGACATGTAGTTGAATGCTGATCATCAAATAAAACTATAAGAATGGATTATTCCACTGAGGATCACACGACCACAATAATAAAACAGATTCAAATTAAGCACTAGACAGAAGTTTGAGTGGATCAATTGGGTGAATCAAATTAACCATGTGAATCAACCAGATTACTAGTAGCAGCAGCAGTCATACTAGTTGTAGCTGAGTAGCAGAGTTTAGTGTTCACAGTGTGATATTACTATTAGTCCTTGAATAGATTACTCAGGACTCCTAAGAGAGGATACTATGTATTATCAGGAGGAACTTCTCAATACGGTATTATTTGCACGATATACAAATTACTATGTTGCAATAGCAAGATACTAGAATATCACCTCGTAGTAATAACTATTACTACAAATCCACGAGTACATAAAGTAATATACCAAGACAATACAATAGTGAGATACCACAACACATCAGTAACCTTTTAGGTCACAACAATAACCAAATGAGGTTAACACAAAATAATTCCCTATGTTTTACGCATAAAGGATAGCAAAAACCAAAGCAATTATGACTATCTCAGGATTAGACAGAGGCACTGCAGAAGTCTGATAGGCAAAGATATTTACATGCATCACAGGAATGTTGAGAAGCAATGAGAGCACAAGCCAGAAGATGCAAGGCTCAGAGGCGAGCTAATGAGTCAGAAGAGGGTAACGAGGAGAGAAAACCTAAGATAGAGAGAGAGCAGCACACAAGAAAAAATAAAACAAGAGGAAGAAGCTAATGCAAGAAGAGTTGTTACTATAGAAGAAAATGTAACTGAAAAGATTCAAAATGAAATAGAGGAAGAATTTAACACAAAAAGAGAAAGAATGAGAATGGTAGAATATCTTTGAGGAAAGACTCAAGAGTAATGTAACTAAAGGAGGAATGAGAATACTGGCGCCATGAAAAATGCAAGAAATGCACAAAACAAAGTTCAGAAAGTAAATAATCTTGTTTCCTGCAGCCTATTATCAACAACAGAACTAAGCCGTCATTTTTTGACAGCACTTGCATAAACAATCAAATATTAGTTAGAGTTAAGCAATGTCCATTTTTAGAAACCTCCCTTTAAAGCATGTTTTTCTAATTTTTTCACAACCAGGAACCTCTTGCATCTTAGTGGTTTTACTGCTCTGCTTTCTTTGAAGTAAATTCAATTAAAACAAAAACTGTGAATGTATCATTCTAACTACTACTAATACATAGCAGTTAAAAAATAAATTTGGTGTACACTAACATAACATCTTAGTTTTTTATGACAATGGCAGCATACACAATGGATTAAAGGAAAAATTTAGTTCTCCATCACAACACAAGGCTGCATATAGCAAGAATAACGTAGGAAAAAAAATGTGTTATTTCTAAAGTTATTTGCTTGTGATTCTATTGTGCATGTCTGTAAGATCTAATGAAGGATTGTTTTCTTTAACTAAAACCTAGTTTTCATTTGCTTGAAACCATTTTTAATTATTGATCTAGAAAACAGTTGTATACAGATGAAAGTTTAGATATTTTTGAATGAGTTGGATATGTGATGCATAATATACGAAAGTTCTGATCCGATTTCCTTGAAGAAATGAAAAGTATCCATGAGAAAAAACGGATTATGAACCCCTTCCAGCATAAGTGGGATACCGACAAAAGCTGAGAAAGAACTTTTTGGTTTACCTCTGAGGATGCCTCGTTTGAAGTGAATTTTAACAGCAGAAAATTGATACAGTTTTGGGTGTGTTTTCAAAAACCTTATCCAAGCTTTCCCACAAAATCTTTGAAAGTGCTACTCCGTTTCTAATCTTCATAACATTGTGAAGATGGCTTTTCAGCAATGGTAGGAACCAAAAACAAATTTAGAAATAAACTTCAATTGTCAAATTCCTTACACCTGAAACTAACCCACATTGATGTTGATGTCAATGCCATTCTTGATAGTAACAAGAAACAAGCACAGACTTCACACACGCCTCATTATAAATAAATTAGATAGCATTTATAAGTTCTGAAAATGTTATTATAGATACACGAGTATATTTAAATGTAATTGAAATATGTGAATAGGAATAAATAATATTTTTTTATGTTCTTTCATACGTTTTTGCCCAGTAAATTTGAGTGGGTTGCCATAAACTGTGGTCATGTATAGTGGGTCGAGATTCTAAAATGTTTGGGAACACGTGTAATACACTAAGAACATAATTCAAGTTTTCAGGTTACTATTTAGGCTTTATAGCAGTTTAATGTGTTGGACAAAATTCAGCCTGTCTCATGTTCAATTTCTTTGTCACATATTTCTTTTATGTGCCATGTCTCTTTAGGATGTAGGCGATCATATCCCTCCACATCTTCCTGTCCCTTATAACTTAATATATTTTGTTTTATTTTTTTAGCCTCTATTTGCCCTGTGAGTATCTAGTTCTTCAAGCCTTCCTTCCTCATTACATGTCCCAAAAACTTTAACTGTCTCTTTTAACCCTAAAATTTTTCATTGTTCTGAGAGAAAAAGAGAGAGATTCTACTTATTTCAAGAAAAACTTGTATCAATTTAAATAAGCCCATTTAACTGCATGTTGAATGGGCTTATTGGCTTTCTTTTATGTGCCATGTCTCTTTAGGATGTAGGCGATCATATTCCTCCACATCTTCCTGTCCCTTATAACTTAATATATTTTGTCTTATTATTTCTTCCAAAACCTGATCTGCCTTCCATTTGCTTAAGTCCATTAACTATGTCATGCACTGTTTTATTTTTTTAGCCTCTATTTGCCCTGTGAGTATCTAGTTCTTCAAGCCTTCCTTCCTCATTACATGTCCCAAAAACTTTAACTGTCTCTTCCTCTTCTTCATCTTTGAAGAGACACCAAGGTATTTGAAACGTTTAGAATTTAATTCCACATTCTGAATTTTTTATGGATTCAGGGTAAGTGCCATCACGATTCTCATTCCAATTCTAGTTTCTGTTTTTGAAATATTCATCTGATGCCCTATTATTTGTATTTTTTTTTTACAATGATGTTCCCTCTGTACAAGGCCAAGAGCCACTCAATATAGTGGATTACAGTTTATGGGGATATGTGTGGAAAATAACAAGTTCATATTGTAGTGGTTGGCTTGGGAGTTGGTTTCACAAAACTGCAGTTTTATGAAATACTTTTTGTTCAAGATCATTTTTATACAAATAATGAACATATGTCATCATCAGAGCCCTGCCACCACATTTTCAGTACACTGGCCTCAAGAGAGAAAACAAGAGCACAATTTTCTATGTGTAGATTTGTTTGGGATTTACATGTTCTCAACCCATTTCTTTACAACTGTGATTACACACACACTCAGAGAATAGTCAACAAAGAGATTAAATAGATTGGTTCTCTGTTCTTTTGTTGAATTCATGGAGTCAGAAAAGATTAGATTTACCATAACTTGTATGGCTTTTTAATTCAGTTTTTATATTTGCATATTATAAACACTGAAAGAAAAGTAAATATGAGATTAGCTTTATTGTTAACAGGTGGCTTAGCAACCATATAGACAGTAAATTTGTCTTTTCTACAAATATTTTCATAGCAACTGCTCTGATAAGCTTTTTTCCCTGTTGCCCTGACCACATGAATTTAAGTGTGCTTGCTATTAGATTGGCATCTAGGTGACACCTTTTTACCATCAAAATAGTTAAATGTAATCACCACTTCTACTCCAACTGTTTATTTTCTCACACTTCCCACCTGTGGAACTCCCTTCCATTTACTTGCTTCCCTGAGAACTACAATCTCCAAATATTTAAATGCAATGTCAATTGCCATCTTCTATCTTCTTGAACCCCATTCATCTTTTATCCTTTCTTCAATACCCCACCTTACCCAATCTTTTCTCTCACTGTAACACCCTGTGCACTAGTGGCAATCCCACCTTGCTTGGGATGAAA
Organism: Ascarosepion bandense; assembly: GCA_037127315.1. Classification (NCBI taxonomy): domain Eukaryota; kingdom Metazoa; phylum Mollusca; class Cephalopoda; order Sepiida; family Sepiidae; genus Ascarosepion; species Ascarosepion bandense. The sequence goes on from JBBBDQ010000883.1 coordinate 195,056, forward strand.
TGAAAAAAAAAACAAAAAAAAAACAAAACGCATCTTTATAGCCAATCAATGTCTATGTAATGCTAATTTCTAGTTTCTTCTTTATATGAATGCATACAGTTTTTAACCCTAAAATTTTTCATTGTTCTGAGAGAGAGAGAGAGATTCTACTTATTTCAAGAAAAACATGTATCAATTTAAATAAGCCCATTTAACTGCATGTTGAATGGGCTTATTGGCTTATGGATGTGTGTTGTGGTGAAATAAATATTGTCTTTGAATGAGAAATCGAAATCGTTCAAAATTCAAGTCAAATTCATTTCACTCACTTACCCTTGGGAAAGATATTAATCAATCTCTTCTCCTTCAAGATATGGGTTGAACAGCAGGACAGATTGAGTTTTATAGCCTTGATTGGTAACCAGTCTACTGCAGAAAGTAATGGCAATCTACTGTGGAAAATCTTCTGCCTTGTCATCATTTGTATAATTTTTAATTTCTCACATGTGTTTGTTTTCGATTTTGTCAACTGTACAGTATAGTAGGGTCAGTTGGGCATCATCTGGGAGAAAAAGAGCCCCATGATACAATTCACTTTGCTAAGAATTCCTAAATGTCATACTGTACTATTTGAAATTTGAGCTGAAAGCTCCAATATGAGCATTTCAGGGTAGTTGGGTGTCAATCTGAGGACAGTGCAGGGGATTCAGAAAGAGCTGGATGATATATTTAGTCAACATCACAAGTGATGTCAACGTTATGCCGCCTTTCATTTTTCTACTGGGCTTCAAACTCAATATAGCAGCCTACATCAAGTACCTTGAGGAAATAGTGCTGCCCTAAGTCAAAAGGGTGGCTGTTGGCAACAGGACTCTGCACCATGCAACAAGCAATTTCTGTGACTACATCAACCTTTACACCTGATTATCCAACTTCCCAGACTGCAACACCCTTTATTAATATGTGGGACACAGCTGAGCAAAACACCAACAAAACTCATTGTAGCACCAAGGATGAACTGAAAGCAATGATCATGGGAGCATTCACCAACTTGAACAAGGAGAAAGTTCAGATGAGTTGCCAGAGGTTCCAAAGCCATCTGGAAGCCATGGTTGAAGCAAATGGCAATTTTATCAAATAAATAGACTCTCAAGATATTTTTGTGTAATTTTAGAAAATATGCAAGATAGATTCAGGCAAAAGATATTGTATAACACAACACAGTGAACTAACTTTTCTAGCAACAGACCTAGCAATTGATTCAATAAAATCTTTCCACTTCATGCCAGCAAAAAAACATTTGCATGAGAAGGCACGAGTCACTCTCTTGGAGGTTAGTATCAGTCATGCTGATGGAAGGCAGACAAGGTTCTCTCAGACAATTACTAGAGAACAGTTTCATTTGGAAGGCATTAAAATTAATAAGCCATTCTTTACCCTAGTTAATTATATATATATATATATATATATATATATATATATATATATACACACACACTCTAGAAAAGATTTTAGATATCCTACAATTTCATGGGTAATACGTATTTCACAGCACAAAAAAACTGCTGCTCGTCAGACCCAAATGATACAACAGTTAATAATATTCAAAACAATCCAGAAAAGAATTACATACAGACACTCACATGCGCATATCAAGAATAGACATTTATAACGGTAATCTACAAAAACATTGCCTCGCTCATTTAAAAAATAAATCCAAAGAAAGAAAGAAAGAAAAATATAGAAAAATCATAAACGGAAAGAAGAGAAAGAGAAAGAAAAGGAAAGGAAAGAAGAACAGTATAAGGAGAGAGGAAGTTAAAGTTAACGTCTTAGACTGACACCAGCATCAATTGCAATTCATCTGCTTTCTTAGAAAAACATGACATGGAAATTTAACATTAAAATTTAGTTTTATATATAATGGGATGTATCTACAGTAAAAAATAAGTTGTAAATCATACATTTTAATACAAATTAAAATATAACCACTAGTAGTATTATATTATAAATATAGTTATAATAATTTAAAAAATAGATTAAAAAATATATAAGAAAATGATAAATAAAATATTAAAAGATGATCTTAAAAAATCTGCAAAAAAAAAGATCTTAAATAATAGTAATAATATTAATAAAAATAATAATAATAATATATATCTAAAAATTTTTAACACTAATAATAATAATATTATTAAAAAATGAACTTAAATAATAGTAATAAAATAATATTAATAAAAATAATCATAATAAATATTTATAAAAAACTTTTAAGATTAATAATATTATTTTAAAAAAAAAATAGTAAAGAAGCTAACATACACCAAAAATAAAAATATCAGATAACACTGAAAAAAGAAGAAACAATAAAAATAAAATATATACACACACACACACACACATAAATATACAGTTATATATATATTTGTATATTTAGGCAGCAAATTTTCATTTAGACATGTCAGAATAAATAAACTGCAAACATTGTGTTTGCTTATTTTTAATAAAATCCGTTCCTCCCACGGATAATCTTACACTTATTATAATTGGAAGATGTAAGAAATGAGCTGTAACTTTGACAGATGATTTTATCATTCATGTTCCCAAGGACTTTCAATCTCCTTCCAAGTTCATCTTCTGGGATGTGAGTTGTGGTAACAAAAAATAACTGCAAAACTGAGTTACTAAAAATTACTGTAAATTTTCTTCTTGCTTCAAATATAACAAATTGCTTAGCGTTCATTAAAACATGAAAATTATCCAAAATGGGATTTTTTATGTTGTAATGTCATGGTCATGCAAGTGTTAAAACATGAAAAGACTGTTCTTTCTATAAACATTTTAGAACACAACTACAGTATTCATAGCTGATTCTATTAATTGATGGCTTAAGTTTTTTAATGAATATTGCCTAGAGGATCTGTAGTTTGCTTTTGTTGTTTTCTTGGTGTAGGATAGTTGTGTTATTGATCATTATTTTTTTATATTGTGAATGTAGACAGGAATGTTGTTGTAGATGTCTAGAAATGGATGAATGGTCAGACATGTGTAATGTAAGACGTCTTGTTCATGTAGTTGTTGTAAATCTAACATATATGTTTTTTGTTGGAGGTACATTCTTCCAAGGGACATTTGAATTGATATATAATGTTGGTTTTACATAACACATCAGTTAGTGGGGAGGAGTTATTACGGATAATTAAATTAGTAGTATTGTATATTTTTATAATATATTATTAATTTTTTATGATTTTTTCATCCTGTTTGTAGTTATCCTGTTGCAATAAAAATAAATGTATCTGAAAAGACAATATTAAATGAAATAAGATGTAAAACCCTTTATACCAACGTTTCATTCTTTAAGAAACTTTATAAAACAATATTTTCTTTCTTAAACCAACATATTTATGTATGACTATAAAAAAATATTTTTTAAGTTCAAAGAAAATGATTAAGTTATGACTTTTTTTAATTAATAATAATAACAACAACATAAATTCAATTTTATTAAACAACATGTCAAAAATTTTCATCACTAAGTATCATGCCATTTTTTTAGGGATTCTTTTTCTATGTGTATAAATGCTAGTTTCTAAATAAAATTTCTACATTTTCCTCAATAAAGTTAATCTGGGAATAAAACACATCAGCGTAAAAGGTTTTCCTGTTGTCAAGAAATTTGTAATACATTACTATGCTTTGTGTAGAGACTTGCCTACTGTATTTTATCCATTTTCATTTAGCACTAACAGACCTGCCATTGTTTAAAGAACTCTGGCATGACCAGAAGACACTTCTAAAACAAGATGATGTAGTCTTCATAGAACACACCTCAACCTAATACACTTTTTTTTCTGAATGGTTCTTTCAGTAGATTCCAAAGTCAATGACCAACACAAACAAATCTTTTTTTTTTCAGTAGATATTTATCACTGAATGATGGTAGCAAATTGTATGAATACATTAAAAGGTAACCACTACATAGTATGAAAGACCTCAACCTAGATACCTGTTCTTAGATTTGCACCAACCATATTAAACAAAACACTCACTGTTCTACATTTCATCCACATTTTAGTAACAGAAAAATTATTTAGATAAGAGCTTTTTCCTCTCAAAAGTAAATCTGGTATTTAAGTCATACTATAATTTAATATAGTTACTAAATCTATTTCTTCACTACATATGCTGTCATAAATCTAACAAACTCCTTGCAACAGATTTATTTTGGATAAAGAATATTTTAAAAAGAGATTGCTAATGATGATGCTTTAATAATATTAAAAAAAAAAAAGATGGTTGATTCATGCAATATTCACCAGTAGCAAAATTAGAAGTCACAAGAAACTCAGCAATGAAGTAAACCTGACAAAACTTTACAATTATCCGCCAAAATTCTATAAATTTTTTCTTATATACTGCAAAAAAAAATAAAAAAATAAAAAATAATAATAATATGAAAGGAAATTGCCATTTACTTAATATAAATGATGATAAAGATGCAGACAACAGTTTCTCCTGGCTGCCACAATTTTAGTATCAAAAAGATACTCGGCAGTACAGACTATGCTAAAAAATTCAATGACCAAAAATAAAAATACATCACAAAACAGGTCCTATCACATGTTACTATACGTCTATCCTGGTTTGAAAATAGCACTAAGTACTAATTAGTCCTTAACACAAATGGTAGGAACTGGCATTTTAGTCTCAGTGTCTCTCTCTCTCTCTCTCTCATATATATATATATATATATATATATATATATATATATATATGCCAACAGCAGGAAATTTAAGTTTTGTAAAGATATAAATACATCCACAAGAGCAGAAGTTTTACCAAAAGATGCATTCATAAGGCCTGTGGAGAAAAATCAATAAAGTAAACATCAGATGATACTTTCAGATTATATCTCAAAATTCTATCAATCATATATAGTAAAAATTTGGTATTCTTATGTATCTAAAATGTGAAAAAAAAAATTGATATCAATACAGTCATTAAAACACTAAGAATTAGATAACGGTTAATGTACTCTTTCATGTCAAATGCAAGTGTCATCTGGAATAGTGATACCATTGGAAAGTTTACAACTTCTAAAATAGGCATTTTGATTCAAATAAACAAGAGAGTGCATATGGTCTCTGATATGCCATGATTGCTGGAACAAAATAATCAAGCATGCCATACAAAATAAATCAGGGACAAAAAGAATTGAAAGAAAAATGCCAATCAAGCCGACACTTAAAGACAAGAACAATATGTATTCCTTAAGATGCAAAATACAAAGATATAATATGAGATATTGTAAAAATTACGCTGTGTTAGTTATCGTCAGAAACTAGAGATAATCTACAAAATAAACTACACTCTGAGATCTGAAGGCGTATCGACATGGCCAAAGATGCATTCCAAAAACTGAGTATTGAGAAACAGGAAAATTTTGTTGGAAAGAAAAAAAAGACGACTGGATTTTCAGCAAGACATTTATTTTTGGCAATTTATTTTTTGTCAATATACAAAGTTCACTTGAATAATTTCCTAATGTTTACATTAATAATAATAAAAATGAATTTATCAGACTATTTCTTTTACTTTTTGTTTTTTTTTATCATTTTACCCCAAGTAAGGCGGGACAACCACTACTGTTCATGGGGTTACAGTGAGAGAAAAGACTGCGTACAGCAGGTGAAGAAAGGATAAAAGACGAATGGGATTCAAAAAGATAGCAGATAGCAATTGATGTTACATTTTAATTTTTAGAAATTGTAGCTATAATGGATGCAAGTAAACAGAATTGAGTTCCACAGGTGGGAAATGTGAGAAAAGAAACTGTTGGAGTAGAAGTGATGATTACATTTAAATATTTCAACAGTAAAAGGGTGGGACTTAAATGCCACTCTAGTAACACACTTAAATTCACGTGGCCGGGGCACCAGAAAAAAAGTTTGACAGAGCAGTTGCCATGAAAATATTTGTAGAAAAGACAGAGGGAAGCCACGTCACATCGGTGAGAAAGTGACTGAAGTCAAAATGCCAAGTAAGGACTGATTACATGGCAGATCCTTCTTTGGATTTTGTCGAGAACCTCGAGATGAATAGCAGGAGCACCAGACTAGATATGGCAACAGTATTCAACACACAGACAAAGAGAAGCTTTATAAATGTGAAAAATGAATCCTGACAAGAAAAACTTCCTGGCCTGACACAGAAACTCAATCTTCCTAGAAGTGGATGCAGTTATATATCTAATATATTCATTCACTTGTTTAAATAATTTGGTACATTTTTAAGAAATCTTACTGAACAGATTATTTTGATTTTATTGAAATAACATGATGAATTCATTTTTGGCTCGATTTGACTAATTTGTAGTAATGTAAAATTGCAGAGAACAATGCTTATTATGAACACTTTGGAGCTTCTAAATTACGACTGAATTTTAACAAGACAGATGACATTTTTGTATACAAACATGATGAACATAAAAATAAAACTTTATTAACAGAAAAACTGCTTGTACAGCAATTTGAAAAGTTTCAATATAAACAAGACAGAAAAAATAATTAAAATGTGTCTTTAAAAACTTATGCAAATCCAATATTATTACTAACCTTGTACATGCCATTTGTTTATATATATATATATATATATATATATATATATATATATTTTCTAGACATATGCTATTAAATATAAGAGACAATGAATGTCTATTATGTTTAATCATGAGCCGTTCTAAACGTCGTATTTTTGCTTTAATTTCAGTTGAAAATAAAGACAAAAATTCTCCAACATTTGGATAATTATTTATTGGTTTTCTTCTAAGCTTTCGGCTCACATGAGCCATCTTCAGAGAGGTAGTTTAAACTGAAATATTATAAAATCCACCATCACCGACGATTTTATTTTGTGTTGACATAAAACTCCGCTTGGCAACGGCAATAGTTACCAAAAATAATAACTTAAGAACTGCGTTTATTATGTTTAGAACGGCTCATGATTAAACATAATAGACATTCATTGTCTCTTATATTTAATAGCATATGTCTAGAAAATTACTTGCTGCCTCGATATACTAAATATATATATATATACACGTCAGATTAGATAAATTGCAAACATTATTTTTTTATTATGTCTGCTTATTTTTTTCTTGGTGTAAAAAAAACAACAAAAGCAAACTACAGATCCTCCAGGCATTATTCAATAAAACACTTAAGCTATCAATTAATAGAATCAGCCATGAATACTGTAGTAATGTTCTAAAATGTTTGTAAAAAGAACAGTTTTTTCATGCTTTAACCATGACATTACAACATGTAAAAAAATTACATTTTGAATAATTTACACTAGCAATTTGTCAACCATTATATTTGAAGCAGAAAAAAAATTTACAGTAATTTTTAGCAACAGTTTTGTGGTTATTTTTTGTTACCATAACTTACACCCCTAGCAATGATCTCAGAAGAAGATTAAAATTACTTGGGTACCTTGAGAAATGAATGATAATAATATCTGTCAATGTTACAGCTCATTTCTGACATCTTTCAATTTATAATACGTGAAAGATTATCTGTGAATATGGACAGATTTTATTAAAAATAAGCAGACATAATGTTTGCAATTTATTTAATCTGACATGTCTAAAAGAAAATTTTCTGCCTAAATACAGAAATATATATATATATATATATATATATATGCTCTCATTACGATTAAGCACTCTAGAGGGGAAATTTGAAAAAACAGTTACTACTTCGGCGATATATGCATAACTCTTCAGCAATGAATTGAATTCTTTCAGTGACTGGTGTGTGTATACACCGCTTATATGTAACATGCTAAAACTTCTCTTCTCTGATTCCATGTGTCTATGGCTTAGGACTTAGCGACTCCGACTGACACCAATTCAGTCAAGTTTCAATCCCAACCGGAGGCAAGTCGATGTCTAGCTACACTGATGAGCTGTGATACAGCAAAACAGGCTTGTATATGGATGACAAAAGTATATATATATATATATATATATATATATATATATATAGAAAAGGTTGGGATATATTTTTTTGTTCTACTGATGTAAGGCAGAGACACAGACAAAAATTAGCCTTATGTGAATTTGAAAAAAATAAATAAAGGTATGTCTAAGATTATTATGTTGTTCCATAACAAAAAAAAAAACTATATGATAAATAAAAGAAAAATAAAGTACAGGATCTGCCATAAGTAACAATATATTTTCTTTTGTTTGTCACATTGATACTAAGGCATTTCTACTATTTAATGTGTCATTCAAAAGCTGAAATCATATATTTTATTTGATATACATTTTGATATAAATTTTATTCCAGTTCCATTTCAGATATACATTATGTCCACACAATTAATTACAAAAGCAAAAGATTGCAGTTTTGAAATCATTCAAGTTCAGTCACTAGATTTTTTCTTGTGTGGAATTTTCAAAGACAATGTCTATTCAGCAAAGCCATGTAGCATTACTGAATTTAAGGAACAAATCCGAGCTGTCATTGGAGCTGTGTACCAAAGTATGCAGCTCAGTCCCTGAAAAATTAGCAAAGTGCATTGAGTTCCATGAAGAGCACATGGAGGTTTAATAAGCATCATGTTTTATGTGGCAAAAAACTTAAGTGTACCTTTGTACCTTTGTTATTAGTTTCTATATTGCAGTTGCTTATTTCTTATAATGTTACTTATTACGTTGAAATAAAATTATATAGTTACTTAAGGCAGACCCTCTATATTGAATGATGAACTCTTAAAACTATTCTTTTCAACAAATTCATGCTATAGCTCCACTATCCAAAATTTATTTTAAAATATCCACTGGAATTTCCAAGTGCTTTTAAGAGACCCATGCACAAAACCAAAATACCGTAAAAATTTAGTGAGTAAAATAATTAGAGCTAAATTTTGTAACTTTTGATTCATTACCAAATACTGCTCAGTCTTACAAAGCATTAAAAGTTGCTTTTTTAAAGCTTGTCAAAAGGATGGACTTTCTCTAGACACCACTGTTATTTTAACTACCTTCACTCCTCAGCAATGTCATTTAAAATACAATGATTAGAATTTTGACAAAACCTAAATATATCATGAATAATTTTTTTTTATGCTTGAGAATTTACAAGAGAAATAAAACCACTATCAGATTTACATTGTTCGGACTATTGTCCTCATCTTCCTTGTTTACAATGTTTCAGCTGCTAGGAATTTCGAACCAAACCCTTTATGATCTGGGGGATATCATTCTCATTCCATGTGCAATTCCACTTCAGGTAGCTATGTAGTCATCTCCTTTTAACTTAACTTTCTAAATTATTTGTTTACCACTGCTGTAGCCTGGTTTTGAACTCACAGCTACCAGAAGTAACCAATGTCTATATCCATTGGGTCATGTGTCCTTGAGGACAACAGCATGTGAATTTCTGGCACTGATAAACCTAATGTCTCAGTAACCAATTTTTGTTTTTTTAACAATCTTGAAGCTAATGATTTTCTCTAGCACTTCATATTACTGGTTCCTGTATTCATTTCTATGCTTGGTCAACTTAGGAGATTTTTGTAGGATTTCTAAAGATGAGGACAATAGTCCAAATAATGTAAATAGTGGAAATACTAGCTCATCTCAGAAATATAGATAAATACTATCAGATTGTTTACAAGAATAATTTGGCAAACATGCCCACAATATGACAATATCAGAAGAACAGTTTTTCCTATAATATTGCGTTTATATTTTTTTATCTACCTTAACTTTTCAGCTATTTTTATTGTTTTTAAAAGTGATGATTAGAATTCGAATAAAACCTTAATACATAATGAGAGTGAATTCATAGATATATTTTTTACCCTTGAGAATTTACAACAAAACTATTAAACCATATTTCTTTATTAAATTGTTCTTTTTTTTTAATTTTTTTTTTGTGGGCACAAAGCTCCAAGTTTGCCAAGTTATTCCACAAAAAGAACCATAACAACACCAAAATAAATGTTCAGGTATTGTGAATTCAGAGAAGAATTTAATATTCAATTTATCTTTCTTTCAAATGGAATACTTCATTTTACATTATGTTTTATAATCACATATTTGTAAGTATCTTTGGGAAAATAAATGTCCTGTCTCAAAAGTAATTCTTACATTCAGTTTCTAAGTACTTTGATGTTAGAGAACAATTCATAAAACAGTTTCAGCAACATGTAACTAAATGAGAAGTTACAAAGGAACTGATGATTGGAGGCATGAAACTGAAAATCACCATGTAGTGTTGATTTCTATGTCCATTTATAAATGACAAAGCTCAATATTCTTCCCCAATAAAGAGAATTTGAAACAGCTGCTCATTTCCAAGTACACACATCTGCTAGGGTGGCTAGGTAGTTCCTGTTCCAGACACCTATATGCTTGTTCCTCACCCATGATATCATTTATGTTTGTTCAACACTCACAGTATTATACTGCAGCTATGCTATGCAGACCTTAGTTACAGTTTCTGGAAGAGAGTGTATAATCTGGTGTGATCAACAGTTTTAACAATGACAATACAATTCTGAACTACTATCCAATATACTACCCACACATCCAAGCTCAGAGCACCAAGTATTCCCTAGTGATCACCCATCTATGTATTGACCATGCTTGACATTGCTTAAGTTCAGGTAAGTTCAGTTTTCAGGCAACTCCCTAGTGGTTCAGACCATTGCCCCAGGCTGATATTAACAATATTTACCACTTTGATTATTTGACCATGAGGAGATTTGAACTCAGAAATTCATAGTCAAAATACTCATTTTCTAACTACTCAACAACACACCAAACTGTATTTTTAATGTCTATAATATTCAAAGAGAAGGTAAATTATTTTAAAACTCTTAAACCTCCACTGCCTTGTGGTCAAACTAAATCATGGGAAAAGCTTAGGGAGAAGACACTGAGGACAAATCCGTAGCCAGTGTCCCTAAGACAGTTCGATGTGATGTTCAACTTTGCTATGGCAATTCATGTGACAACACCAATGCTAAGCTGTATTGGACTAACTTTTCTTTAGACAACATTGGTCATGTAGAGAGGAGAGATGTGTTGCATGGGTAAATGCCAAACTCTCATAAAACCCTGCTCAGGTCTGCATCTTGGAGAGACCACTTCAGCAAAACACAGGAAGCAACAGTCTACTGATGGGAGGATTCTGAAGGCCATTTTGTACAGGGAATTGGCCACCATCAAAAGCACAACTTCGTCATTTCAAGGATGTCCACAAAAGGGACATGTGATGGGAAGACATTTGCTAATGCTGGAGATGTGATTTACATCAAGAGCTGGAGCAAGGAGAAGAAACAGAGGCTTGCTGGATGGAAGGAAAACAACACAGCAACATTAGGGAAGAGTATCTTCACATGCATTCATCGTAATCGAGACGGTCACTCCCATGTGGCGCCTGTACAGCCATAACAGATTCTGTGCTACCATCAGTAGCTAAAGCGTAACTTTTTTGGACACAGATCCATGGTCTCTATTCACTACTGTTTTAGGTTTTGTTATATAAAGACTTTTCTTACAACAACGAATACATTCTGAAAATCCTGCAAAACACCTTTACTGGCTCATAAAACCCTATGGTAAAGAATGATCGATGTAACAAAGATTCAGGTCACCCCAACAAGAAGAGATCCAGATTTTTTTTATAATGAAGAAGGTACTGCTGCAGAGTTGTTCTCCCCAAGGCTGAGCAACTTCTCCCATCTAAAATGAGGAAAAACATGACTCCACTTACATCTCAGGAACAAGTAGACATTTTTCTACTTATTTTTTTATACATTTATTTTTCTTTTCTCAGTCTTAAATTCAAAAGAAAAATTATTTAAAAATGTTTTCACGTGCACTTTAAAAAAATTCTAACAATGTTATTGGTAACTTTAATTTTTCTACAACTTTGCAAGTGAAAAATAAAAAGTAAAAAGGGTCATGAGAAACAAAAAATAGAAAGCAACATTCTGAACGAAATGACAAAAAAAAAAAACTGTATTGCGTTCCAATTAATATTTTCAACACAATGAACCACAAACTCACGAAAAGACTTTTTTTTTGTTTTTTTGCTTTAAATTTCTTAATTGCTGGAATAATAATTAATTGTATTTAGAAGATTGACTACTTTGAAAATAACTTTTTCATTGAGTTGCAAATCAATATTTTTTTAATTTTCAGGATTTAAAATGAAAATCCTAAAAATTAAAAGTACCTTTTTTAAAAAAAAATACAGAACTTTTGCGAGTATACACAAATTAACAAATTAACCCACTAGAAATCTAAAGGCCTAACTTCTTTCCAAGAGGATCATAATAACCAACTCCATTAAACCGAACACCTGGATAAAGGCCTTTTGTTCTGCTTTGAAATCAGTCATTATTTATTTATTTATGTCCAAAGCTCGAAATTGGATTGCCAGTGTGGCGATCTCGACTATCAATGTTCACGCAAGAAGAGTTAAGAAAAATAAAATGCTCAAAATGAGATGAAGATAAAAAATAAAAATACGAAATATTCCGACAAAAATTTCCTGTTCCTTTAAAAGTGAAAGTGAAGTTTCTAAATAAAGCTTCAATTTCGAGGAAAAAAAGACAATACGATCACTTTGCTGCTGAATCTTACTTTTTAAAGTTAATATAAACAAAGAAATCTTTTTACATTTATTTTTAAATATTTTAACATATTTATCTAGTTAACGTTAACAAACACATAGCAAAAATTAATTTTTAATGTGAACATTTTTATTTTCATTCATTGCGATCTGGATGTTTGTGCAATCGACACTAGAAAAAATTATTAAAAACCCCAACAGGAGTGTGGTCAGTCTAGTGAATAAAATTCAGATATGTGATAAATAAATATATTTTAATACGATGGGACAAACATGTGATCAATTATTTTATAAAAATTAAAATAACGTTTCTTTCACTGAGGAAGAGCGCTTAGAAGTAATTGATGTTAAAACACTTTTTGCAAATAATAATTAAGTAAAGTTGTGACTTTTGTAGAGGGTAAAAGACTGAAAAGATTTTTAAAATAGACTTTAAAAACAAGTTAATGCCTCACCTTCGTCTGATAATTCAATGACAGTATTAACATATGCCTCCAAAGTTATTGCCATCTTATTGGTACTATTGCCGCCTAAGAACGTAGAAAGAAAGTTCATTTCCTCTACTTGTCCAATTTTTTTCTTCTTTACGGATTTTGTCTTTTTAGATTATTATTTTTCCTTGTTCGTTGTTTTATTTTCACCACAAAAAAGCGATTTTTTTCATCGATCCGAGTTCATTTTCTTTTTTTTGAAGAAAACAATTTTTCATATCATTTACATAAGCGACAGCACATGGACATTCTGTTGTTACTTCCTCTGCGCGTAGCGTAGTTTTGGTACAAGGGCACAAATATAGAGCACTCTGTGAGGCTCGAACTTACTACACAGTAGTAAATGATCAACCAGACTAGCTCGCTAACCATTTACCCCACGTCGAAGCGCCCCTGGACCTGCTGTCGATTCCTTCTTTCTTCTGTTCTTCCTTTTTAAAGTCACTGCTATTCCTTTAACGATCGTATTAAACAAAGATCTCATTTTTTGCGGTTATCTTCGTAATTAAACTTATTCTTAAATTAAATATCAGCATCAGGCAATTGAGAGTTAGCAAAATCAAACAGTAACACCATTTGTGCTGGTTTGTTTGTAGTCGTAAACATTTTTTGTGGGTGTTTAACCCGAACCCGATTTGCTGAGTGTGATCATTGAAGGAATTGAAAAGAAAGAAGTTGATGTGTATTTGCCTGTTAAAAATTCCGTGATCTTAAAACAAAAACGGAAACTAAAAAAAAAGGGCACGTCACACAGTTCAGTTACTTTCGATTTCTCTGGCGTCAGACAAGAAGGAAGTTTGCATATAAAAAGAGAACAAGGAAAAGATATTGTCCTTTCTTTATTCCTCGGGTGATTTGTCGCTGATTTTTATCGTCATAAAGAAGTTAAAGCATTTAAAGTGTATCTTATAATGTGCACGGATTCATAAAACTGTTTTAAAATCAGCTAATCAACTACGTTTGCGCAGTTTTCAGTTATAGAACTAAAAAAAACATTTCCAACTACCATACAAATTCGACCATGAATAAATTATAAACTTAATAATTAATCGTCGAAATGCAATTCAATGCGAGACACACTCTCCAACAGTAACACAAAAAATGATTTTTTTTTATTTTTTAAAGAATATTGTTATTCACTTAAATTATGTTACACAATGTGACAATCAATTGAAGACTTCATTGCATAACAAGTATTTCTGTAAGTTTGAAAAAAGTTACCGTTTCGAAAAAAGTTACCCGTAGGAGTGGCATTCTCATTTTTTGCAGTTGCTATATCTTTCTCTCAGTTTCGTAAAAATTAAGTATAACTGAGTCAAAATTCATATGGAATACCTTATCATATCTACTGTGAGATCTACCTACCTCTCTCTTTCTTTCTTTCTCTCTCTCTCACACTCTCTCTCTCTCTCTAGTCTCTACCTACCTACTTCATGTGAAATTTAATTCCTCCAAGTTAAAATATATTTTTAAAAAAGGCTTATTCGTTCTATCTTTTTCCGTCTCTCTTTGAATTAAAACTAAAAGCAGTATTTATTGAAATTGTGGGTAGCTTGATATGAAAACTGTTTTCCAGGCCCTGGAGGAAGACAATACCTTGGGAAAAAAATTCAGTTGAAAATGGAATAATAAAGAAAACCTGAGAATAACAACTGAATCTTAACAGCGTTGCCTGTATTAGATTCACCTTCCTTTTTTTAAATTTACAATTATTAAAATTCAAAACAGATGATAAAGTTGGGACATTAATAGTTCAATTACCATATTGTTTAATGAGGCCTGAGTGAGGTGTATTTGCCAAAATATGAGATTGCATCACTATCATAGACTTATTCCGTTTTTTTTGTTTTTTTTTTTTAATAATCAACTGTTAATAATTGTCTATCTCCATGACCACGGACCCGGTGATGGGTGGTCAAGCCTAGGAATTTCTAAAAATTTCTATCTACACTGCAACCTAAAATGAAATCATTCGAAGAGGGAAGCTAGGTTTATTTTAATTTACGTTTTTTAAGCACATGTTGCACACACTTGTCTTCAGGGATTCAATTCCACTAATTTTGAAAGGTTTTTACACTTTTCATTGTCAAACGGTTCATGATGAAAACACTGCAATAATTTATCTCCGTACTGAGTAGTGAGTGTAAAAACAATCAATAATTTATGCAAGTTAGTGAAAAAAAAGGAAAAGTGTATTTATTTATAACTCGCTTAAAAGCTGCTGAAGGCGGCTTTTAAGGTAGATGTCAGGTAAATAGAATTTTATTTGGAGATAAAGAGTAATTAAACGTCGATCGCACTTAAAATCACCTTTAAATTTGTATTCCTGAGTTCTAGTCAGTAGCAGTATCGTGGTAAAGGCTTTTTTAATTTCTTACAATTATGACGGGTGGAGGTGGGGAAATAATTGACAATAAAAGTGTAAAAAATAATAAATAATGATAAACTTTTGTCTATGGAACCTAGACTTTAGATTTAAGTGTAGTACTAGTATAGGATACAAAAATCCTATATAATCCAACAATACTGAAACGCAAAAAGTAAAATTGCACATCCGCAAAATCGGATGAGAATGGCTGAAAACATTTTGGAAAAAAACCTGACCAAGGCAAATTTCACAAGCCGGTGTGAAAATTAAGATTCTGGATTATGATTGGATAGGAAATTACAAATTGAACTATGGCCCTGGTCAAATTTTCTTAACACCTAAAAAATGGGTATGCGATTGTATCCGACCCCAGGATCTGCTAAGTACTTATTCACGTCCCTTGACTGGCCAAAGACAGTCAGATGGGAGCAGAGAGACGACACACTCAAATGTAACAAAAGAAACTTCAAGCATGATCCGGACATATAATGGTCCCGTCACACATTCGTTCTCCTTCTTCACTCGTGTCAATTTCCTTTACCTCTTCTTCTCCATCCTCAACATTCTCGCAGTCAACAAAGAAGAAGACAACAACCACAAGATATTTCAACTGACTCCTAAAAACTAACGTCCAATAAGTAGAATTTTCCTTTATTGCTTCACCTTCCTTTTCACTTTCTCGCCAGCCATTAATAAAGGGAAAGGAACACAGTCTTTATTAAACACATTCGCTACTTGCAACTAGGATTCTGGACACTTAACACCATACTACTATTTCTCTGAAACATTTACTTACGAACATTTTCTCTTTGAACATTTTACTTCTTACAAATTTGTTATTCTGTTCAGTTAATAAAATTTCACTTATTTTACAAACAAAACACTTTTATTCTTCCAACCTTCTAATATTTTAAATTGTGGGGGCTTCGGTTGTGGGGACTTCGGTTGTTGACAATCATAGACGAGGCCCCTACACTAGATTGGCGGCAAGGTCTCATCATTTTACGGTTGAAATGGTTAGATGTGACCATAAGTTTTATGCTAAGAATTTCTTCTATCGCGCGTCTCACTTTTGGAACTCTCTTCCGGCTCCTTATTTTCCAGTCAACTTTGATTTTTAAAACTTTAAATGCTATTTCAATCATTAACTTCTGTTTTCTAAATCCTTGTTCTTTTATTGTTCTCTCTCTCTCCGAAATATATTTTTCTCATATTCTCTAACACTTAGTAACACTTTGCATCATAATGGCTTTGTTGCCTTACTTTGGATGAAATAATTTTTAAAATAGAGAAAAAAAAGGATTAAATTATAAATAATTTTGGCATAAAATAAAGATACCCGTAAAATGTTTATTTCGTAAATAATATTATAGTTATATATATATATATATATATATATATATATATATATATATATATATATATATATTTAGTCTTTTGTTGTTTTTTGTTTTGTTTTGTTTTTTGTTTTGTTTTGTATTTTTTGTTTGTTTTTTTGTTTTGTTTTTTTGTACAAAATGAAGTTATTATTTTATGAAACAATTAACAATATTTTTTTCTCGTTTAATGTTGATTTGATATTCTTTTTCGCAATTATAACAATTAACACATACAAAAACCAAATTATTGTTACCGGGGTGAACACGAACACACATTTATTATTTAAGTTTTGTACTAGAAATTATTTTTATTATTTAAAGCATTGGTATTTTGACGTCATTGCTCTTGCTGTTTTTGATGTGTTACAATAACAAGCAAACACATTGACAAACAGAAATCATGATATAATCTGCATGGAACCTTTGGGGGTCAAGAGAAAAAGTTATGAAGAAAGCATGAAACAATAATAAAATGTATTGACAAGCAAGTTTGAATTTATTAATACTTCACACTGAAGTGAATATTTATTATCGATCTTACATTATAGCCAATCACAAGATCAATGTCTATTGAACAGGTGAAGAGGCTCATCCCTTGTTCCCTGCTTAGGATGTGGTCTCCGGTTTTCTCTTTTCCAATCTTTTCACTCTTACGTAGCCCCCTGCACATCAGTGGCGTTATCGCCTTGCTCGGGGTGATATGATTAAAAAAAAAAAAAAAGAAAAAAGAAAGAAATTGGAAATATGATAACCATGTACTTTTTACAGACATCATCAATCATGACGCTCCAAAATCTCCTACGACTTGTAGTTTTAAATAATGTTTATCTTACTGTCCCTCCCACTCCCTGATCTGGCATCCCTTTAGACAAGGTAGGTTTCTTGTTGTCTCTCTTTGACCCTCTTGTCTTTACTGTGTCCTGTAAATATCATTCTCCAAACCTTCTTTCTTCATTATGTATACTAAAAAATTCAACTGTCTTTCCTGGTATTAAATTATAGGGATCTCGATCATGCTTATTAGATTGGCCTTGTGTCAAACATAACCGAACTCCCTACAACTTAAGGTTATCAGAATCATCAGAAGGTTGAAGGTTGGAAGACTAAAAGTATTTCGTTTGTATGTTAAAGTAGAAATTTATTAATAGAACAGAATAACATCAATTTGTAGGAGTTAAATGATCAAAGAGAAAATGTACGGATTTAGGTGAATTCACAGTATTAATTGTATTAATTGTGAATTCACAGTATTAATTGTAGGTAGCAGTTCTAGTTTTTTGTTGTTGTTTTTTTTTTTTTCATCATATCACCCCGAGCAAGGCGGTAACGCCACTGATGTGCAGGGGTCTACATAGGAGTGAAAAGATTGGAAAAGAGAAAACCGGAAACCGCATCCTAAACATGGAACAAGGGATGAGCCTCTTCACCTGTTCAATAGACGGGGGTGGAGTGTGAACCGGGCGATAATTGTGTGTATGCAGAGATTAACAGGATAGTAATGAAGTCTGTGTTTCTTTCCTTTTTGTTATGGCCGGTGAGAAAGTGAAAAGGAAAGTAAAGCAATAAAGGAAAATTATACTTATCGAAGTTAATTTTTAGGGGTCAGTTGAAGTGTCTTACTGTTGTTGTTGTTGTTGTTGTTGTTGTTGTTATCTTCTTTTTTGTTATCGGCGAGAATGGTGAAGACGAAGAAGAAGAGATAAAGAAAAATACGTACGAAGAGAACGAATGTGTGTCGAAATGTAATGTCCGGGTCAGTGGTTTCAAGTTTCTTTTGTTACATCTTGGCAGAGTCTCGCTTCCTAATCTGACTGATTTGACTTTCCTCCTCTTATTTTTTTTTTTTTTTTTTAGCAAAAAACTTTTTCACTTCGGCTTGCTAACTTCTCTCTCAGTTTTGCAAATCGTTAGAAAATTAATTTAACATCGAATCGCGAAATTTAGCTTCGTCTTTTCCCTCAATCCTTTTTCATATCGATCAAAATTAAGATTTCACACTGGATTGTGAAATTTATAAAAAATGAAGTTAATTCCGTATTCACTACAAAGTTTTTATCCTTTTGTTTCCTTTTTTCTTAAAACTCTATGGTGGACCAAGGTATGTTTATTTGTGGCTTGGATTTGATTTGGTCTATTTAGATTTTGGTTTAATTTAGTCCACAATAAGAAATGTATAAAAATAAGAAACAATCATAAGAATAAGTTTGAGAATATGCAATCAAGATGTATTAAAATAGCTTTTTAGATAAACATTAAACAATTCTGTACTTTACAAAAAGAGTAATGTTCATATATCTGGTACAATATTGGTTAGAAAGGTTTAGTAATGTTCTTTGTGTGATATAAGGTTAAGAAGAGTTTAATCTGTTAAATGTATGACGGCAGTAATAGATTGAACTTTGAATGATAATAATTGTGTAGTGAGAGAAGCGGGTTTGTAGTCGTTGATATCTTTGATGTAACCACTCATTTAAATTGTTCATTTTCTATGTCTTCTTCTTTGGGTCTAGCTTTACGAAATGTTCTTGATAAAGAATGAGGGAAAAGCAGGATGAGCGAGTAAGCCAATAGTGTCTGCCTGACAGAGACTAGGGATGCAAGAAAATTGGAATCCTCTGTCTAGATGCTCAAAACCAATCGTGTTTATACTTTTTTAGACGTCAAAAGAGGATCAGTTTTCAAATATACATTTTTCATTCTCCGATTAGTCAATATATGAAAATTTGTTTTTAATCGTTTTGTTAATCGGAAGATCTGCGTCGATCCTGATGCGCAGAACCGCATTTATGTCATTCTGTTTTAAATCGCCGAACTGATAACTTTCAGTTTACCACAGCTTCAATTACTCCGTCCATCGTATTCTCAGCTTCCTTTTTGTAGAAACATATCGCTGTTGTTTCAAGTCTCCACTTAATCTCTGAAGACACTGCCCAATATTTATTGCCATACAGGAGGACTGATATTACATAGCAGTTCTGCACACATTTTTTGGTTCAGAACGAATTTTGCCTGTTTCTAAATATTTTGCATACCTTTTGGAAGTTTTTTTTTTTTCGCTATTCCAATGCACAGTCAATATAAAGATGGATATATATCTTTTCTAAGGTGAAAGTCAGGCATAAGTGAATGCAAGGAACCCGGATGGAATTCGAAGTCGTTTTTACGATTTCTTATTCCGAGCTGTTATTCATTCCGCCTCAACTTTACGGAGCCGAATAATTTATCGCTTTCGCTTTCTACAGTCTCCGCGGCGATCTTCATCATTTCTCGGAAGAACAAGAAAACTTTTGTGAAAAGAAAGAGATACTTTCTCACGAGGACTTCATCCGTGGTAGGTTTTGTTGAGCAATGGTCGCTTTTTCAGAGATTGGTCCAGTGAACCAACCAGAGTTTGACGTTTTCCCGATTTCTTTTTCTCCCTTGCAATCTTGCTTTTAGGGTAATCGGACAGAGGCTGTAAAGGAGAATCTCAATGTTGTTGTATCGGCGGCGGTATTTGCTTTTTACGTGAGTGATCATGGACTCTCAAATGCCCAGGCCTGTAGATGTTGAATATATACTGTTGAAAAAAAGAGAGACGACGTCTACTCAAACATGTACAGGGTGCGATGAATAAATTGTCATCTAAATTAATCCAAAATAAAAATAACGTTAATATCTCATTTTAACAGCTACACAAGGTGCGATGAATAAACTGTCGCCTAAATAACGCAAACATGAAAATAACACTGACATCTCATTTTAGCAGATATATTTGCCAAAATTATACAAAAATATCTTGAAATACTAAAGAGTAAATTTATTCACTAAAATCACCATTTGGCTTCAACCAGCCGACTTCGGAATCCCCTGCAACTCTTCTGGACTGTCTTCTTGCTTAAGTTGGTGAATGATGCCATAATCCTTATCTTCAGTTCATCTTTGGTGTTACAAGGGGTTTTATTGGTCCCTTGCTCAACTGGTAATTTGGGGGTAATCGGACAGAGGCTAGGATTTAACCATTTGTCAGTTAGGGTTACTGAGGCATGGTTATTGTTCCTGTGCTGTAAGTGGGGCTATGATACATCTCATTTTAGATAAGAGAAGTTGCTCAGCCCCGAGGATTCCAACCCTACAAATACCTTCCTCACAGCACTAAAAAGGCTGAGTCGGTGTAATATCAATTTCAGCGGGATAATGGCCCATATGCATTAGTATGTAGTCCCCTGGTTTTATATCCAGTCTTTGTGGGGAAATCAGGTAGATATACAGAGGCTCCAAAGCAGAATGTCTTTGCTATTGCATCGGCGGTATTTGCTTTTCAGGGGACCTGGATTATCATGGTTCTCCACAACTTCCTATCCTTTGAAATTCTAAGTAATATGTGTGTCCTTACTATCTTTCCCTGTCTCTGTTTTGCAATCAATTTACACAAGCTCGTTAGGTAGGTTTCTGGAGGCTTTCCATTGTCCCTTTTGCTTTCAATATATCCTCTGAGTGATACATTTTTTCTTGTATCTTCTTGAATCTGTCCCGTCTCTTCATCGAGTAGGTGATCGTAGCTCTCTTCAACTTCCTATCATTCGTCTTTTGAAGTAATGTTTGTTCTTCTTCAGTCATACGTTTAGAGAAGCTCATTAGGTAGACCTCTCGATGCTTTCAACTGTCCTCTTGTCTTCAATATGTCTTGTGAGAAACATTTTTCTTAAATCTTTTGAACGTAGGCGACCATGGCTCTCTTCAACTTTCTGTCCTTTGTATTTCGAAGTAATGTTCGTCCGTTCTGTCATACGTTTAAAGAGGCACGTCAGGTTGATTATGACAGGAGACAGTGTGGCAAGCGGAGATTTTTGCTGTGTGACAATCCGCGTCTATTTCTTGTCACATTAAAGATCGTTGCAAACGAAAACTGTTTTGTGGAATCCGTGGCACAAAAAATTAAAACTTTGCTTTAAAAAGAAAACTGAGTCGCACACGGAGACTTTAGTGATTTTAGTCTGTGTTTTCTGCTGCAGTTGGTTAATATAGGAGATTGACTAACAGGCGTAAACTTTGCTATTGGTCATCTGTAGTATTTGCTTATTATTGAAGACTGGGCTTATCACCTAAAACTTGCTATTTGTTATACGTGGCATTTGATTATCACAGAAGAATTAATTCCAAATATTATTGTATCCGTAAACATTTATTTTTTAGAGAGACTGAATCGCAGGCGTTTACTTTATTTTGTAGTATCCGCTGTATTTGGCAATCACGAGAGAATGATGTCCAAACAAGTAATTTGCTGCGTAGAATTTGCGACATTCCGTTAACAATGGTAATTGAGTCTCACGCGGAGGCTTTGCTGTGCTATACCCGGAGGGTTTGCCTCTCAGAGCCGATTCAGTTGCAGGCGAACAGTTATGCTGTAGACCGTTAGCGGTATTTACATATCAAAGAAGAATAAGCTCCAGGCTAGGATCGCAGCAGTTGGTTATCACAGAAAATTAAAAAGCTGGTAGTACCCTCAGCATTTGCTTGTCACTGACGAGATTGGGCTTAAAAGGTAGACGGACTAAGGTAGCCGGACAATTCGCAGCAAGACAATTCGTTTAAAGACAATTCGCCGATGGACAGTTCGCCGACAGACAATTCACATACAGGACAATTAGTCGACGCTTCATGTCTTTTCAAGTTCAAGCTTTTATCAAGCTTTTTTAGAACATTTTTTTACGCTCTTCAGTCGTCATCATGGAGTTTGTCAAGACAGAAAGAGGAGACAGAAAGCTTTGTTTTGAGATATACACCTATATTGTTGACAAAACTAGCAAATCTAAAAGTTACTGGACGTGCAAACAACAAAAACTGTACAACGCAAGACTGACAACAATCGATGACGTAATTAACAGAACGACTTCGGAACACCTGCATCTGAAGCTATAGGGATATGGTTACTGTTTATTAAATCTGCCTTGTGTCAAACATAGCAGAACTCCCTACAACTTAGAATTATTCGCTATCATTAGAAGGTTGGAGATTGGAATGTGTGGATTTGTGGAAGAATAAAAGTATACCTTCTGCATGTTTAAATAGAAATTTATTAATGGAAAAGAATAACAAGAATTGGTAGAAGTTAATGTTCATGCGAAACTGTATTAAAAAGTTAAGGGTATCAAAAGTTCGTAGTAGTCCTTGCAAGTGTGAGTTTATGTGTACGTAGGCAGGAACGTATGTATGTATGTATGTATGTATGTATGTATGTATGTATAAGCGTTTATTGCTGGGTAAGATTGTCTTTGAAGTCATCGCTCAGGGTGAATGGTGAAAAGGAAGAAGGTGAGAAAGAAAGAGGTGAGAGAGAAAGATAGAGACAATAACAGCGATCACTTGACGTTAGTCAAGAGACGCGTTAATTACGCTCGTATCTTTCTTTCTGGCAACGGTCGTCTTGTCCCGTCTTTTATAGCATTTGTAGGTCATTTGGGAATTCACTCCCGGATGTGATTCTGGCCTTTCAATTTTGTTTTTAAATGTTTCCTAGTTTTCTATTGGCCAAAAGCATTTCGCATCGAGGTGTGAAATTTCGCGAGTTTGTAAGCAAAGTTTGTAAATTCGAGAAAATTCATTTATTTCTAACAAAATCAATGAGTCAGTGCTCAGCATTTGAATTTTTAAATCTAGAACTTGTTTTGTTCACTACACATCTACCAACGCCTGGATAGTTTGCCAACAGTTTATAAAAACTGGATGAGATCTTGAACTTGCAAAAACTTAAAGCATCGGCCGATTCTCCTGTCTGTGAATTGTCTGTTGGTGAATTGTTTTCGGCGAACTGTCCGCACACAGCTGAACTACGAAGGAATGACGCTAAAGCTATGGAATCTTGCATGCATTTATTTCAGCTGTTTTTACTAATAACTGCATTGTTTCTTTCCAGGTACGTGGGTGGGCTGAAAGGTTTGTACTCTGACTATGAAGACGTGATGCATTCGAAATTTTGCAGGCATTAATTTCAAGCTTTCCTATTAATATCTGCATTTTTTTTATTTCTATGTAAACTGACGTCTGACTGCTGAAAACAAAACTTTTGGCTCTGCTGCTCAAAGAAGTCCTCAACAGCAGACATAAGATCATCATAACTGCTGTACTTATTCCCAGCCTACTGTTTTTTCATGTTGGGGAACAGATGATAGTCAAGTCAGAGAAAATATGAAGCGTAATCCACAAGTTCAAAGCCATAGTCATGCACAGTAGCCATTGAAACTAAGTAGTTGTATGCTGGAGCATTGTCCTGATGAAACAAAACCCCTTTCTTCAATTTTTTTTAGGTTTTTGGTCTTGGTAGCCGTTCGCAATTGTCTCAGCAAGTTGACATAATACATAATATATGACATAATAATAGCGACATTGATGATGTCGCTATTTTGAAGATAGTCAATACACAAAATACATTTTGCATCCCAAAAAACTGAGTCCGTCACCTTCTCGTTTTTAAAAAGACATTTCACCTCAAGCAAGGCATTAAAACCACTAGGATGCAAAGGTTTGCTGAGTGTTAGAGAATATGAGAAAAAGCTACTATTAAGGAAAAAGGACAATACAAGAACAAGACTTAAGAAGACAAGATAACGATTGATATTGCATACACAATTTTTTAAGATCAAAGTTGACTGTGACGTAAAAAGCCGGAAGAGAGTTCCACAAGTGAGAAATGCGATAGAAGAAACTTTAGCATTGAACTTACGGTTAAATCTAGCCATTCCAACTGTAAAACGACATGACCTTGTCACCAATCTACTGCGCTTAAATTCATAAAGTCTAGGTACCATAACGGAAAGTTCATCAGAAAAATTACCATAAAAGTATTTCTAGAACATTCAAAGAGAAAATACGTTACGGTGGTGGGAAGACTAAAACAAAGTAAAAAAAAACGACCTTTGACTTCTTTGAAACAGGTTAGGGGGAGTATTTCCACTGCGTAGATTTTTTTTTTTTTTTTTTTTTTTTGTCTCTGACTCAAATTGATGAACCCAAAACTCATCTTGGGTTTGAAAACGTTCAAGGAAACCAATTGGATCTTCCTGAAATAATGTCAAATTTTTTCGTTTTTAGCTGTTAAGAGTCACATAACCAGGCAATCACGATGCATACAAATAAGGGAAAAGAAATTTAATCTAAATTGAAAATCAAATAAATTTATTTTTTATATTCTACTCTTATCGGTGGCGGGCTGGCCAGAGTGTCAGTTGCACGATGACAAGTGTGCTCTTGATAAAGTGATCCTCCTATATTAAATATATAACTATTTTAGGCACGGTGGAGTAAAGTAATGGATAACGGCTCGGATCGAAGAATCGGAGAGCCGAGTTCGAATTCCAGTCGAATTCATTGCATTCACTTATGTGGGAAAATAGCAGGAGAGACCGTGGGTGGTAACTAGACTAGAAGAAGGATACTCTGAATTCAAAACCAGCTTGGAGAGATTATTTTCTAAGCGACGCTCTTAGATGTGTAAACAATTAGCGAGGGGGGTAAAATTGAGGGGAAAGGATTAAATATATACAATTAGATAAAATATGTACAAAAATAAATTAGTGAAAGAGTGAGGATGAGTGTTAAAAAAATGTCCCCGAACAAGTCCAACGAACACATTCTGTCGACAGAAAGAGGGTTTACGCCAAAGAATCGAGACCGACTCCAGAATCCTTAAATGGTTAATGGAGTCGGCTCTGTGTAGCACCCTGAACCAATCACCTTTATAGGTCTTGGCACAAGCTGGATTATCCAACAGGTGCTAACCGATGACCGATTCCTTTCCCCTCAATTTTATCCTCCTCGCTAATTATTTACACGCCTCTGTTCCCCCCCCCCCCACCTTTTTGCTCACGTGAATATTTTTTTCGTTCTTTGATCACTACTAACAGTTCTCTCCTGATGTGTTGTTGGCGAAAGGGATTGTTTCTAGTCAACAACAATACCATGTAAGTTAACACTGTTAAAGTAACACTGTAATAGTTAAGATAATTTACTGTCAACAAGATAATTTCCGCGATGGTCTTGATGTAATGTCAATTTTTCCAAATTTTCTTTTGATAAGCCAAATTTACGGTTTGTCTTTTCGGATACATTACATTGGTAGTCACTCGATGCCACATGGGAGAATTTGTGGCATTGGGAATTAATGTTTTTGAATTACCTCTTCTTTTCTGTGTACTTTTTTCCATTGTTAGCATCCAGTTTTAGTAAATGTATTATCTGCATTGCCATATGTTGGCGGTGCAAAGTGCCTACACACAAAACAAAGCATTGTATCACGTTCTTGTGAATATTCATCCCATTGGTATTTGTCGAACCAAGCACTTACAAATGACAGATCATGGGTCTTTCCTTTTACTGTGTTTTGGATATTCTCCTAAACACGATCGAATTGGAACCAGCGGATTGGGATATATCAACTGGTGCGGTATCATTCTTCTTCGGTTTTTGAGATGAATGTCCAATAAGAGTTTTAGAATACTCAGCATCTAACTTCAACATTTTTACAGATACTCCTGCTTCTTCTGTGTCGCTGTTTGTTACTGAAGTGCATATTTTATAATTCAAAAATTTATCCATAATGCAGTGTTGGCTTATGGTTACAACCATAACAGCACAAACACTGTGCTGTTTTTTAAAAAGATGTTTGGAAATTAAACTGTGTTTAGCCGTAAAGAATCGAATATGAGAAAGACAAAAAGTTCGCTTGATCGCTTGTTTAAAAAAAGAATCATTTCGGTGTTCAGTGGTGATCACTATAAATAGGGAAAGAAGAAGTTTAAATTGTTTTCTCCCAGTCCCTTTTCTTTGATTCTTTTACCAAATGCCGGCATTGTCAGCAAATCTCAGTAAGGCGTATGAGTCTTGTTCTTAGTTGAAAATGTTGATAAACAATTCAGGCTACCTGCTGTGTATAGCTCTCTCTATATATGGTGGTGGATGAGCCAGTCTGCATACTTCTGAGGCATAGAAATTCGGCGTCTGGGAATTCGGTGCCGATTGTCTTCAGTAGATTGGAGGAAATTACTGACGAGTTCTTTCACTCGGCCATAAATCACTAACTGTCTATGTATCTACATATCAAATTAGGGATATTATTTCTAATTACCGTCTTCCTTCAGATATGAAAATATGAATATTAAGTCTCTTTTCCTTCTTAACAACATGTCTGTTTCTATCTATCTGGTTGTCTTATTTTGTTTTTCTTTTAAACTTGGTCTCCATTTGTGTCCTTAAAAAGCTAAATGAAAAAAGAAAACGCCGAAGGAAAAGTGCTGAAGATTAAATCTTATCAAAATCAGAGACTGATGAGTTTCATAAATTTTTGAAGCTTATAAAAGTGTAACGTGGCAACCGAGGGGTTAGCTAAAATGGCGGGGGGACTTGGCCCCCTTCTGCTCTTCCTCGTAGAATCGCCACTGAATAGCTTATGCAAATATTAGCTTAAGTCATAAATAATTTCCGTTTTTGTTTATCAATTTTATTCTATAAAGTACAATTACATTTTATTTGATTATATATTCACAATTATTTGCAAAATAATTCATTAGAGAAGTTTTTCCCCCATCAAAGCGTTTTGCCGTTATTAAAAAAGTTAATAATTAATTAGGGCAACATCAGAAGTATAGGTTGGGTAAGGATGTGCGTTGTGGTACAGTGGATATCGGCTCGGAACGAGAAGCCGGGGAGCCGAGTTCGAATTTCAGTTGAATCCATTGTATTCACTTACGCGCAAATACCCTTGGGAAAGGTATTAATCCGTCTCTTCCTTCCAGTTATGGGTTAAATAGCAGGACAGATTGGGTTCTATAGCCTTGGTCGGCAACCAGTCTATCGCAGAAAGCGATGGCAACCTACTGCGGGATAATCTTCTTCCCAGTCAGTCATGTCTCTTTCGAGACATGGTCGCCCAAGCGTGTATCACGTATGGCACTTAACTGACTGAAGGTAGAACAAACTAAGTTCCCAATTTTTTTCCATGTTATTCTTACTGTAAGTCGACGGTCATAAAGGAGAACAATAAGCTTTTCTATGTTATTTTTGCTGTATAAAGTTGAACAATTTTTTGCTTGTCATAAAGTTGAACAATTTTTTCCAATGCTACTCTTGCTGTATGCGACGTTGCGTTGTCATAAAGGAGATCTTTGTTTTTCTATGTTATACTTGCTGTATGCAGCTTTGCATTATTACGAGAGGAACAATATTTTTCTGTTATTCTTTCTCTATGCGGCCTTGAAGTGTCATAAAGTAGAACAATTTTTTCTATGTTATTCTTGTTGTAAGCGGCCTTGCATTGTCATAAAGGAGATCAATATTTTTTAGGCTACTCTTGCTGTATGCTGTCTTGTGTTGTCATAAAATAGATCACTATGATTTCTACGTTATTCGTGATGTATGCAGTCTTGCGTTGTTATAAAAGAAAGTCATATTTTTTATCATACTTTCTGTATGCAGCCCTCGTTGTCAAAAAGAAGATTATTAATTTTTTTCTCTTATTCTTGCTGTAAGCGGCCTTGCGTTGTTATAAAGGAGAACAATTTTTTCTAGGTTATTTTTGCTGTCTGTTGCCTTGCGTTGCTATAAAGGTGGACAATATTTCATCTGTAATTCTTGCTGTATGCGGCCTTGTGTCGTCATAAAGAAGAACATTTTTTCTATGGTACTCTTGTAGTATGCGGCCTTACATAGTTATAAAGAAAATGAATATTCTTTCTCCGTTATTTTTGTTGTATAAGGCCTTGCATAAAGGAGATCAGTATTTTTTCAATGTTTTTGTTACTGTATGCGGCTTTGCGTTGTAATAAAATAAATCACTAGGTTTTCTACGTTATTCTTGCTGTAAGCGACCTTACGTTGTTATAAAAGAAAGCCATAATTTTTGTCATACTTGCTGAAGCAGTCTTACGTTGTCAAAAAGGAGATCAACATTTTCCTCATATCCTTGCTGTAAGTGGACTTGCGGTTTTTTTTTTTTTTTTTTTTTTTTTCTTATTTTTACTGTATGTGGACTTGCGTTGTCATAAAGAAGATCAATATTTTTCAATGCTTTTCTTACTGTATGCGGCCTTGCGTTGAGAGAACAATATTTTTTTTATTCTTGCTATATGTGGCCTTGCGTTGTCATAAAGGATATCAATATTTTTTTTCTACGTTTTTCTTGCTTTATACAGCTTTGGCGAAGAAAACGACAATGTATTTCGTCAAACCAAACGACAGCGTGTCGCGTGTATTCTAGCGCGGAAAATGCGGCGAAAAATAAATAAATAAAAATTTGTAGTATAACACTACTCCTAGCGCGTCCAGTCTACCTCCCTGACCTTTGGCCGATTCTGCCCACGCTGTGTTGTTGATCTCAGAGTAGCTCATTACCACTTGATAAGGATGGACCAGACTTGCGAGGGATTGGTATATGATAAAAAAAAAAATTCAAGACCGCAACGACACGGTATAAATCTCTCTCTATATATATATTTATATATATCGAACAATTACAAGATTACAAACAAGTCAAAATAAGTAACGGAAAAAATATCAGTTGGCTAATATTCAGTAGAATATTCGTGTTATATTATTTCTACGAGACGATCAGTTGGTTGAATTTGACAATCTCTCTCTCTCTGATCGTCTTCCTTTTATTTCTAGCAGTAGACGAGTTTTGCAGGCTGACCGTATTATTCAAACCGCATTCAAATCACTTCCCCACTTATCTATGACGACTACCGAGGAGAGTTCCGTCGAGGCCACTTTTTAATTTACTTACCGTCGATGGGCGATTCTAGAAATGTCAGTAACACTTGAAGTAATCTCAAAGTGTGGAATTACTTCGTGGGAGCCAAAGAAGTGTCTTTCCAGATCCAGGTGGCGCAGATAGAATCGCCAGATCTCAAGAAATTGTCAGCTCTGAACGGAAAGGATCCCTGTTTTTCTCCACTTCTCTTTATGCAGGGTCTTAGAACTCACGTACCCGACAGACGTCGGAGAGATTGTCACAGACGGACGAATTACGTCCGAGAGTGTTATCAGTAGCCTGGAACAATTTTTCGGGGTTCTGACTCTCGCAGATTTCCATCCAGTATATGTATAAGCGATGGTACTCAAAAAAAAAAAAAAAAAAAGCCAGTTTGAATGCGATGGGTTTGCTTCATGATCTCTTGTCCTTCTGGGTAGATGTGACTGCAATTCAGGTGCGCTCTTTCTGGGACCATGTCAGTGAGTTGACGGCTTGTATCACTCTCGAACAGCTCGTGCTCATCCATCTCTCGTACGCGTGTGACAATGTGTTGCCCTCGTATTCTGGGGGTGAAACGGATGGTGTTTCTCACGTTGCTAGCCGTATCTCGAACGGTGATTTGGACGTCGCGAATGGAGGGAATCTTGCGGTATGAGTGCTATTCTTATCAGCATCTGATTAGATTCTTTGAGCATCAGCTCAGGATAATGATCAGATCAGATTATGATCAGAAAGCATTTGATATTGACAGATGTTAGTGAAAGTTGGGTAACTGTAGCAAGTCTGCTTCGTGTGAATAAGGCCAGCCTTAATTCTCTTTTTTTAAGTCCCTTATGTCCCAATGTTAAAAATTTTTTTATAAAATATTGTGTATAAAATAAAAGTTTTATGTCGTGGCTTTTAATCTCCCCTTTTTAGGTTTCCTTGTGAATATGTAGTATTATGGTATATGCAGGATTATTAGGTGGTAGACGAGTTCTTGTGGTGAATGAAGAAATTGTAATGAGTGATTGGGTCGTGAGTGGTATTAGCTAGTTATAGAATAGAGAAGACCAACTTCAGCCGCCTCACCAGTTCGGATTTGTGGCACATTTATTATATATATATATATATATATATATATATATATATATAGTAATAAAGTGGGAATTTTTGCAGCTTTGAGAGCGAAAGTACGTTTCTGCTGTTGCGAGTGGAAGATTGGATTTATATCCCTGTTTTCGTTACTACCCTGCCGCCTATAATGTTCATAAGAGATTTGCGACCGAATTTCTTATTGGCACACGGATCTTTTACAACGGCCATGCATTGTCATAAACCAAAATAATGTTTTTTACTATGTTGTTGTAAGCGGCTTTGCGTTGTCATGAAGGAGGACAATATTTTTCTATATTTTTAGTATTTTTCATTTCCTTTATGACAACGCAAGGCCGCTCTATGCGGCCTTGTATTGTCATAAAGGAGATGAATATTTTTCAATGTTATTTTTGCTGTATGTTGCATTGTGTTGTCATAAAAAAGGATTTTTTCTATGCTACACTTACTGTATGCACCCTTGGGTTGCCATAAAAGAGCTGTGTGCGAACTTACGTTGCCGCAAAGGATGCCACTCTTGCTGTATGAGGCCTTGCCTTGTCATAAACGGGAACAATATTTTTCTGTGTTATTCTTGTTCTATGCGACCTTGCATTGTTGTAAAGGAAAACAATATTTTTTCTGTTATTCTTGATGTATGCGGCTTTGTGTTATTAAAAAGGAGCAAAAAAGTCGTTACTATCTTATTCTTGCTGTATGCGGCCTTGCGTTTTTATATCGGAAATCAATATTTTTCTACGTTATTCTTGGTGTATGCGGGTTTTCATTATTATAAAGATAAAACATATTCGTTTCTATCTTATTCTTGCTATATGTGGCTATGCGCTGTCATAAATGAGATCAATATTTTTTTATGTTATTCTTGTGTGCGGCCTTGCGTTGTCCTAAAGTATAACAATATTTTTCGATTTTATTCTTGCTGCATGCGGACTTATGTTGTCATAACGGAGGACAATATTTTTTTCTGTTATTTTTTCATGTATGAGGCCTTGCGTTGTCATAAAGAAGAACAATATTTTTCTATATTATTCTTGCTCTATGCAGCCTTGCGCTGTCATAATGGAAAATATTTTTCCAATTTATAAGCGCATTTCTCGATCAAACTTGTATGGATACATTTCAGCTGCTGAAGATGCATTCCGTATTTAATTGCCATTTTTAAGAAATCCAAATTAAATTAACTCGACAATTCCTACAAGACACACAACATTAACTTTCCAGCGTAGAGCTCAGTTTTGGGGGTCGATTGCAGAGATTCATCTTTGTCAAAGCATTACTTCTTACGTTGAGCATTAATGTATGCTTTCCATTTTTCATCAACTGTTATGGTATATTTAAGGAACGGTTAGAATTAGAGGATACATCCGCCATTAAAATTCGTTCACCAAAACGTAAAATTAATTACGACTCAACAGTATTTTCGTTGAAAAAGTATCAGAAAATTGTTGTAATTTTTACATATTCTTGCTACTCCTTTTATGTACTCACTTAAGATTACGTTCATCACGCGCCATATCAGGATAAAAGCAGCTCCGGATAAAAAAAACAAACAAAAAAAAACATTTTCTCTCTCTGACTAATACACAGACACTATACATTTTGAAACATTTTGATATCAGTGGTATTGAACATGGTCTAATAAGATGCGCCTTGTTTTCGTTGTATTTCCTTCATATTTCATACTTTGTTTTTGCACTTTCATGAACATTCGACATATTTCTCAACTGAAATATGTGACCATTTTAAGGATAATTAAAAGTACCCTAGTATGTAGTTTTTGTTGGTCTGAACGAAAAAACAAAAACAATCTTAATAAGGAAGGAAAATACAACCTAGTCATTGGTGGTATTTAACTGGATATCAGTAAAATAAAAATAAAAAAATTTAAGAATAATTCTTTTCTGGCAGAAAATAGTTATAATCTTCCTCAAACCAAATGTTCTAAAATCTAAATATTTTGAACACAATTTTGATAGTTGATTTTGCTTAGCAGCATATCAAACTCTAATCTTCCTAAAACCAGATCTTCTTTTGGTTTGTGTTACACCAAGTTTCACCAATGGCCGGACGTGAATGCTCCGAAACCCAAGACTGAACTAAAAATTAAGTCAACTGCGCATCGGCTCCGCAAATAGCTTTCATTTAACTAACACACTCAAAGAAAAATATAATCCAGACTTTCCATCGATTAGAACCCACTCCCACCTAAAGAAATAAAATAAAAATTGAAGCCGGTCTGATCCTAAGAAAAGGACATACAAACCCATCAAAGAGACATCTTCGGCAAACGTGACCTCCCATCTTCAAAAAACAACCCGCTAAGGCCGTCAACGAAGTACGTCACAACTCACCCTCCCTTTCCTACTTCTGCGGGGGTATTTTTACGATTCTATTTATCTATTTCTTTCAACGAGAGACATTTACATAAATTTACCATTTGTTGTATTTTTACGTCAATATAATTGTTTATTTCTTAAACCTTCATCGTTCCTTATTTGTTCTGCTACCATGCGCTTAATATAACAAAATGGTGCCCCAATTATTGCCACACGTATCAGGAAATACCCTTATAATCTTACTGAAGCATTAAGAATGGGTTGTCTTCTGGTTCTTCTTTGTTTTTCTGGCATAATAAACAAGTTTTTTTTGTCCAGTTTCTTATGTTGGTTGACATGTTTGGCCAGACAAAATGTTCAATAATCCATTTTTCCAGTGCCGCGTTTTCCTGGGTGAGATAATTTATGAAATTTTTGGAATACTTACTGTCTTTTAGTGGTATGTAAGGCCGTGGCTGAGAGTGTAAAATGTCACAGGAAAATTTTGTATCACTGAATGGAACAGGTAGTTTAACTAATTTTGGTGATGTGCTTTGGTAATTAATTCGAGGTTCAAACGCTAGAATCTAAAGAAGCAATTGTGGGATGTGATAGCGCATCTGCCACTGTACTTTCTTAACCTGTCACATCAATGAAGAGAATTGGGAAATGTAATTCAGGTGTCTGATTTTATTTGCATTATATTTGTCAGTATGCGTGTGTAATACGTTATTTCAAGTTCTGTATACATTGTGAAATCTTAAAATGTTAGATGGAAAGCTATATATCCCTAGAAAAGGTACTGTACTTAGTTTGTGCCACATTTAGTTTGGCGAAGAAGAAAGCTACGGGTGTGATTTGTTTGTTCAAGATTTGGTGTATAACAGCACCCAGAGCTGTTGTGAGGGAGAGTTTAATTTCCTCGCCATCCTTGATGTAATTCAGTTTAGTGAAATCATTCAGAGCTGTTTTGGCGTCGTTGAATGTTTCTGGAGCATCTTCCTATAACGTAATCTTTTTATTCTTGTTTTTGAGCAGATTCGTTAAAAGAATCAATTTACGTACCGTTAGCAGTTTGAAACTGGTAAAGTCCTGGTTTTGAATTTTGTTTTGGATCCGCTAGTAACATTCATTTCGGCCCTGGTATCTATTAAAAATATATCCGTGATTTCTATCCCGGATATAAAACAGACGACCATTTTGGGAGAGTCTAGCAACAGTCGTCTCTACTAGCTGGAATTTAAGTTTTCCGATTCCATGTTTGCACAAAGCACAAAACAGCGTCTTCCCTCTGTTTAAAATTTATAATGGTATAATTTGTATAAATCATGACTTTATGTTGTTGGTTATAGGCAGGTTAAGTTCAGAGTGACTGGTGACTGGTGATAACAAAACTTCCGTACTGTAGTGAACAAAATAAGATCTAGATTTGAAATTCAAATGATAAGAACTGACTCATTGATTCTGTTAGAAATAAAAAAGACTCGAATTTAAAATCTTTGCTAACCACACACGCAAAAGCGAATCCAAAACAAAACTCCTGAAATTTTACACCTTCATGCGAAATGTTTTTTTGGCCAACAGAAAACTAGGAAACATTTAAAAACAAAATTCAAATAATCTTCAATTATCAGAAACAAATTCTTTTTCGGAACCTTTTCGCGAAGTTTGTTCGTCGTTCAATGGAAAGGCTAGAATCACACCCGGTAGTGAATTCCCAAAAGACCTTTTCGGGCCCCACAAACGAAATAAAAGACGAGCCAAGTTCGACTGTAGCCAGAGAAAAGATGACGAGTGTAATTAACACGTACCCTTAACAAACGTCAAGCGATTGCGATTATTACCTCTCTCTTTCTCTCTCACCTTCTCCCTTTTCATCGTTCACCCGTCTGTCTATTTTTATACTTGATTACCGAACGGAACCCTTTAAGACTGAGCAAATACTTCAAATACTTCAAAGACAATCTTACCCACCGATAACGCTCATACATACATACATACATACATACATACATACATACATACATACATACGTTTCTGTCTACGGGCACATGAAGTCATTCTTGCAAGGACCACTACGAACATTTCAACTACTGTTTTCTCATGTACGTTTAACTTCTACCAATTCATGTTGTTCTGTTCTACTAATAAATTTCTATTTAAACATACAAAAGGTATACTTTTATTCTTCCACAAATCCACTTTCTGATAACCTTCCGATGATATCTGATGAAACCTTAAGTTTGGGCGATTGTCGTCTATGTTGATGAATGTACCAGACATGGCTGACCGTCCTTACTTCTACAGTACTATTTGTGTTTTGTTTCATTTTTCCTTTTTTTTTTAAGGTACGTATATTTGTGTGCTTATGTTGTTTTCATAAGCTGACCCTGTCAACATTTATATGAATCCTTCTACTCTGATTTTTGTTAAACGCAAAAATTCGGAGTGTCAGGATCTGATAAATTAAAGTATTGTTGCGGGACTGCTCGTAATTCGGCCATTAAGAATAATAATCTCACAACTTTCATTGAAAGAATAAAATTCAGTTGGATAAGATAACGTAGCACTAACAAATAACATTGATTTATATAATAACAAGAATACAAGAAGTTGGTTGAATGTATTGAATGAGTAATGTCATTGCTTTGGTTGCTAATAGTGTTCTTGGATATAATATAAACTACATTGAGTACGAATGTGAGAAGGGTGTAGCAGCCACAGATCTATTTCCTTTCGCGAATCAGTGCCCCCGACGGGAGATTCGGTCACTCACTAACCAATCAACTGGCAGAGCGCATTAATTCCTTCTTCCTCTCTAGAACTATTTTCCTAGTCCATTTTGGTAGAACGGACAAAAGGCAGAGAGCCATGAGCCGGCGGGAGAAACAGACGTCTCTCCCACATCGCTGCCACTGATTCCCCTTGGAACACTTTCGCTGAAGAAGACGCTGCCGCTAGCTTCGCACACTCTTCCTACAAACCAAGTACCAGCCTACCGACCAACGAACCAAATGGACGCTTACACACTATCACTCTTGTACGCCTACTAAGAGAATAAACAATTCTTTGTTGTTGTTTAAAAAAAAGAAGTTTCGTAATTCATTTGTGTTGCCTAAAAATATAGTGTTGGAGAAATTAATCATTTCCCTTAACCCTATAAGGGTAAATTTGTGAGTCTCTTTGTTGGGTCCGAGTTTCGTGATATTTTTACCCTTTATTCTAAGAAATCGGCCCCAAAATTGTATTATTTTATTTATTCCTAATTGGCTCTAAAAAGTCCCGTGGTATGTCTACTACTACGTCCGCGTGATATTTTAGTGGTACCTACCTAAATCATGATGACTAATAAAACAACATTTTTGATATTGTATTCTATGGTTTTGTATTGTACGGTTTAATTGGTGTGTTTTAAGATGTAAGCACTTTCTTGCTTGTTATTGGTTTATAAACATTTCGTAGGCCTGTTCTATGTACTTATTGTTGACTGAAAATTCTTCTCGTGTTTAAAATTAATAAGTTTATAATCAACTATATAATTAACATAATAATTAGTTTTATTGTGTGAAATATGTTGTATATTTTATTAGATATTTTAGGAGACACGAGAAGCCTGTAATTTTTTATAACAAAGTCATGTAAAATAAATAAAAGGCGAATATATAAAATAATAAAAAATAATTCAATAAACTAAGTCTGTTGGTCTTTCTCTTGAGAGGAGAATATAAAAATCTATATTAAGAAATGTAAATTAAATAAATGATTAAGGTGAAGATAAAAATATATCATAATAGATTAGGTGTGTTTACTATTCTTGCTTTTAAAAGAAATGTTTAAAAAAATAAAGGAAGTTAGACGGTTAGTAAAAAATTAGCATTTTTCCCTGGTGCCCAGACCACATGAATTTTAGCGTGCTACGAAACCGTCCCGCCCTTTTATTGTTTAAATAGTTAAATATAACCGCCACTTCTACGCCAATAGTTTCTTTTCTCGCACTCCCCGCCTGTGAAAATCGCTTCCCTTTACTTGTTTCCCTGATAACTACAATTTTCACAAATTCAATTGCAATGCCAATCTCCATCTTCTGTCTTCTTGAATCCAGTTCATCTTTTGTCCTTTCCTCAATCTTCCCTATTCTCAGTTTTCTCCTTTGCTTTCACCTTCTCTATACTAGTGGCAATACCGCCTTGCTTGGTGGTGGCGAAATTATTTTTTTTTAAATCTGAAGTGAAATATTTATACTTTAAACTTCTTAAAATAGTATGTCTTTAAAAAAAACAGTCGAAAATAAATCGCTCAAAATAGGTCGGTTTGTTACTTCTAAAAGTAACAAACCGACCTATTTTGACCGATTTAATTTTCATATAGCAAGAAGAATCATTTATTTCATATATATATACAATAAATAGACAATTGGTATTTTTCAGTGTCCTATTTGTTAGGATAGTAAAATACTTTCAAAGTTCAAAAATTCAAAGAGTTCGTTTGTTTAAGCGAAATGTGATTTGTAAACTTAAGATAATTCTATGTTTCGCTATGTGTGTGAACAATAATAGTAACGTCAGGGGATAGTGTCTTTTTTGTTTTTTTCTTTGCAAATGGTGTAGCTGTGAAGAAAAGAGATATGAAGTATTTTGTCCTTCTTTCTTTTGTTAGTGATGAAGAGGTGAAAGAGAGATTGAAATGTGATTGTTTTAGAAAATGAAAATACAGAAATGGTCAGAGAAAAAACTACTTATCGTGATTAATTTTGAGGAGTCAACTGAAGTGTTTTGTTGTTGCAGTTGTTCCTTTACTTTCCGTTGTGTTCTCTGACTGGCTGACTGGTTGGGTGCCACCGAAACGTGAATAAATAACCAACTCAATCACGTGATCGGCTCCGGACGCAAATTTCTTTTTTTTTTTGCTCCAAGGACCATAGACACAGGTCATTGAAAGTTCAATTTGGTTTTTGTCCAATCGGCAACCAGAATGACTTAATTTATTTTGGATCTTATTTTTTATTTTATTTTATTTTTTGTTCTGAAATTAGTATTTAGGGATTCTGATCCGATTTTACGCGCATAAGTTTTCTATTGTTTTTTTCGGTTTCAGCCATTCGCTGTAAAATATAGGATTTGTATCTTATACACTCTAGTCCTGGGTAAAACTGCATCCGGCAGCAATCAATAAATTTGAGGTCCTCACCTCCTCAGCGGACAAGGCTGAATGCTTTGCCCGCAGATTCTCGAACAATTCGAGACTGGACTCGTCTGGAGTTTCTACACCCGACTTCCCACCTAGAACTGAGGCTCAACTGAATGACGTAAACCCTCGCTGGTCTCTAACATAATCTCAAAACTTGACCCTCACAAAACGAGCGGAGGGGACGGAATCCCAATCATAGTCTTAAAGAAATGTGTCTCTAAACTCTCCTGTCCTTTCTAAGCTCTACAACTTCTGCCTATCTGCTTCCTGCTTTCCTACCTGTTGGAAATCTTCCTCTGTAGTTCCTATATTTA
The DNA here is from genome assembly GCA_037127315.1 of Ascarosepion bandense. Taxonomy (NCBI): domain Eukaryota; kingdom Metazoa; phylum Mollusca; class Cephalopoda; order Sepiida; family Sepiidae; genus Ascarosepion; species Ascarosepion bandense. The sequence goes on from JBBBDQ010000883.1 coordinate 233,567, forward strand.
AAAATACTGGAGAACCCTCGGACCCCGCAAATTACCGCCCTATCAGCCTTCTTCTGATCTTTGGCAAAGTGTTCGAAGCCATTATCAACGCCGAGGTGGTTCAGCATCTCACAGCACACAGGCTCCTCTCGGACAAGCAGTATGGTTTCCTATTACCAGGTCTACTGCTGATATACTAACGACCATCACCGAGTATATATACCAGGCTCTTGACAAGAATGGCGAAACCCGAACCGTTGCCTTGGATATCTCTAAACCATTTGACAGAGTTTGGCATGCTGGCCTTCTATGCAAACTGCGGAGCTATGGTATAACTGGGCATTTGTTTGAACTAATCCAGTCTTTCCTCTCTAACCGCACATTGAAGGTGGTATTAAACGGACATGTCTCCCAGAACTACCATACGAACGCGGGTGTCCTTCAAAACTCTATCCTAGGTCATACGCTCTTTCTGATCTACATTAATGATCTCCCTGATACCATAATATCCCAAGTAGGTATGTACGCCGATGACACCACAGTTTACTCTCGCCTTGATCAAAAATCTGGTATGGGCGACAAAGCTAACCTTGCAGCTTGAAAAGGGCCTCCAATCCGTAGTGGACTGGGGTAAGAAATGACTTAATGCTTCTAAAACGAAGCTGCTATTAATTAACCATCATATACATTCGCACCTACCTCCCATTAGCATGGACCAGGCTTGCCTCCCAGAGAGTAAAACACGACGCCTCCTTGGTCTCACACTTTCAGCGGACCTCAAGTGGAATGACTATATCGAATCCATTGCTAAATCCGCTGCTATGAGAGTCGGTTCTTTGTGCAGGGCCCGGAAGTTTTTTCCGTCTGAATCTATCCTGCACATCTATAAATCTACCACCCGCCCGTGCATTGAATACTGCTGCCACATCTGGTCAGTGTCCCTGCTATTCTCCTCGGGCTTCTTGACAAAGTACAACGGAGAATCTGTAATGTGATCGATACCGACTTGACAGACCGGCTGCAGTCTCTCTCTCACCGGCGCGACGTGGCTTCCCTGTGTCTCTTCTATAAATACTTTCACGGCTTCTGCTCCGATGAACTTAGATCACTGGTGCCCCCTAGGTACGAATTTGCACGAGATACTAGATTAGCAACTAGATCCCACCCTTTTACAGTGAAACCGATAAAATGCAACCGCAATTTCTACTCCAACAGTTTCTTTTCTCGCACTTCCCGACTGTGGAATTCCCTTCCACATGAATGCTTCCCCGACGGTTACAATCTCGAGGAGTTTAAATGTAAGATCAATAAACACCTCCTAACACACTAACTAATCCATTCTTTCAAACACTCTTCCCATCTACCCAACCCCCAGCCTCGGTATCCTTACTCATCTATAACCCTCCTTCTGACATTTCCTATATCTAACCACTCTTTCTCTTTACCTTCCCCTATATAACCCCATGCGCAATAGTGGCAGTGGAATGCCTTGCTTGGGGTGAAATGATTAAAAAAAAAAAAAAAAAAAGAAAGACCTCTGATTGGGAGGTTGTGAGGAGCATGAAACTACCTTTTAATTGCTATTGTTCCCAGATCCACCCTGACCCGGAGTGGTAGCACTTGTTTGGGTTCCAAATATGGGCAAATTGTTAACCCCCAAACTGGGCTCAGAACACTATGAAAGTATAAAAATACGCTTTTTTTAAGAAATATATCCATAAAAAATAAACTTTTATAGAAAAATATATATTTTTGAAGAAAAAATATTACCAACAATACATTTTTAAAGGAAAAAAAATATTACCATAAAACATTTTTGAAAAACAAAACAAAAAAAAATTATTGCTATAATACATTTTTGAAGGAAAAAAAATATTACCAGTGATACATTTTTTAATACAAAACTAGAAGACATCTTCAGGTTTCTAAAATAAAAAAAGAAATTTTTCATCAAAATTTAAGTCAACCGTCTCACTATAACTGAACATTAAAAAAAAAATACCTTAAAAACCTTAATTTCTGGGGGCATTAAATAACCCACAGAGGTTGATATACCATTAAACAGAACTCAAACTCCTATACACTCACCTCAAAAGTAAGTGTAATAAACAAATCTAGTCTACTGTATTATTTTTTTTATTTACCCTTTATTTTTATATAATTTTACATTATTGTGAATTATCCTATGAAATCAATTAAAGTTCTTACATGTTGGAATTTTGTTGGACTAGCAAGTCCAAGGAGCGAACTCATGACCATTAGATGATACTAACACATCTATGACCAACTACTCTATCCATTACGCCACCGTCCCGAAGGACGTTAGTGGTGGAGTTTTGGAGCCTTATATACAGTGTCAGGTGGAATTTTGACAACTGGATTATGTTGTAACTGTTAGTGGGTTCGTGCCACTTGTCATGATTTGTTTTTATTTCTGAGATGAGTAATTTTTAATAATCTTGATATTATTTCGAACTTTTGTTCTCATCTTGGTTGATATAGATGTTATAACAGACACAACGTGGTCATGAGTTCAATCCTTGGACTTGGTAGTGAGAGTACCAAATTCCAACATGAAAGAACAGTAATTGATTTCACAGGATATTTCGCAATAATAAACGAAATAATCTACATCAACCAATCTATGGACACATGATGATGACTAGAGGGTACTTGGTCGAAACGTTGTGTCTATTATAACACCTTTATCAACCAAAATGAGAACAAAAGTTCGAAATAATTCCAAGATTATTAAAAATTACTCATCTCAGAAATAAATACAAATTTTACATTTCTTTTTTATTGCATAATTTTTTATTTGCTATTAGACCTACAACAGTTAGGTAACGAGAAGAAATGGAAGCATATTTTTCCTTATTGTGCGAATTGAACGCAACAATGTAGGATGGAACTAGGCGACCCACTCGTTCATATATGGACTATACACATATTTCAACACAACAATACCAATGGCAGATAACATCACAAACAAAGAGCAAATAATCTTAAAAGAGCATTTTTTAAAATGGCGTAATGCTCACACCTTGTTTCTAGATAGAAAATAAAATCACACTTGAGATGTGTGGTTTCGGATGAATGTGAATGTTATTAAGAATACATCATGTTTTTGTTCATACAGAATAATCAACCAATCAAATGGTTCAATCTAGCTTTCAAAAACCAGACGTCCAGATGAAAATTGAAAATTAAAGAGCAAGTCGGCAACTCAAAAAAGGAAAAATAAATTCACTCGCATCAAAAGACCTACATGGTACCTCGGTGGCTTTAAAGAAAAACTCAGGTTTGATACTCACAAAGCGACAGATAGATAGATAGATAGATAGTGTAGGGTTTCATACATTGACACCCACACACACACACACACACACACACACACGCACGCACGGTCACTCGCCGTCCACGTGATGACTGGTTCCCGCCAAAAACGATGCTAATAAAAACGGAAAACATCACGTGGTACACTAGTTAGGATTTCGTCCCGGGACAAGACAAGTGCAGACATGCCTTCCTAACTCACACAAACACACGCGCACTAATTGCGTGTAGCAATTAGTGGCGCAAAATTTCTTTTACTTTTCTTCTCCTACATTAACACTATGCACATTAACTTTCATTCAAACAGGACTTTACAGAAAATAACTTCCTACACGTAAATCCACAATTTTTCCAACCTTCGTCAGTAGAAATCCACCGACTGCTACATTCGCATGTAAGTGTCTCTCTCTCTCTACTCAACGCACACACAGACACAGAACTTTGTCTTCTGTCTGACTTTCTTCATCAAGGATTTGAACTTTGAACTCTTTTACGATAATCTTAACAATTGTTACAAACCTTTCTTTCAGCTAGAGAAAAAACTTCATACATCTTATTTTGTTTCTACGAACAGACGAAGTGGAATGACTCTTTCCTTTTCACTTTCTCATGCATGCTTTCTCAACCCCATGTAACCTTTGTCAATACATTGTTTTTCTGGTTACTTTCGCCTTATTTGTTCTTCCTTAAAACCTGCTTTAAATCATGACCTCATGTTACGTCGAGTCGACTCATAAATCTAAATTAGTAAATGGACGCCACCGTCCACTACAATAGATAGATAGATAGATAGATAGATAGATAGATAGATAGATACCAGCTGTTATTTGTCTGTCTCCTTTCCTCTCCTTCTGAATACGTCTACGTGAATGAAGCTCCCATTTCTTATCAGAATACACTGTTTCTACCATGCGAATATCAAGGCGTACGAACTAAAAAGGTTGTTTTCTACGTTAAAGACGACTTCTACTTAATTCTTTTGACGTACGCGTAAGTGAATTTGAGTGATTCTAAATTTCTTTTTGTCTCTATATCTGACCAATGGCTGCTCAGATTTGTGAATAACACGTCCTCTATCCCTCGATCAGACTGATATATATATATATATATATATATATATATATATATATATATATATAGGCGAGATCAAAGTTATTATTTAGATCCCTACAATGGTTATCACGCCTTTTCGTACTTCTTGCTACATGAGGAGAAACCTGACGATTAAACACTGAATTTTGTCATTTTTTTCTATCTAAAATATCAGCACTGAATCTGTCTTATCTTGTCGGCACTCCCATATTTACAACTGAAAGAAAAAGCTTAACCAGTGTCGTTGTAAGACTGATTAAAGATATAAAAAAGACATTTTAACCATTGGTCCGAGTGTCCGCGTTCGAGTTCCTTACGTTAACCCAACCTTGTGTCACATTTCTTCTCAGTGGTGGTGGTGGTAATGGTGGCATGGGTAAATACTAGTGATCCGCGGCTCTGTCGTTAGATGCATAGCGTCTCTTATTTACGACTTTGTCTTTGGGCAGAGTTCGACTGAGTCGATGCTCCTTCTACGGGCAGAGACTTGGCTGAGAAGAATAGAAAAACTTAGTGTGTAGTGAACAAAACAAATTCTAGATTTAAAATTCAAATGCTAACCACTGACTCATTGATTTTGTTAGAAATAAACGAATTTACTCGAATTACAAACTTTGCTTACTACACACGCAAAAGCGAATCAAAAACAAAACTCGTGAAATTTCACACCTCGATGCGAAATGTCTTTCGGCAAATAGAAATATCTAAAAACAAAATTCAAATAATCTTCATTTATCAGAAATAAATTAATTTACGGACCCTTTTCGCGAGCCGACACGAAGTTTATTCGTCGTCCAATGAAAAGGCCAGAATTACATCTCGGGAGGGAATTTCCAAATGACATTTTCAAGCCCCACAAACAAAATAAAAGACGTAGCAATTTCGACTGTCGCCAGAGAGAAGACTACGAGCGTTTAAATTATGTATTATATTGTATATAAACATATTTTTATTATCATGGGTTTTCCCCCGTTTTTAGGTGCCCCTCATAAATATGTGATATTGTGGTGTAAGAAGGATTGGGAGGTGATGGATGAGTTCTTTTGGTGATTGAGCAAATTGTAGCGAGTGAATGGGTCGTGATAGTGTTTAGCTAGGTATAGGATAGTTAAGCGAGAACCAACCTCTACCCCTTCCCTTTTCGGCTTCGTGCCACAATTTTTTGTATTTTACGAAAAATAAATAGTGAGAAGACGACGAGCGTAATTAACACGTTCTTTGACAAACGTCAAGCGGTTGCTATTATTACTTCTCTCTTCTCTCTCATCGCCTTTCTCTTCATCGTTCACCCGTCTGCCTTTTCTTATACTTGATAACCTAACGGAACTCTAAGACTGAGTGATTACTTCAAAGACACTCCTATCCAAACACAACGCTCATACATACATCCACACAAGCTACTACTACGAACTCTTGATACATTTAACTTCTTAATACTGTTTCTCAGTGAACATTAACTTCTACCAATTCATGTTATTCTTTTCTATAAATAAATTTCTATTTAAACATATAAAAGTTTATTCTTCCACAAATCCACATCATCTGATAACCTAATAATTCTGGATAAAACCTGTAAGTTGTAGGAAGTTTGGTTATGTTTCATATGTTTTAATTTCGTCCGCCAGTTTACTTTTCTAGCCACTGAGCAAATAGAAACTCAAGGGAGATAACTTGAGAATACAGACGTAACTAAGCGATTATGGATTGCCGGCCGAAATCGAGCATGACAGTTTTTATTTGATCCATAAGTAGACATATGACTCCAATCGCGATAAAGGTAGGAATTATATTGCCATGGCAACAGGTTTGCCATGGCAATAATCTTGTCAGTGCTTTTTCTTACCGGGATCTTCTGAAATATCGATGTTTTAAGAATTTTTGATTTACAAGGGAAATAAATAATTCAGAATTGTACATAAAAGAATTAGAGATAGACGCTATTTGGCAATAATAGTAGTAACTTAAAATGTAAAGCAATTGTTTGTTAAACTTATGTGCTTCTGTTAAAGGAAAGATTCTTAAGTAGATTTATTAAATCGTATAAGATTCCGTAAAACTTTTTTCTGTGTATCCTCTCATTCACAATAAAATACAAACAAAGATTAGTTGTTTTTTTTTTACACGTTCACCTGTCGATTTTCTGTCGTTTACTTAAAAAAGAAAAATCAACTTTCCAATTCATTAATCTTTTTTTAAATTAATATTTCTTGGTAAAAATCTAGAGAACTGGGGTCAATTCGCGAGTTATCGTCTTTTCGATAGCCAATACAATTAATTATTATTCAGATAAATTCCCAATCGTGCCGATTCTTGTTGGTTCCTTTTTTCTTAAAATAAGCCAGCTATTCTCATTGTATTATTGTTTTGATGATGAACTATGAATAATTTTTTTTTAACTTTGTGAGCAACGACAAGGTTTTGGTGGAGAGAATGGAAACAAAAACGAAACTTAACATCAGGAACAAGCAGTTGAAATTTCTGGGGCAAGGAGGGTTCGGAGAATCTGATACTCACAAGGCGGATTGATTGAAAAAGCAACGCGTGACTTGATGGGCTTGAGCAAATGAATGGCTGAACAATGTCTGGGAGAAATAAATAAAAATACCAAACTTCGTAAAAGTTATAAGGCGCGGGAAGATATGGAGAACCATGATCAACTACGCCCTGAAAGGACACGGCACATAAAAGAAGAATTGTATCCCAGATCATTTAGAGCTGATTATAAGCGGTCCAGCCATCACTAATGAAGAACTTTGTTCAATACGACTTTTGGAATTTGGATGATTGCTTCTATCAGGAACAATCAACAAAGTAATTGAGGTCTTCAGTACAAGATAATACTTTGCGCCATGTATGTGAAAATCAGTTAAAATGTAAATGTTAAAGTGTAGCTTCCTTTAAAAACAAAATTGTGTGGTGGTTTATCTCAAATACATCAAACAAAATAAAAAAGGTTATGGCAATTCGAAAGTCGACAAACTTTAAACACGATTTTCACGTGTTTTTATTTTGCAGTGGAAAGTAATTTCCAAGCGCCTCAAATTCTTCCGATTTTTTTTGTTTCTTCCTCCAAAGCCATTATTGATGAACCACTCGGCCGCGGTTATATTTTCTTTTTATTTACAACAATCAATGTTTCTTCAATCTCCATTTGTCTGGCTCTGGACCTCTAATTTTTTTTTTTATCACCATTGTTTTTTTTATTTTTCTCTGTCTCTTTCTCCAGTGAAATATCAGCACGCATCGCTACAAAATCTGAACCAGTCAACTACTGTTAACTTCAAATAACTGTCGAGTGTAGTCACTTAAATATAAAAAAAATCAACCACTCAGACTCAGGGTATCATTTTTTCTCCACCCCATGTAAGTGTAACAAAATTATTTTCATTTTTGTGCATGCGAATTATGTCCCCTATTTTATGGCCCTTTCTTACTTAAAACTTTTTCTCATTCAGTTGCTACGCTTTTTCGTTGTGGCTTGGGTACATCAACGAGATCAAGCTTGTCTCGTTAGAACCTATTACAACTGAGTAAGTGAGTTCGATCCTCACTAGGTAACCCAAACCTTCGCCCTTGTGCCACATTTAAGCGGCGCTTTGTAAATCAACTATTTCGTTGTGGCTTTGAAAATAATTAAAAAAAAATCATTCTTACAAAAATAAAACTAAAAAAATATATAATGCATTTCTAAATAACTTTTGAAATTATTGTTTATTTCGTATCTCATATTTATTATTAACCTTAGCTTAATTCGGTACAAGTATGGGATCGAACTCGCTTACTCTGTCGGTATGATCCGCGAGATCATTACACTACCGCGGACCGGCCTTTCGCATCATTCAGTTGTTGGATTTTTAAGAAACTTGTAGTGAACCCCCACCTGCAAAAAAAAAAAAGAAAAATCTTTAAGCTACGAAAACAAGAATTATTCCCGTCCTAGATGAAAAAATGTGTGACCGAGAGATAAATATTCACATAAGTTAACAAAGACATTTTCTTACTTTTAAATAAGTTTATTGGCCAAAAATAAATTGATTTTTTTCTTTATGGAGATTAAATTATTTATTTATTTCAGTATTTTTTTAACTTACGTTAAAAATTCTAACTTGTAGTTTAAATAATTCCTGAGGCTATTTCGTTTTCAGGTTTTTAAAATCTGAAGAATAAGGCTAGTCCAAAAAGAAAGATCAATGTTTTTCAACTGTTTGGTAAAGGAGAAAGCATTTGTTTGGAAACATTTAATTTAAATTCCACAATAACCGGTTAGAAAGACATTTATTTGTTTTCGTTAAATTAATTTATTAGTGTAATCAAAAATGTAATTTGAATTGATGGCTAACTTTTAATTGTAGAATTTTTTCCTGTCAGGGGAAGAAACTCTGAAATACATGACATTTTAATTTACACATAGAAATTATCATACAAAAAAGAAAAAATTCAAATACACACAAAAAAAAATTATAAAAATAGGAAGGCACGACAATTTGTATTAAACTTTTAAATTTTCAATTAATAGCTATAATCTTCGCTTAATAAGTTTATAAACTAACCTCAACAAATCTTTGAAGTACTTTAAAAATATTTTTGAAACTTTATAAATTATTATAATTAAAAAAAAAAAAGAAAACAATTCTTTTAAAATTTCATAATTTATTAAAAAATTTTTTCTTTAAACTATAATGTCACTAATTTATATTATTTATTAAATTAATTAAAAACTTATAAAATTAAATAATGCCATAGTTTATTACATTTTTTATTTTACTATTGGGAGCAGATTTTTGAAAATAGAAGCAAAATGTTTAAAAAATATAATAGGTGATTTACATTCCCCTATATGTCCTGCGTTTAACGAATCAAACCAATTTTTCCAACAAAATTTAGTTTCTTAAAATTTCATGAATTTACGTGGAGGTGAGTAACGAATGTAAAAAATATTTTTCCCAAGATTTTTTAATACTAATAATTTTATTCATTTGTAAATAAGACCTGAAAGTTTCATTAAAATCTTACAGTTACTTGATTTTTGCAAAAATTTCCAAATTAATGTGTTTGTTACCGGAAAAAAAACTGAGTTATGTAATATTACGTTTTCCATTGTAAATTCTCCTAATGATTTCGTTACTCACTAACTCAAATCAAAACAAGATTTTTTACCAAAATTTTGAACGTGTTAGAAGAGATTAAAAAATTTTTTAAAATACTTAATTCTTTGATCTTTCCTTTTAATAATTACAAACATTTCGGTGGAAAAAGTTCATTTTTATTAAGTTTAGGGTCATTTTTATTTGTACTATGTATTTTAAAATGTATTTTTGAAAATAAAAAAATTTCAAGCTTTTCTTTTAATTTTAATTTCAGGCTAATAGATTAACTTCAAATTTTCCAATAAGCAAAATACTTTGCTGTATTTAAAAACAAATTTAAATTGGTTGAAATGATTTTGTTTTTTAAATTATGAAAATTGCTAAAAATCAGCTATTTTAGGCTTTAGAAAATTTGTCATCATAACATGATTATTTTTATTAAAAAAATCTTTCAAAAATAAGATATACTTTTTTTAAATTTTACTTGAGGAAGAGTAACTGATTTAAAGTTTAATCTGATTTTAAACAAATATTACTTTTAGAAAATATTGTAGAAAATATTGTAGAAAAGGTTGATGAGGTTAACAACTTTCTTGATAGATTTGTTTGGAAAGTTTTTCTAGAGGTAACATAACTAAAAAAAAATACTTGAATACAATGTGAGTGCCTTTTTTATATAGTTTTTTAACTACCCAGTTATTTTAAAAATTTTTAAAAATATTCTAAAAGTAATCTAATATCTGATTGAATTTTAGGTAGTTTGGCTTTATAGTTTTATTAACAAAGACACTTGTTGAGAAAATGTTAGAAAATTACCAATAAATTTGAAATTTTCTATACTTAGCTCTCTTATTTTTTTATAATATTTTATACTGATGTCCATATTTAGAAAAACTGGCACATTTATACACAAAAATGTTCAAAATTCTTAAGTACTGGGAATTGTTGAATTATAGCAAGCTTTTCCATTTATAATTAGTAAATATAGTTTTTACTTAATAACAATATCATCTAACTGGTACAAATTAATACAGAATTTTAAAAAAATGAAAATAATTCTTGTAAAAATTATTCATTGAAAAAATGTATCTACAATATATTGTATTCATCAAAGCAATTTAATTTTTTTTTAATTAAATGATGTCTGAGTTTAATTGTTCTTTATTTTACAATCCAGTGTAACTGGAGATCCTGTTTTACGAAAAAAAAAAAATTGGGATTCAAATTCTCTTAGGACTTATGCTTATAACTAATAAAAAATGTGCTACAAAAATGAATTTCTCAACATTTCATAAAATTAAATAAGGGGTTGGGTAGGGACATAAAAAAATAAATTTACCAAGACTTTTTAAAATGGAAATGTTTCTAAAATAATTTTATTCATCTGTAAATAAGTCCTAACAGTTATAGAAAATCAACAATTATTTGATTTTTGCAAGAATTTCCAAATCAATGTGTTTTTCACAGTAAGAAGACTCTAAAATTTTCTATACTAATTTATGATCATCCATTGATATAAGAAAAAATAACGTAAAGTGTAATTTTAATTAAAAAATAAAATAATTAAAAAATTATATATATATATATATATATATATGTATATATAAATAAATGTGAGTGTGTATATATGTGTGTGTATAAATATATATATATATATATGTATATATAAATAAATGTGAGTGTGTATATATGTGTGTGTATAAATATATATATATATATATGTATATATAAATAAATGTGAGTGTGTATATATGTGTGTGTATAAATATATAAATATATATATATATGTTTGTATATATAAATAAATGTCTGTATATATATGTTTGTATATATAAATAAATGTCTGTATATATATATGTGTATATATAAATAAATGTCTGTATATATATATGTGTATATATAAATAAATGTCTGTATATATATGTGTATATATGAATATATGTGTGTGTGTGTGTATATATGAATACATGTCTGTATATATGTGTATATATAAATACATGTCTATATATATGTGTATATATAAATACATGTCTATATATCTGTGTATATATAAATACATGTCTATATATATGTGCATATATAAATACATGTCTATATATATATATATATATATGTGTATATATAAATACATGTCTGTATATATATATGCGTGTGTGTTTATATATAAATAAATGTCTGTATTTATATATATACATATATATATTTAAAAAATGTCTATATATATATATATATATATATATAAATGTATATATACATATATATATATAAATGTATATATACATATATATATATGTCTATATATATATATATATATGTCTATATATATATATATGTATATATACATATATATATATATGTATATATATATATATATATATATATATATATATGTATATATAAATAAATAAATGCCTGCATATACACTTCTGATCAAAAATTTAAGACCACTTAAAAATCTTTAAAAAGAAATTTTATTTTATAGATAGATTTTAAAGTCCTCTCACATAAGGTTACCAATACTACAATCTAAAAGTTCATGGAAACAAAAAGCTACATTCCAAACATTTTATTTAGAAGTTTGCATTTTCGTAAAATGAGGCGATTTACACATGATCAAAATTATTAGACCAGAGACAAAAATTCTACAAAATTGTACAAAAAGTGGATGAAAAAATTCAACAACCAAATTTAATAATGAAGTCTACCTCCACTGCTTTTGATGACTTCAAAAATTCTGTCGGGCATGCTAGAAATAAGCATTTCCATTAAGGTGCTGGGGATGTTGCTCCTGCTTCTGAAGATGGCTTCACAAAGTTCATTTTTTGTTGAATATTGTTTGCCATTTCAATAAACATCTCTTGTCATCCATCCCCAAACATTTTCAAAGTCTGGTGAGCATGCAGGATGTCCTAAGAGATGGACCCCATTTTCTTGTAGAAAGGTCAAAGTCTGTCTTGCAGCATGGATTGCAGCATTATCCTGTTGGAATAACCATCCATCCCCACACAAATGATGGCCCTCCATCATCAAAGATGCTTTTTGTAGCATAACCAGCCGCTCTCTGACGACCCTGCACCACCTGGAGCTCCATCGTCCCTCTGTAAGAAAAGGCACCCCATACCATTAGGGACCCTCCACCACTATGATGTGCAGAGAAAATTTCAGGAGGCATGTTTTTGTTATACCAATATTGTTGGAAGCCATCAGGACCATCGAGATTGAATTTTTTTCAATTTTTTTCTCATCAGGAAACAGGACTTTCTTCCACTTCTCAATGTCCCATGTTTGGTATTCATGACCAAACTTTAAGCAGTCCACCTTGTGATGTGGAAGCAGCCGAGGAATTTGTTTACGCTTTTTATTTACCATGCCTTTTTGTCTTAAGTGTCATCTGATGGTTATGAGACTGCAATCAGCATCTGTGACTGCCTTAATTTGACTAAAAGAAAGTCATCTGTCTTTCATAACAATCTGTCTTATTCTCCTACTCAATGCAGGAGAAATTTTTTGGGGCCTACCAGAGGATTTTGCTTTTACATAATTCTCACTGTTCTTTAGGAAGTTGCAAATCACAGTTTTACTGCGATTTGCCTGCTGTGAGAAACCTTGCTTATGGAATTCTAGAATTCGAGAACGCTCAACTTTGGTAAGTTTGCTTGCTTTAGGCATGGTAACACCTTTATGCAGTGATTGCTAATCTCTAACTCAACTAAAAACATTGGCATTACCATAGATCTAACAATTTATACTCCTGGTCTTATAATTTTGATCATGTGTAAATCGCCTCATTTTATAAAAATGTAAATTTCTAAATAAAATGTTTGGAATGTAGCTTTTTGTTTCCATAACCTTTTAGATTGTAGTATTGGTAACCTTAAGTGGGAGGAATTTAAAATCTATCTGTAAAAAAAAAAATTTCTTTTTAAATTTTTGATCAGGAGTGTATATATATATATATATATATATATATATATATATATAAATTATAAATTATGTATATATATGTATATATAAATATATGTCTGTATATATATATGTATATATATGTATATATAAATATATGTCTGTATATATATAAATAAATATATATATGTATGTATATATAAATAAATTTCTGTATATATATGTATGTATATATAAATAAATTTCTGTATATATATGTATGTATATATAAATAAATTTCTGTATATATATGTATGTATATATAAATAAATGTCTGTATATATATGTATGTATATATAAATAAATGTCTGTATATATATGTATGTATATATAAATAAATGTCTGTATATATATGTATGTATATATAAATAAATGTCTGTATATATATATATATATATGTATATATTAATAAATGTCTATATATATGTGTGTGTCTATAAATAAATGTGTGTGTATATATTAACAAATTTTTTGTATTTGCCATTTTGATTTAATCAATCAGGAGTTACAGACAAACGCACATCCCTCCCATTAACATGGAATAGGCTTGCCTCCCAGAGAGTAAAACACTACGCCTGCCTGGCCTGACACTCTCAGCGAACTTCAAGTGGAATGACTACGTCGAATCCATCGCTAAATCAGCTGCTATGAAAGTCGGCTCTCTGTGCAGGACCCAGAAATTCTTTTTGTCTGAATCTATCCTGCACTTATATAAATCTACCATCTGCCCGTGTTTTGAATACTGCTGCCACATCTGGTCGGGTGCCCCTGCTATTCTCCTCGGGGTTCTTGACAAAATACAGTGAAGAATCTCTAATGTGATTGATACCGACTTAGCTGACCACCTGCAGTCACTCTCTCACCGGCATGATGTGGCTTCCCTGTGCCTCTTCTATAAATACTTTCATGGCTTCTGCTCTGATGAACTTAAATCACTGGTGCCAACCTAGGTGTGAATTTGCATGAGATACTAGATTGGCATCTAGGTCCCACCCTTTTACAGTGAAACCGATGAAATGTAACCGCAATTTCTACTCCAACAGCTTCTTTTCTCACACTTCCCGCCTGTGGAATTCCCTTCCGCATGCTTGCTTCCCCGACGGCCACAACCTCCAGGAGTTTAAATGTAGGGTCAATAGACACCTCCTAACACACTAACTCACACCCATTCTCTCCAACTCTCTCCCTATGTACATCCTAACTTGTCTATCACCCTCCTTCTGACATTGCCTATACCCAATCGCTCTATGTACCCCCCTGCACTATAGTGGCAGTGGAATGCCTTGCTTGGGGTGACATGATTAAAAAAAAAAATCATTGTCACAAAATGACTTAATCAACTTACAAAATACAAGTAGAAATTAAATCTAAATTGAAATGTCTAAAATTCATCGTAAGCCTTTCTGAAGTCTTTCTCCTTTTGATAGTCAAAAGAAATGTTTCATTAAAAAAATATTATTACATCCTGTTTTTTATATTTACTGTGTTTATGTACATCTGAAGTAGTAATGTGTATATTTACACTATTTATATTCAGACTGTTGTCTTCATTTTTGTTGTTGATGTCAATGTTTCAGCTGTTTTGCACTCTGGCCTTGATCAATTGTATATTAATTTGGATATATTGTGAATTTTGAAATAAACACTTATTTATTTTATGAGGATAGACAGTTCTCGTTCTACTGCCCATGTCCAGGGATATTGTCTAGTTCTTAATTTAAGTACTGTTTACTCGTTTCCATAGATTAAATAAAAGGTTCTGTTCACACTATTATACTATTAGAATGTTTCACTTATAAAATTATTCTTGTAAATCTACAATCTAATAAATAGTGATTTAACATTTTGGTTTTAAATTCTCATGTAAAAAAAATGTATGAATTCACGTTCATATGTTTAGGTTTTCTACAATTCTAATCATTGCAGTCCTGGGCATGATGGTAAACTGCATCTGGCAGCAAGGCCTTTGATTGGGAGGAGCATGGAACCACTTCTTAATTGCTGTTGTTCTCAGGCCCACCCTGATCCAGATTGGTAGCACCTATTAGGGTCCCATCTATGGGCAAATAGTTAACCCCCAAACCAGGGTCAAGACACTATGAAAGTATAAAAATAGACTTTTATAGAAAAATATACATTTTTGAAGGAAAAATATTACCAACAATACATTTTTGAAGAAAAAATTATTATCATAACACATTTTTGAATGAAAAAAATATTTTCAGCAAAACATTTTTAAATACAAAACTAGAAGACATTTTCAGTTTTCTAAAATAAAACAGAATAAAGACAAAAAATTTTCATTTAAAATCTGACTAAATCAACCTTTTATAACCAAACATTAAAAAAAATACCTCAAACCCCACCTTTTTAGCATTAAATAACCCACAGAGGTTGATATGCTGTTAAACAAAACTCAAACTCTAATAATAGCTTTTTAAAACAATAAACATTGAAGAGTGAAAGTTGTTGAAATAATAGCAGTGTCAAGGGAAAAACTGTTCTTTTGACATTACTTTTTTTTTTGGCAAGCATGAAGGTCCAAATTTGCCAAAACAATACTTATGTCTTTCAAGATAATTAGGTTTAAAGATTTAGGTTAGTTTGCTTTAATAAAATTTTAGGTTAGTTTGTTTGGATAAATTGCTATCATTATTTGGATATAATGTTATCCTTATTTGATTATATTGCTATTCTTCTTCTTTGTGCTGTGTCCCTTGAAGACCACGGCCTTCCATATATCCTTATCTCTTGTAGCTCTTAACACCCCTTCTCCTGTTACCCCTCACAAATCCTGCTCTGCTATCCATCTGCTCAAGTCATTCAAGTATGTCATGCATTGCTTTCCTCTGTCTTTCTTTCCTTCTATCCGTCCCATGAATATTGGATTCTCTAATCCCTACTTCCTCATTACATGTCCCAGAAACTTCAGCATGTCTTTTTTTGATGTTAAGTATCAGTTTCCTTTTCGTTTCCATCCTCTCCAAAACCTCATCATTGCTCACATGTTTGGTCCATGATATCCTCAGCATCCTTCTCTAGAACTACATTTCAGTTGTTTTAAGTCTTTCCTTCATCTTTGGTGAGATTGTCTAGCATTTGCTGCCATACTGAAGGACAGACATCACATAACAATCCAGTACTCTCTTCTTTGTTTCCAGCAAAATTTTCCCATCTCTCAATACTCTACTCAGCTTCTGGAATGCATCCTTAGCCATGTCAATACACCTTCAAATTTCAGTGTTGCACTTTCTGTCTTCTGTTAGAACACTTCCCAGGTATTTAAATTTTGTACTTACTTGATTTTAGTATCCCCAGCCTGTAGTTGGCATTTTGGGCTCCTCTTTTTACTGATGACCATTGCTACCATTATTTGGATATATTGCTACCATTATTTGGATATATTGCTACCATTATTTAAATATATTGCATGAATTTGCAAAGAAATAACTTTTCTAATGCTAAGAATTTCTCATAATGATGTAATTTGAGATTTAATGACTTTATTATTTTCTTTATTTTTGTTTATTAACAGAAACTATTTCCATAACAACCCAATAGTTGCAATTATTAAATTCCCTCCATGACTACAGATCCAGATTTTTACCAGTAAGTATTGATTTTAAAAAAATTAAATTCTCAAGGCCATCTTCCTTGACTTCTATGATAATTTTTTCTCTTTTTCTCTCTTAGAATTTTGAATTACTCATTTCTTGTTTCTAAGAATTTTGAATTAATCTCCATTACAAGTCTGTATTGTACTGTGGTATTTAAATTCAAAAAGTAAATCAATGAAAATCTTTGGCTGATACAAATACAATGACATCACCAAGTATTGCTATCTTTTGAAAACTCGAAAAATTAACATGGAAATGAAGAAAAGTGAGATTGAGATATCTATGTCTGCAATTGTATAAATAATTGCTTCAAAAAATTAAAACGATTTGAAATATCACTTGTTTTTATTTGCTCATATTTAAAAGTCTCTAAATAAATCACTATTCAGTATTGCATCCTAAGAATTAATTCTTTCAAAAAGGATTTCTAATTTCAGATATTTTTACTTAAGCAAAAGCCCCTACAGCTTATCTCTGATTTTTGGTTATTTGACTTATGATATTTCAAAATTACAATCCTTTTTCTCTTGACTAAAATTGCAATTTCCTTCAATAATCAATGAATAAATACTAAAAATTTCATTAAATCCCATTAAATAGTATTGGTGGAAATAGTATCTTAACAATATAAGATATGCAGATGATAAAATGTATGTAGCAAACAGAAAAAAATAACTGTGGGAACTCTTAGACATGGTAGTAAAGGAAAGCAGAAAGAAAGGACTAACATTGAATTAACAGAAGACAGAA
This sequence comes from Ascarosepion bandense, assembly GCA_037127315.1. NCBI lineage: Eukaryota > Metazoa > Mollusca > Cephalopoda > Sepiida > Sepiidae > Ascarosepion > Ascarosepion bandense. The sequence goes on from JBBBDQ010000883.1 coordinate 251,370, forward strand.
TGTGTTAGCAAGAGGGACAACCCAAGATGCAATTGACAAATTAGAGATGGCAGAATCTCAAGCAACTACAAAAATTTAACTGGGAAAGTTATAACAGAAAATGTGACGCAGAAATCTGAAGACACATTAGAATAAGGAAAGAAGCCATCCAAAAGCTAAGCACAGAAACAGGAAAATTTTGTTAAAAAACAAAGAAAAGACTTGAAATGCTATGTAATAGCAATCCCCATATAGTGGTGAATGTTGAAAAATTTCCTCATAGATCAAGGGTTTTCAACCTTTTTATTCGTAGGATTCATTTAGCATGCAGACTTTACATGAAGATACCAAAATATAACTCATAACAAGTTACCAAAAGTTCCCTTCAGAATAATGTCACAAAAACTAATATTCTAAAACTTATATAACGCAAAGAAATGTGCAAATTTCCTTTGTGTATTGTGGTTTCTGCAGGGAGACAAGCCACCACGTGACAATGATTATCTCATTCTCGCTGATTATCTCATTCTCATTTTTGATTACTGCAAGTAACTGCATATTGCTTAGTCTCTCTGTAACAAAGTGAATGAAAGAAATCTGAAGAAAATTGTCTGTCATTGATTCAGTCTACTGAGAAATTGCCAATAGACCATAAGAATCCAAAGATCACAGTGCAATGAGGAAGTCTTAAAGAAATGGAAACAAAAAGAAACAGGTGAAAATTCTGGGACACATAATAAGGAAAAAAGGCTTGGAAAATTTGACACTCACAGAATATTGAAAGCAAGAAGTGGATAGAGGGAAACTGTGAGAATCATACTTAACAAACTTGTGTAAATGGGAGAAATAGTAAGGTAGTAAACTTAATTAGAATTTTTAAAAATAGGTATTTTAGAGAGCCATGAATGCCCAGATCCTGAAGGGACATGGCACATAAGAAACAAAAAGTAAAATTTTCTATATTGTTTTTTTTTTTTTTTTAAATTCTTCCAGGTCCATGCTTTCTGACCAACTTTGATCTTCAAAAATTTAAATGCAATGTCAATCCCTATTTACTGTCTTCCCGATTACTCTTCTCTTGTTTTTGATCCTCCATAATGTTTTTTAATTCATTCACACTTGCTTGTGTCTTCACGGCTTTACTGCCTTGGAGTAAATTCGATTAGAAAAAAAAAAATAAATGTAAAAACAATTTCTAAATTCTAAGAACAATTTCTATGTAATAGAATTTTTTAAAAGCTGATAATGATTTCCATATAATAAATTTATTAAAAAAATATTTTTTATATAAGATTTTTTTTTTTTCAGTTCTTATTTTTAATGATCTAAATGTTATGAAAATTGATTCAACTATCCCTTCAATGATATTTGTTAAGAGATACTGAGAATCTCATCAAAGTACGTTTTCCATGACAACAATTAATGATTTATTGGTGCTACTATGAGGTCTCCCTCAATATATTGTCTATCCAGATGCAACGCAGAGGTCTACCATGTCCCTCCCCTCATGTGGCTGTAAGTTGAGGTCTCACATTTTCTAAACACATGACCTGCCCATATAAAAAGAAACAAAGGAAGCTCCTTAATCAGAATCCCCCTCAGCCTGAACCAGTTAACAAATATTTCAGTAATTAGGATTGCCTGTTGTGAATGCAATGAATTCAGCTGGAATTTGAGTTTGAATTCCAGCCAAATTCATTGCATTACGCGCAAATACCCTTGGGAAAGTTATTAATCCGTCTATTCCTTCCAGTTATGGGTTAAATAATAGGACAGATTGGGTTCTATAGCCTTGGTCGGAAACCAGTCTACCGCAGAAAGCAATGGCAACCTACTGCAGGATAATCTTTTGCCCAGTCAGTCATGTCTCTTTTGAGACATGATCGCCCAAGCGTGTATCACGTATGGCACTTAACTGATTGTCCAGTTTACACTCTTTCCTGGTTTTTGAACAAGAGTAGTGGTTGTTTCCTGTTTAGGTTTGGCTTCCTGGTTTCTTCTAAAGTATTTTCTTTTTCTTTTGCTCCCAATAGCCCCTTTTGTCTTAGTAACATTATCACCCTGCTTGAGGTGAATTGGTTTTTAAAAAAATTGAATAATTCTTTTTAATTACATATTCTGTTTTGAGATGTTTTTTTTTTTTCTCAGTTATGAAAAAATATCATAAATTTACAGTTCGTTTTTCCTGCATTTAAGAATGAAATATAAGAATAGGCACTTCAGTCCCTCTCTTTTTGTTTAAAAGTGTGGATGTTTATAATGGAAAGCAGTTTGGAATGGAAAATTGGACAGCAGACTTCAAATTCTAGTCTTGTTCATTACATTCACTTAAATGCAAATACCATTGGCAAAGGTATGAATCCATTATTTCTCTTCCCTACTGTTGGTAAATAGCAGGACTGATTGGGCTATATATAGCCTTGGTTGACAATCAGTCTAGATGAATAAAAACTGAATTCAAATCAGCCTGGAGAGGGTTGGGCTCATGTTATCTTGCCTAAAACATACCACTGATGCCATAGCTGCAGTGCATATGGTGCCCCTATGATCCTAATGGGTTACGGGTCTTGTGATCTTAGTAAAAGTGTATTTGACATTAAATTTTTCAGACTCTGACATTAAGTTGAGGACTATTTGTACTTAATTTGTGCTATGGGGTTCTTCTTTGAGATAATGGATGAAATTTCAATTAATTTTTGTTTCCTTCTTTCAGCATTGTCCATCTAGACTTAAAGGGTGCCCCACCTAAACTTGACTATTTGGCGGAGGTAAGTCAGTCTTCTTACTTTTTTTTCCTTACAAAGTCAATATCATACATGTGTTTCTTGCGTTGAACAACTCTTATGCCATTCCATTACCTCGTATAAACAATGCACCATTTCTTTTTCATTGTGAAGAAAGATGAAAGAAAAAAGAAGTCTGCATTTAGTAAGTAAATGTAATTATGTATAAAAATAAGAAAAATAAACAAGTCGCAGATGATTTGATGTCAGAGTTAAAGCCTCGGATGCCAACAAATGAGAGAAGAGAATTTTTTTTTTTTTTTTTTAAATATTTCACCCCAAGCAAGACAATAAAACCATTAAGAGGCAGCGGGATACTGAGTTTGAAAAATATAAGAAAAAGTAAAACATTGTTCAGATGTGAGAAGAATAAAAGAACAGGAATTAAGAAAACTGAAAACATAGATTTACATTTTTGAAAATCAAAATTGACTGGAAAGCAAGCAGCCAGAAGAACGTTTCAGAAGTAAGAAAAGAAAATTTTTAGCATAGAAATGGCAGTTACATCTCTCCATTTCAGCTGAAAAATGATAAGACTTTTCTGCCAATCTAGTACTGCGCTTAAATTCTTAGAGTTTAGGTACTATTAGTGAAAGTTCATCAGAACACTTACCATGAAAATATTCATACAAAAGGCACAGAGAAGCTACATTATGTGACTGAAGCCAAGATGCAACGTCAAGTCCAATAAGGTTACAGATTCTTCTTTGAATTTTATCAAGAATCTCTAAATATATAGCAGGAGCACCAGACACAGGGAACCCACTTTCCTAGCAGCATATATTCTTTCTACTTCATGTCAGCGGAAACTGTTAGTCTGAGAAAGTGCAATGAGCCAATCTCCTGGAGATAGATTTGGATGAGAAAAATTGTCTAGCACAGCACAGTGAACCAACTCTCCTAGTAGTAGATCTAGCAATTGATTCAATATTATCTTTCCACTTTGTGTCAGTTGAAAATGTTTGCCTAAGAATGTGTAACAAGTTGTTCTGCTGGAGGTTAGTATCAGTCATGTTGATGGAAAGCAGAATGGGGTCTCTCAGATGAATAATGGAGAGTAATTTGATTTTGGAGGTGCTAAAACATGATATTCCTTGTTCCAGTTAACAATAGATTGTAGATCATTATTGAGATCAGCTGTCAGTATGAACTGATTGAACCAATTAAAACGTGAGTAAATAGTTGTGTTGCATGCATAGTTACCAAATAAATAATTGATGATATCAGGAAGGCTGTTGATGAAAATTAAGAACAGCATAAATCCAAGGACAGAGCTCTGAGAGATGCCTGCATTAATTCAAAATGATCTAGAAGAGTAGACACACAAGATAACTTTCATTTCATGATTTGATAAGAATCATCAAATCAATTCAAAAATTTGACCACAAATACCATAACCTTTCAACTTGTGAAAAAGACCACTATACTCAACCCTGTCAAATGCCTTTGAGATATTCAACACCCGAGCTTCACTATTTTTATCTAAAGCTCCTTCAACAATAATCATCGAAACATCAGCAGTTGACCTCGAGAAGTGCTTACTCAGAAAAAAGTATTAATTTAATTATTTAAAAGTGATATGAATTTTTATATTTATGTGAATATACACATTAATTAATGGTTTATCTTGTGAAAGTCCAACTTTTGGAATACTCATCATAAAAAGTATTATAAATATACTGTAGGATTTTGTCAATTTTGAATTGTTTCATTTGTACCTTCTTACATTGTTATTGTGATATTTTGTTAAAGTTGATAAGTACAAATATTCAACACTTTTACTGCTACATTATTATAGCATTGTTGCATGTTTGTGCTGGCTCATTTTTGTGAAAAATTGGACATAAATGACTATAAGCATACTTCTCGTGATTTCTCATGGACATTTTGGTTTCAATCAGATACTCTGCAGCATAGACTAAGCTCTACCAAAACAAAATATTATAAAAATACATCACAAAACAGCTTCTATATTACACTATTATTACATATTACATATGTCTACACTGGTTTACAAACAGCACTAATTACCAGTTAGTTTATAGCACAAACGCTTGTGACCAACATTTCATTGTGTATATGTATATGTCAACAACAGGCAAGATAAATTTTGTAAAGAAGTATAAGTACATTCACAACATCAGAACTGTTAATGATGGAATAATGGAATTTATATGGGTATTATATAGTCCTGGAAATCAAAGAATTTATTCAATTATATCAAAAATTATAAAAATTTGAAAATGGAAAACTGACATTTTCATGGGCACTGTAAGTTATAATTATTCAACTTATCCTCCTATCTTTGTGCTGAAAATACACTTTTCTTTTTTTAAATTTTGAAATATTTTATAGAATTAATATGTAGATGGATTCATTAGAAAGCATTTCTTTTTATGATGAAGTTACAATACAAAGAATCAAAATCAATGCAAATGTGCTAAGTAAAAAAAGGGGTGCAGTAAAGAAGCAATTTCTTGTACTGCAAAATGCATAAAATGTTTCAAGTTATTTTTAACCATAGCCAATATATATTATTTCTCAACTAAATTATTAGTTGAATATTTTTTCTGATATGAAGGCATGTTGAAAAGTTCTTGGCCTGAACTACTTCTAAAATACAGTACATAATACTTTGTTTTAATGAGCACTTTAGGATTTTGAACATGATTTAAATGGTTTTTGGAATTTTAATGTTTGTTCTAGCAAATAGAAAAGAAAGATATTTCAGTATAATTCAACTAGTAAGATTGGTAGAATTCTTGAGCATATGAATCCTAATGTTAATTGTAAAATGATGTATTTTGTGTTTCATTTTTGGTAGAATTGTGTTGTGACCTGTTTGGGCCAGGAAGAAAGACACAAAATGAAGAAGGTCGGTTAAACCAGTGAATTGGAATAACAGAACATATCTACAAAATAAGTGTTATTAGTCAGCAGATTGTACATTTTTTTTTTGTTTTGTTTAAATAATTTCACCTCAAACAAGGCAATAATGCGACAATGACAAAGGTTTAGTGGAAGTGAAAGAGAAGAAGATTTTAAGAGAAGGAACTGGAAAGCCAATCCTAAGCAGGAAACAAGGAATATACCTCTACTCTTGTTCAAAAGATGGGGCAGCAGTGTGAACTGGGTTTTATGTAACCTGATCTATTCCTGAGTAGTTTAATATTTAAACAAGTATAGTTTCTTGAATACAAGTTGCTTATAAAAAAAAATTATATATTATTTCTGAATACAGTATTTTCGAAAATAGATCAGGCCAATAACTTTTCCCTTTTATTTTCTCTCACATTCTAATTTTTTTTTATTCCTATCCCTTCTACTTTTTTCAGGATGAAATTTGAAAATCAATATCTGAAATTTAAAACAAAAATAATGTTGTTTTCTGAATATTATATCATGAATCTGGCTGTTTGAGATTTGCTAAATGTGTTTTGATGGAATTTTTTCAGGTTTTTTCCTTACTAAAAAAATGGGGGTCAAATGGATTGTTGATAGAGTACGAAGATATGTTTCCCTACTGGGGGGAAATGGAGACAGTTGCAGCTGAATATGCTTATAGGTTGGTATTTTTTTTTAATGTAGATGGCTAACACTTCTGTCAGACTTCATGTCATAATCTAGAATGATTCTTGGAAAGGTCATTTGAAAAGGTTATATTTCTTTTGTAAGACTTGGTTGCCTTCATAAAAATGATCGCTTATTTTGGTCTAACACAAGGTCACAAGCATGGAGTACCTAATGAGAATCAAACTAGTATGAGGAGTAATGAATCTATAAGGGTGTACTTGAAACATTTTGGACCCAACTCACTTCCTAAAATTCTTACTATTATTTTGTATGTGAGCAACTTGTAAGCATGTTCTTTTAATTGTAAGGTGCAAATTTGAAGGATTCATTATTTATATTGTTCTGACTGATGTCTTCATCTTTATTGGCATGTTTATGACGTTTCTATCTTTCTCTTTGTTAAATATATTCCAGCATTTACATGCATGGCCTTGGTGATTACATCTGGGATAATCTTCCAGTGGCAAGGGAATTGTCACTCAAGTCCCCAGACAACTTTTTCGTATGTTTTTGACTTTCACTTTCTTAACTATCTCTTTTTCTTTTATTACTTTCCCTCTTGTCAGGACTGCTGTAAATTAGACATAATCCCTGACAGTATAGAAACGGCACTCTCATTTCCATTTGTGAACATTTTTGTTTTTGGTGATTTCAGTATGCATCATGACATGTGGCTTAACGTTCTAATTTGTATTTATTTCTGAGATGAGTAATTTTCAATAATCTTGGAATTATTTCAAAATTTTGTTCTCATTTTGGTTGATATAGGTGTTATAAAGACACAATGTTTCAACCAAGTACACTCTGGTCATCATCAGGTGTCCATAGATTGGCTGATGTGGATTATCTTATTGATTATTGCGAAATATCCTGTGAAATCATGACAAGTGGCACAAATTATGACAAGTGGCATGAACTCACTCACATAATCCAGTTGTCAAAATCCATCTGACACTGAATATAAAAGGCTCCAAAAATACACCACTAAAGTCCTTCGGGATGGTGGCATGGTGGATATAGTAGTTGATAATACATGTGTTAGTATCATCTAGTGGCCATGAGTTCGATCTTTGGAACCAAACTCCAACATGAAAGAACAATACTTGATTTCACAGGATATTTCACAATAATCAAACGAGATAATCCTCATCAGCCAATCTATAGACACCTGATGATGACCAGAGGGTACTTGGTCGAAACGTTGTGTCTATTTTAATGTTGCTGATGTTGTTAGTATTCAGATTTGGAATTTTTCCATTGCTCAATCTCTTACTCAAATCGTAGTTTTCCCTACTCATTTCCTTAGTTAATCTGAGCAGCAGGCTTTACTTGATTTATTTCTTACTTTCTCTTCAAGCTCATGCTGGCATCACATTATTTTCCTCTTGGATCACTCTGTAATGTCTATTAATATTTCATTGCAATCAAGAAGCTCATATTCATAACACTTCTTTTCACATCCCACATACTGATGCCCCTTGAACTGATATTTTTAACCTCCTTATTGAGAATTGTGCCACTAAGGTTTCTTCTTGTGTCAAAGCTGGCATAGATGCTTTTATTCCTTCTCAGAAATATCAGGTAAAACTTCAATCTTCTCCATGGTCTACACCAGCATGTTCTGCTGCTATAGCCCACAGGAACCATTATTTCCAGCTATATCAACATGATAGTTTTTATCACAACAGACACCTACTTGTGACTGCACATAATAAATGTATATGTGTCCTTGAAGGAACTAAGTCTTTGCTTGCTGAGAGATTAAGGCACCATATTGCATCTAACAACTCTGTAATAGTGTATTAAATAAGAGTGATTTTTCTATTCCTTCTCTCTTCAATCAAGTTGAGGTGTTAACATCTGATAAAGCTGAATGTTTCACCTATAAATTCTTTAACTCTACTCTTAACAGTATCTGGAGTATCCTTGCTTAACTTTCCATTTAGGATTGAGTCTCTGTTGAGTGACGTGCATATCACCCCTTCTATGGTTTCTGCTATCATTTCTAATTTGCATCCTTACAAAGTATGTGGACCTGAAGGTATCACAGTCCTTCAGAAGTGTGCTTCTGAACTGGCACCTGTTCTCTCTAAACTGTTTAATAAATGCCTCCCTAAGTCTTCCTTTCTTGCTTATTGAAAATCCTCATCTTTCCAGTTTTTAAAACTCAGGTGAACCCTCTGACACTTCTAGCTATTAGCCTTTTAACTCTTTTTGGAAAAGTACTAGAGGCCTTAATCAATTCTGAATTGGTTAAGCGTCTCACAGACAAGCAATATGACTTTCTTTTCTCTAGGTCAACTGTTGATGTATTGATGATAACTGTGGAAAGAGCCTAGATAGGAATCGTGAAGTTTGTGTTGTTGCTTCGGACATTTTGAAAGCTTTAAACAGGGATTGTTGTGCAGGTTTTCTGCATAAGTTAAAACGTTATGGTGTCTTCAAACAAATTTTTGAACTAATCCAATCAAATCATGAAATGAAAGTATCCTGAATGGCCACTTTTCTAGATCCTTTCATACTAACGCAGGTGCTCCCCAGGGTTCCATCCTCGGTCCTACTTTGTTTTTAATTTTCATTGATGACCTTCTTGATTACATCAGCTCTCAACTTGGTATCTATGCGGATGATACAACCATTTACTCCTGTCTCGATAGTAAATCTGATCAGTTCAATAAGGTCAAATTGGCAGCTGATGTCAAAAACAACTGTCGTTGGTAATACATCTGATAGCAACTCCTCTGAGAGGTTTTGTAGAGCCTGGAACTATCTCTTAATTGTTATTGGTACCAGGTCCACCATGACTTGGAGTGGTAGTACCTGTTAGGATCCCAGTTATGGTCAAATAGTTAACCACTAAACTGGGGTCAAAATACTATGAAAGTATGAAAACAGATTTTTATAGTAAAAATACCAGCAGTATATTTTTAAAAAATTACTAGCAATACATTCTTGGGAAAAAAAAATATTAGCAATACATTCTTGGGAAAAAAAAATATTAGCAATACATTCTTGGGAAAAAAATATTAGCAATACATTCTTGGGAAAAAAATATTAGCAATACATTCTTGGGAAAAAAAAATATTAGCAATACATTCTTGGGAAAAAAAATATTAGCAATACATTCTTGGGAAAAAATATTAGCAATACATTCTTGGGAAAAAATATTAGCAATACATTCTTGGGAAAAAAAATATTAGCAATACATTCTTGGGAAAAAAAATATTAGCAATACATTCTTGGGAAAAAAATATTAGCAATACATTCCTGGGGAAAAAGAAATATTAGCAATATATTCTTGGGAAAAAAATATTAGCAATACATTCTTGGGAAAAAAAATATTAGCAATACATTCTTGGGAAAAAATATTAGCAATACATTTGAATCTCAACAAAAATCCTCTTTACAAAAATCAGTCTATAAAATCTGATCTACAAACAGATTTCTGAAAATACATCTTCTATTCATATGAACCTATCCTAAAAATCTTGTTGGCATTAAATAACTAATTGAGGTTGATATGCTGTAAAACAAAATAAACCAAACCAAAAATGTCCTTCAGTTCATTGTTAAAGAATGGCTTGTTAATTTTAACGCCTCTAAAATTAAACTGATCTCTATTAATTATCTGAGAGAGCCCTTTCTGCCTTCTATCAGCATGGCTGATGCATACGTCCAGAAGAGCAACTCATTGTGCCTTCTCAGACTAATATCCTCAGCTGACATGAATCCATTGCTAGGTTGGCTCACTTTGCTGTGCTGGACAATTTTCCTATCAAGAATCTCTCTTGCCCATTTATAAGTACCATTAGTATATACTTAGAATATTTCTGAGAAATATGGTTTTGTGTTCCTGCTATATATTTAGACACTCTTGATAAAATTCAAAGAAGAATCAGCAATATTATTCATCCTGATCCAGTGTCTTGGTTTCCCACCCCATAAAATTGCCTCTCTGTACCTTTTCTAGAAATACTTTCATGGTAATTGTCAGGATGAGCTCTTCACTACAGTACCTAGGTTTTATGAATTAGCATTAGACTGGCAACGAGATCTCATCAATTTACAGTTTAGTTGGTTAGATGTAACTACACCCTTGTGCAAATTAATTGAAACAACTACTTTAGTTTCCTTTCTTTCACCATACAGTGTATTTTAGACCCACTGGAGTGACAGGGTGTAATTGATTTGTTTTTTTTTTAGATTATGTCATTTGCAGTGGTGTGCAGTAATATGGATTTATTTTCGTGGGTGTATGATGAAATTTGTTTGGCCTTGAAAAATATTGCATCATCAGTGATTGCATCAAATTTTTATCACACCCAGACACTATTATCTTGACTGTCAATTAGTTCTCCTATAGCCATTGTCTGTGATGGATGTTACTCCAAGGAAGCATATGAAAATTGTAATGCTGCATAAACACACTGGCAAGCCTTATAGAGAGATCATGAATATTGTTGATGTCAGCCCTTCAACTGTCAGTTGTGACATCAAGGTGAAGAAACAAACTAGATCTATCAGTCTAAAACATAAAGAAAAATGTGGTTAAAAAAGGAAAACAATGCCAAGAGATGACATATATGTGATCAGGGAAAGTGTGAAAGATCTGAGGAAGACATTATTCATTTTGTTTCAATTAGTTTGCTCAAGGATGTAAGATCTATGCTAACAGTTTCTTTTCTAACACTTCTTACTTGTGGAACACTTCTTTGGTTCTATGCTTTCCAGTAAACTTGATTCTGATTTTCTTCAGAGAACACACATTTTCTTTCAAGGTAAGACTTGAGTTTTCTCCATTGTCACAAAAACAATACAATTCTTAAATAATTTAGGGAAAAGGAGTTTGAAAGGTAGAAAAACTTTTGATTTCAAGCTGATACCAGCAGCAGTATTTCAATCTGGACTTGGTATCTACACTGATGACACAACTCTTTACTCCTGCCTCAATAGTAAGGTTGATCAGTCTGACAGGGTCAAAATGGCAGCTGATATCCAAACGACCTCAAGGGCTGTTGTTAACTGGAGCAAAAGATGGTTTGTTAATTTTAATGTTTCCAAAACTAAACTTCTCTCTATTTATTCAACTGAGAGACCTCTCTCTTCCTTCCATCAATATGGCTGATGCTAACCTCCAGAAAAGTGACTTTTTGCACTTTCTCGGGCTAACATTCTCAGCTGACATGAAATGAAAAGACTATATTGAATTCATTGCTAATTGAGCTGTTAAGAAAGTTGGTTCACTGTGTTGTGCAGGACAGTTTATTTCTCCAGAATCTATCTTACATATCTATAAGTCTACCATTCATCTATGCTTAGAATATTGCTACCATATTTAGTCTGGTGCCTCTGCTATTTACCTTGAGCTCCTTGACAAAATCCAAAGAAGAATCAGCAATATTATTGGTCCTCAACTTCAGTCACTTTCTCACTGCTGTAAGGGTGCCTCTCTGCCTTTTTTATATATACTTTCATGGTAATTGATTGGATGAGCTCTTCAGTATGGTACCTAGGCTTTTTGAATTTAAGTAGATTGACATCAAGATTTCCTCAGTTTACAGTTGTGCTAGCAAGATGAAACCATAAGTTTTATGCTTGGTTTCTTTTCTTACACTTCTTGTTTTTAGAACTCCTGACTTCATGCTTTCTAGCCAACTTTAATCTGCAAAATTTAATTGCAATGTCAATCGCTATCTGCTGATCATCTGATTACTGTTTCCCCTTCCCATTCATTATTAATAGTTTCTGTTTCTAATTCTTCTATACTTCTGAATTCTTAATGGCTGCCTTGCATGAAGTGATACTAATTTAAAAAAAATAATAAATCACCAAACATCAGAATTATCTTTTGCCAGGAACAGTTTAAAGAAACTTGTGAAATGATGGGACAAGTGTATTGAACAGGTAAAATACCATGTATATTTCATGATTTTCAGTCGTTTTCTTCTTGGTCAGGCTAGAAACTTTTCAGCACTCCCCTTGTACGCTAACCATCTCTTTAGATTGAGCCCCCACCTCCAATAGCAAAAAGAAAAAATAAATAAAAACGAAGTTCTCTGCTTTGCTTCTTAATAAAATAAAAGGAATAATATAGAGTCTCAACTTGAATTCATTTAAAATATTTTCTTTCATGTGAATAAATTTTGATGCATATTTTGTAATATTTTTTTTTTTATTACATAACAAATGTATCTTTGTTTTAATAACTAACATTTTTTTCACTTCATAGCAAAGATGATATACAACGCATTCAACAACTGGCTGAGCAAAACAATTTGGAAATTATTCCACTTATCCAGACATTTGGACACTTTGAAGTAGGTATATTTGCCATCTGTGCATGTGTCACTTTTAATTGAGTAATACAGACACACCCATAATCATATTGCTGAACTTCCTCCAACCATCCCTCCTTAATTTTCTAAATAACCATGAATTCATTTTATATTTCCTAAAATAAATCATTTTCACCGTTTGTTTTTAAAATATCACCTGACGGAGAACAATAATGTTCTGAAACATTAAATTTTTTGTGTAGTGATATAATTCTTTTATTAACCATTGTAATAACAAAATTATGATATACATACATATATATATATATATATATATATATATAGAGAGAGAGAGAGAGATATATAGATATATATATATATATATAAACCGGTAGTGTTGGTTTGGATTACTTTTCTTCATTCTGTCGAGAATTATTTCAACCAAACCTTACATATATTTGTATTTTCATTTGTTTTCTCAGTAAGAACAAACTTTGTAAAATTTGAAACAATATTTTTTGATATAAAAAGGATTTACAGGAATATTCAGTTTATAAGTATTTGTTTTTATAACACAAAGACTTTTATTTCAAATGAATACACTTTTATTCAAAACTTTTTTTTTTTCAAATTTGTAAGTATGAAGTTCAGTGATTGTTTTTCCATATTGTATTTGTATTGTACTGTATTTCTGTATGCTTAGGCACATTTTTTCCTGAAATATTTTCTCAAAAATCACCCTGTGTCTTAGCACCGAGAGCTCAAGTTATAGAAAAGAGTTTACCAAACCTCATTAGTCCCACTCACAAGGTACAAGCAATCATAAACCCAAGATGTATAATATATGTCTACAATTATCATTCAAATGTAATAAATACTGTAGTTCCTGTTAAGGACATACCAAATCTCTTGATTTTTTTTGAGTATTGATGATAACCAGTAGGCAGCTTTTTATCGGAACTGTAACTCTTTTGTTCATCTAGGCATACTGTATGGTATTTTCACAAGCCCAAACCCTAGACGGACAGTCACATTTCACATGTACACCAAGCATGCCAGCCTTATTGCTGAACTTGGTGTACTATTGAAACAAACCAGTTAACTCACAGCCTACCTTAAGGGGAATGACTACATCGAATCAATAGATACAGCTACTGCTAGAAAGGTCAGGTTACTGTGTCAAGCCAGGATTTTTTCTCATCCAAATTCATCTTACAAATATACAAATCTGTGATTCATCCATGCATTGAATACTGTTGCCATATCTGGTTGGTGCTTCTGCTATTCACATCAGGTTGCTCGACAAAATTTGAAAGAGGATCTGCAATGTAATGAATCCCAATTTTGCAGCTTGACTTCAGCCACTTTCTCACCATTGGGAATTGGCTTCTCTATGTCTTTTGTACAAATATTTTTACGGTTTCTGCTTTAATGACATTTCCTGGTGACCCTTTAAACAAATTTACTCATGTTACTAGACTAGCAGCTTGATCCCGCCCTTTTACAGTAAAAACGTCCAAATGTAACCACCTCTTCTACTCTATTATTTTCTTTTCTCGCACTTCCCATCTTTGGAACTCACTTCTGTACACTTACTTCCTTGATGGCTACAATTTCCAAGAGTTCTTGTTTTAGGAAAATAATTAAGAAATTTTTAAAGTTTGTAGCTTTAACGAATTGTCATGAAGAGAAAATGTTCATACAACAGATTAAATGATCTGACACAAAATAACACTGAAAAATGTTTATCACAAAACTAAGAGAGTTCGTTACTAAAAGAAGGAATGTACAGCTTGCATATGTTCAAAAATAGACAAAAAGATAGTTTGAAATATTCAAATTTCTTGGATTCTTGAAAGAAAATTCTTTGAATTGCTGCGTGCTTGGTTAAAAGATCAATAATATAATTGTTGAGAAAAAAAAAACTTTTCACGTGACATTCTTCTCTTAATTTAATTTTTCTCATTTTATATCAAAAAGAATTTTGCATAGGCTGGCTACTTTATTTTCTTTTGTCTGTAAAGGTAATGTCTTCATTGTTCCAAAGAAAATTTCAACTTGGCTTGCAAACTTTTTGGTCTTTTTCCTCTATCCTCCAAATTTGAAGGGAGTTGGTAAAAAAAAAAATTTTTATTTCACATTGACTACAGCATCTTAGCAGACAGGAAATATGGTACTTTTTTTTTTTTTTTTTTTTTTTTCAATGCTCAATCAAATTCGTGGTATATTTGAGGCTCTCAGTACAAGAAGGTACTTTCTGCCATGTATGTGAAAATCAGTTAAGCATAACACTGTATTACCCAAAACCTTCCTCTATTTGGAAAGCAATTTGACTGTATCATCAGGTACATGCTAGGTTTAAATTCCTGTGGTTCACCATGATGTCAAATACACTCCTGCCTGACTATGCAGGCCCATGCTGAGTGTTGGTGTAAAAGGTACCTTCTGCTACATCCTGGTAGTGTTTGTTTATGTTGTGAGTGAACAAGTTGGAGCCAATACTTTTGTCTACTCACTATGGTTGTTATCTAACCAGTAACAGTGTATAATGATTACCTTTATAATAACATGTCAGATTATTCATTTTGTTTTACTTTAAAAAAAATTTTTTTTTCATGAAAATTCATTAGGATGTTAATGTGCAAGCTTATGTTTGCCATTAGACATAAACCTTTTATCTGGCTTGGTGGAGTACAATGTCACTATTTTGTTGAGCAAAAGTTGCCCTGCTGTGGCACTCGGTTTGCATTATACATGTATAAAAATTTTTGCTTCAAAATGCCACACACTTTTTCTGTTGTAAGTGTTTATATGTTAAAGTAGATACTTTTAGCTTCCTTTAACATAAAAAGTGATTGGTTTATCTAAAATGAATCAAAAGTTATGGCATTTCAAAAGACAAACTTAAAAAAGATTTTCTTGTTTTTTATTTTGCGATGGAAAGTACCTTCTAATTCTAAACATCTCATATTTACACAATTTTATGTAAATTAGAGGTACAAAACAAAAATGTAACATTTGACTTATTTATTTGGTGTTTATATAAAGAGTATTAAATGCAGCTACACCTTTCACTCACTGTGACAGTCATATATATATAGTGCTACAACAAATTCTGATGGTAATGAGACAAAAAAATAATATTCACATTTATATTTTGACTAGGAATAAATAGGTAATATTTTTATTTCTCTTATTGGCTACTTTACTCTTTGTGTTGTACATTTGCTTCAATCAATGAAAATAAGCTTAGGCCTAATTTTCACAATTGACGGTTTCTCCTAGGGGACGCAGGTTTAAATCCTGCCAAAGGATGCATATTTCCCTAACAAGATTTCCCCGATTATTCAGGCTGGTATCTATAAGTATACTGTTTCATTATAAAAAAACAGAGTATCTACTCAAATATGAGTATCCGTGATAAAAAAAAGTTTAAACAAATAAATTTTAAATATGCTGGAGTTAATCCATTTTGTAAAATGTATATATGCATTTGTTTATGACTTAAAATCATTTGTGTTTTTACTTATATCTGGTGCATTGGTTTGATCAGTAAGTTTTATGTAACTATTTTATTATGTTAGTTTGTATTGAAGCATGAAAAGTTCAAGAGACTTCGTGAAGTTCCTTCTTACCCATCAGCCCTCTGTCCAACTCATCCAGGTAAGTTGTCGTTTGTTGTTTTTCCATGGTGTCAATGCCTTACTTAGTTGTTTTTATATATTCTAAAATACTGAAAAGCCTTATTAATTATAAACCTCATCTACTCTTTACAGATTAAATATGAAGATAGTATTGAACAGACATGCCTCCCAATACTATCATACGAACGTGGGTGTTCTTCAAGGCTCTATTCTAGGTCCTATGCTTTTCCTTATCTATATTAACAATCTCCCAGATGTAATAAGATCCCAAGTAAGCATATACGCTTATGACACTACGGTTTACTCTCGCATCGATCAAAAATCTGCTGAGGCTGACAAAACAAACCTTGCTGCCGAGCTTAAAAAGGACCTCTAATCCGTGGCGAACTGGGGTAAAAAATGACTCGTGAATTTTAATGCTTCCAAAACGAAGCAGCTATCTATTAACCATCACAGACAATGGCTCCTACTCCCAATTAACATGGATCAGGTTAGTTTCCCCAAAAGCAAAACACTGTTCTTAACTCTGACAACAGATCTCAAGTGGAAGACTATATAGAATCCATAGCTAAATCCGTTGCTAAGAAAGTTAGTTCACTGTGTAGGGCCAGGAAGTTTTTTCTACCTGAAACAATCCTGCACATATATAAATCTACTATTCGCCCGTGCATTGAATACTGCTGCCATATCTGGTCGGGTGCTCCTGCTATCCACCTAGGTGTGCTTGACAAAATCCAATGAAGAATCTGTAATGTGATAGATCACGACTTGCCAGCTCAGATACAGTCACTTTCTCACCGGCGCAACGTGACTTCCCTGTGTCTCTTCTACGTACACTTTCACGGCTTCTGCTCCGATGAACTTAGCTCACTGGTGACTCCAATATATGAATTTACAATGTGGCTTCCCTGTGTCTCTTCTACAAATACTTTCATGGCTTCTGCTCCAATGAACTTAGCTCACTGGTGTCCCCTATATATAAATTTACTCGAGCCACAAGATTAGCAACTAGGTCCAAGCCTTTTACTGTCAAACCAATAAATTGTAAATGCAAATTCTACTCTAACAGCTTCTTTTCTTGCACTTCCCGCCTGTGAAATTCTGTTTAATTGCTTCACCAACAGCTACAATCTCCAAGAATTTAAATGTGAAGTCAATAGTCATCTTCTATCTCACTAACTTGCGTCCTCTCTCTCATGCTCTTTTCTCCATCCACTCCACTCTAATCAGTATTTTCATTCTTCTGTTACATACTTCCTGACACCCCCTATAACCTGTCATTATTTCTCATAACTTTCCTCCTATGTAACCCCCTGCGAAACAGTGGCAGTAAAATGCCTTGCTTGGGGCGATATGATTATATATATATATATATATATATATATAAAAAGCATATTCAGGATATACTTTGTGTTTTATGAGCTTTTGAGATGTGAAATTATCCTTATTATACAATAACTTATGATTTTATTTTGGTTGTTATTATCAGTGTATGTTTCAGCTGTTGTACCCCCTGTACCCCTTTTTGATTATAATGCAAAAAAGAAAGTACTTCTTTTTTTAGTTATTTTTAATGAAAGGTGCACTAACTGTAATTGCTGCTCAAATAGACAACTTATCTATATATATATATATATGTGTGTGTGTGCGTGTGTCCACTTAATGGCATTTTTAAAACCAAAGGAGTTTTTTACAAAGTAGAAGTTCAATATGTAAATGGACAGAGTGAAATATACGTGAGATGTACTGAAGTCAATTTTGAAAAATGATTGTATTACCACAAATCATCATTCAAGCTAGAAAGCCTTAGGAATTTTACCAAACTTGCCACTATATGTGGAAATTAAAAGAAAATAATGACAAAAATCCTAATGTGAGCTGGAGTATATTGAGAAATACCAGACCTTGCAATGGTGGTAATGTCTGCAGATTGTGCCAAGAAAAAAAGTTGCCTACAATATCACTTCCATTACTAAATGAAAGGTCCGAAATAATGTCCAGATGTATACACATTCGAAAATACATTATGTGTTCTTACAAACCCGGATGAAAGTATGTACAATATTATTTCACTAGTCTTCACTCACCCCTCTCCTTATTTTAAACTTCCTGTTGTGCATTCAAAGTAAAGTATTAGTAAATCAGTTAATCTATAATGCCTGACTATACTGAAATGTTTAAACTATGGTAGCATAATCAGCTGATCTTCCTAATTTTAATATATATATATATATATATATATATATATATATAAGGCAATCTGTGAGTGTATCTGACTGTTCCCTATGCATGCCTACATTTTTTAAGCTACGCCATTCAAATCTTCTAGGGATACATATCTACAAGGAAGCCAGGTCATCACATGCTTTTGGAGTTTTAAGTTCAGCAATTTTCCCTTTCACACTTTTTGGCCAATGGAGCTGATTGTTTACATTTGCTCCATAATACATCTAAGATCTGAAATGATTCCTAAGTTACGTCACAGAAATCAAATCACACATGTCAAATGCGGCTAAAATATTTTTTTATTAAAAATAAAAAAAAGAGCCTTCATACTTAATTTTAATTCCGATGTTTTAAAAATTCATTTGGTCAACAAAAAAATGTGAATATTTTTCCCTGTAATTTTGAAACAAAAGAAATATTTAAGAAAAAAGTGTTTTTTCAAACAAAAACAAAATACGTAAAAAAAAAGTGCCAATGGCTAATTTAATTATTTAAGTTTTTTTTTTCTTTTTTTTCAGGTTTAATATTTCATACTTCAGAAATAAAATTTTAAAAAAAATAAAGCTTCTTTTTTTGCTATATATTTCATGCAGGAAATCAACTGTCAGTAAGTCGTGTGGCATTAATGTAAATTTTCCTCTAAAATTAAATGTCTACATTTTTTAAATAATCTTCAAAATTTCTGAACTGAGAGCGTAATAGTTTTTAAATTTCTAATTTCAGTAAAACAAAATAAATAATTTTTATTTTTATGTTAAATTCATTTAGTCAACAAAAAATGTAAATATTTTTCCCTGTAATTTTGAAACAAAAACAAATGCAATGTTGTTTACAATGTCACACAAAACATCAAATCACGTTGATGCAAAACAAAAGAAAATAGATTTTTTTAATGCTTCTTCTACTACTAAAATGTTCTGAGTTGCACGGGCAACTCTGGGCTATAATGCTAGTATATATAAAAAAGAAAAACGACAGCTGATAACTGTTCCATCACCCCATAACCCCTTATGCGAGGAGTCAACCATAATCAGGATCAATTCTATGTGAACAGTCCTTTCCTTAGCTGCATCATATGTTTTTCATCAGAGCTATGTACAGCTTTGAATTCAGATTATTCCTTCTCCTAGTCTGGTTGCTACTCAAGGCTATGGAACTATTTACCTATAACTGTGGGAAGAAGTTAGAATAATATTTTTCCCAAAGATATTAGCATGTCAGCAAATCTAATGAACTTGACTGGAATTCAAACTCAGCTTATCAATTTTTCAATCCAAGCCGCAATCTATTACTCTACCATGCCTCCTCATACTTAACCATTATTTATATCTTTATCGTATGACATCCTCGCTCATTTATTCTCTCTATTGCACCTCCTTTGTTTCCATACTTTCCACTCATCAGCAATAAATGCTTTCCTTCTCTCTCAGAATAAACAATAAAGTATCTTCTTTTTGTTTTTGTTTTTTTTTCAATATCAGATTTTTCTCCCCAATCAAAAGTTATGAGTCACCTATAAACGTTCTAGGTATGACGATAATCTACATTCGGCAACAAAACCTCAGTTCAGGAGATTATAGTTTTGGGGAGCATGGAACTTCCTCTTAACGGCTATTATTCCTAGGTTCACCCTGACCGTGGGTGGTAGCACCTGTTCAGGTCTCAACTATGGGAAAATAGTGAACTCCCAAACAAGAATCAGCAGTGTAGTTTTTTATAATAAAATTACTAACAATACTTTTTTTAGAGTGAAATTGCAAGCAATACATTTTTTTAAAATTACTAATAATGCATTTTATCATCTATAAACAATATATCTAAAAAAAACATACATCTACCCTGAAAATATAAAATTATATACAAAATATTTGCAGCAGAAGCAATAAAATGCATACAAAATTTTTAGATTCAGTATTATAGTGGCATATCAACTGATAAAGGTTGATATGCACTTAACAAAATCAAACAACAAACATGTAAAATTTTTAACATTAATCATGTATCCTAAATGCGTTTTGTTTTTGTTTTAAATTTTCAATTCTGTGTTGATTTAATTTTTTTGTTCTATATTTTTTGGCAGATATTTTTATAAATTTATGAATGAAAAATTTATTTTCATAGTTATTTCTTAATTGCACTGTTGCTGGTTCACATATTCTGATAATCTTGTAAATGTGAAATTTTTCTGTAAATAAACAATTTAATTAATAAATAGTGTTTAATATTTTTGCTTTCAGTTTTTTTTTTTTAAATATAGTAAACAAGTCAATCCAGTTTTGTTTCATGTGTTTGGGCTTTATTAAAATTCTAAAAATTACTTTTTATAACAATAAAACTTACCAAATTTGTCAACAATGCTGTCTGTGCTAATTGGCCACATTTCTCCAGACAGAATTGTATTGAAAAACAATTTTAGTTACACAAGACACATCCCACCCAAGGTCTCTTATCCTATTGGTTTCTCTCCTATGCGGTGGTTGAAGAGTTTCTTTTTTTTTTAATCACATCACCCCAAGCAAGGCGGTATGGCCACTGGTGTGCAGGGCTATGTAAATAGATTGGAAAAGAGAAAGCCGGAAACTACGTCCTAAACAGGGAACAAGGGATGAGCCTCTACACCTGTTCAATAGACGTGGGTGGAGTGTGAACCGGGTGATAGTTCAGTCTATCTACTCCAATTGAAAAAAAAAATAAAAAAGAAAAGAAAAGTGAAAAGATTGGAAAAGAGAAAGCCGGAAACCACATCCTAAACAGGGAACAATTAATTTAGCTATAATCTGAGAATTCAAATTGCTGTCTGCACTACTTTGCTAATTACATTGTTTTTAATATTTCTTTGTCTAAATCTGTAGTTGTAAAAAAAAAAATTAAAAAAAAATAACAAAATAAATTTTACTTGTATTTTTCAGATTCTATGGACACAGTTAAAATGATGATTGATCAGGTTTTAGCATTGCATCCACACACTCGAAGATTTCACATTGGAGCTGATGAGGTAAAATAAATTGATTAGATGATAAAGAATATGAAAAGAAATATAATAAAATCTGGATATGTTGCTAAACAAAATAGATCAGCATAAACTGTATAGAGATAAGAGCTTCATAGGCTGTTATTATTAATAACAGTGTTACAAAGATTATTTTCATTGTTTGGATTGTTGTCCTCATTTTTATTGCCATATTCATGACAATTCTTCAGATGATTGGAATTTCGAACTGAACCCTTTATTTCGATCAGTGACATATATTGTTCTCAATGCATGAGCTATGCCACTTCAAGATGTCTTAGTTATCTCCCTTTAACTTCACTCTTTAAGTTATTTATTCACCACTGTATTGAACTCACAACTTTTTGGGTCAAGTCACTGGATCTAACCGACCTTTTTATCAACTGGGCCATGTGTCTTTGAGGACAAATAGTTTAAAGAGTTGAGTAAAATAGAGATAACTAAGATATCAGGAAGTAGCATGGCTTATGGAACAAGAACAATATACCTTAGTGATTGAAATAAAGGGTTCGGTTTAAAATTCCAGTCACCTGAAGAATTGTGGAGTGTACAATGGCTGTAACATGAAGATGGTAATAAAGATGAGGACAGCAATCTGAACAATGTAAATAATGTAAATACTACCTCATTGTTGTTTATTCTGATACATGGAGCACTTTAATCATTAGGTGTATAGACTCTCTTTTTTTTCTTTTTTTTATTACAAGTAATCCCCCTTGACCCATAGACACAATATGTATACCCTCTGCCCTAAAAATATTCTACCTATTAATTCAACTTCTAAGATTTTACTTTTCTGGTTTATATTTAAGTTTTAGTTTAAATTAAATTATTGAAAAAAAAATAGTGTATATCTTATTAGTAAAAGAAATGCTACATATTTTAATACTGACTGAATCAGGTGATGAACACACACAGCTCTTATTATAGTATAGATTTATTCTGAAAATTTAACATTACTCAGTTTCTTAAGAAAAATATTTGCGAGATCTGTGTATCTGCATTGTGTGTGAATGACAATGGGACAAAATAGAAAAGTGTTTTAATGGTACATTTCATCAATAGTGTTATGTTCAGTATCTTCAGATTGGAATGTTTGGCAAAACTGTAAAGAAAATGCATTAGGATATTTTAAGCATTTTCCTTATACAAAGTTTTGTCTTTCATCCCAACCTGAAGATGTTGAACCTAACACACGTCAGTGGCAAGATGCATCATTAAAATGCTTTTCCACTTATTATCTTGACTTTTATTTTGAATAATAAATAAATATATATAGTGTTGAGTTGTGATGACGCTTAGTGCCAAGATTACTGTTTTTCAGTGGTTTACTGATATGCATTGCGGCTTAATGGATATCAGCTTGGAATGAAAAATTGAAGAGCCAAGTTGAAACTTTAGTTGAATTCGTTTCATTCACTTATGAGCAAATATCCTTGGGAAAGATATGAACCCATCTCTTCTCCCTCCAGCTATGGGTTGAATAGCAGGAAAGGTTGGGTTCTATAGCCTTGATTGGCAACCAGTACACATTGGAAAGTAATTGCAACCTACTGTGGAAAAATCTTCTGCCTAGTCTTTTGAGACATGATTGGCCAAGTGTATATCACATATGGCAATTAACCGACTGACTAATAACAGTATTTTGGCAAGCAGGTTTTGTTGAAAATTGCTTGATATCAAGATGGAGATAAAGCGTTAATATGATTAATGTGGAGTAGTTTGTCATTTAACTGAGCAAAGTCATGCCGATTTCAAAGTTTTATGAAGGTACAATTAAGTGACAAATTTCAGTACATTAATCATATATATCGAATAATTATCTTCAAAGGTTCCTTTAATTCAGATCAAAAATATAAAATGATTTCTTTTTTTTGTTTTAGAAATTGTTGAGATATTCAGAAAACTAAAGGAAAAGATTTTGTAACAATAATGGATACATCAACAGAAATGGAGTCTAGACAGGGGTTTTAAAATAAGCTGACACTTTGGCCAATAAGATTGAAAGAAGAAATTATGTATTCCTCCCAAAAATATAAACTTGTTTTTCAAATTTAAAGTGAATCTCTATTCTGATTAGTTAAATTGAACACACATAAATTTTTATGTCTTCCCATATCTATAAATAGAAAACGTATTGTTTCTTATAGTTAAATGAAAATTATTTTCACAACAATGATCTAACATTGCCTGATGATGAGATAGAAATCTTGAAACATAGAAATTTCTGTGTTACAATATAATTCTAATTGAGAAACAAAATTGATTATGCTATGCTCTACAGTAGTTATTGTATTGATCACTTTTATATAAAAAAAAAAAGTAAATGCCGGAGAACTCAGAACTGTAAAACTGTTGGTTCTCTTCACTTGGATTTTTATATATATATATATATATATATATATATATTGGAATTTGTTTACCTCCAGTGAATAGCCTGTTGTGAAAGCTGCCCCTGTCTCTACCATTACACAGATGGCTCAGTGGTAAGATTATTCAGATTTTGATCCCAGCTTGAAGCTAAACGGATAATCTAGCTGCACTGAAGAGCTGTGATACAACAAAACAGGCTTGTCTGCAGATGGTTATATATATATATATATATATATTGGGAGCAGTAGTTTTCATAAACATGTCCTATTAAAAGACATTAATACTACCATTCGTCTGTCTTCTGTGCATTGAATACTGTTGCCATATCTGGTCGGGTGCTCCTGAAGTTGAACAAATATGTAATAGATCTATACTGCATCTACTCCTAGGAAGACCGAGTCTCTGTGTCTGGTCAGAAAGTTTTTCTTATCAGAATCCATCTTGCACATTTATAAATCTATTGTTTGCCTGTGCATTGATGCTGTTGTCATATTTAGCCTGGTGCTCCTGCTATTCATCTGAAGGTTCTTGAAAAAATCAAAAAAAGGATCTGCTATGTTATCAACCTTGACTTAGCATCTCGACTTCAGTCACTTTCTCATTGACATGACATGGCTACCCTCTGTCTTTACTACAAATATTTTCGTGGCAACTGCTCTGACGAGCTTTTGTCCCTGGTGCCCTGGCCACATGAATTCAAGTGCACTACTAGATTGGCATCTAGGTCCCACCTTTTTACCATCAAAATAGTCAAATGTAACTTCCACTTCTACTCTAACAGTTTCTTTTCTTGCACTTCCCACTTGTGGAACTCCCTTTTATTTACTTGTTTCCCTGATAGCTACAATCTCCAAAAACTTAAATGCAACATCATTTACCATCTTTTATCTTCTTGAATTCCGTTTATCTTCTGTTTCTTAATACCTTCTGTACCCAGTCTTTTCTCTTTTTGTAACCTCCTGCTCGTGGTGGTCCTGCCATGCTTGAAGTGAAATGATTGAAAAAAAATAGTCTGTTAAATTTATTCATAATTTTTTTCTAGTGTGTAAAATAACTGTTCTACTGTATTGAATTTAGATTTCAACAGGAATGACACTTTTAAAACAATGTACCACTTAAAATACATCTGAGTTGAAACTTTGAGCCTAATGTGAATTTTACTGAGTTTATGCATCAACATACACTACATTTGCAAAACATTATTTGTATACTTGAAAAAAATGTTCAATAAATTTAATAGACCTAAAATGTCTATCCTTTTTATAACACACACACACACACACACACACTGATTATATAACCACTTTTGGCATTCAATATCAGGAACATTTGAAAAAACAAATAGAGGGTTTAAATTCTATGGTTGAATTTTATTATTATTATTATTAGGCCATTTCCTTTCCTGAGGAGCACAGACCTTCAATGTCAATCATCAAACTCAGTTATGGCAGGGATTCAAAATAATTTTTTTTTTTTTTTTTCAACATTTTCCTGAAACTGTCCTGAAAAACAACTTTAATGATTTTGAAAAATAATTAAGCCATGCTGGAATAAAAGCCATTGAACTTTTTAGGGAATAAATATTTATTTCAAATCATTTTATCTTTAATTGTTTATTTCTGTTTAATACAAGTAGTACAGGTAGCAAAAGTTAAAAAGCTAAAATATTAAACTCATAAAGATGAATAAATGAAAAATGAAAAATTAATTAAATTTGACTATAATTTGTACAAAAATAATTAATAATTGAAAGGTTTCTCTTAAATCACTTTGAATAATTTTACACAGGAATGTTCTTATTAAGTAATTTTTTGTGCTCAGAGTAACTTTTATCAGATTTTATTTTTAGAATTGTGCTTGATATATTCATTCATTCAACATATTAATGATATTTTCACATATCAACTATTTACTGTGAGAAAAGGTTTTAGGCTTTGCAAAAAAGAAAATTAATTTACAATTACTTGCCTTTTACTGTGAGTAAATTTTTCATATTTATCGCTTTTAGAATTATCCATTGTATATTTTAATTTAGTTGATAAGCAGAAAACTTAACATACACCGAGATTTGGCTTTAAAAACATTTCAGCTTTGTTTATCCAAAAAAAAAAAATTTTATTCCATTCAAAGATGACTATGCAAATCTCTCTCTTTCTTTCTCTCATACCTTGTCACTCAGCTGATTGATATTATCTTCAGAATCCACTGTCACTTAGTTAAGTGAGGTTACCTTCAGCATCTCCTGTCACTCAGTTTGTTTGATATTACCTTCAGCATCCCCTGACACTTAGTTGATGTTACCTTCAATATCCCCTGTTAATTAGCTGATTTATGCTACCATAAGCATCTTCTGTCACTGAGACAATTGATGGTACAATTAGCACACCTTGTCGCTTAGCTGATTGATGTTATCTTTAGCATCTCCCATGTTGATGTTACCTGCAGCATCCCTTGTCACTTAGTTAAATGAGGTTACCTCAGCTCAGCATCCACTGTCACTTTGCTGATTGATGTTATTTTCAGCATCTCTTGTCATTCAGCTGATTGATATTACTTTCTTCATCTCCTATTACATAACTGATTGATATTACCTTCAGCATCCTGTCTCCTGAGTTTTGTAGGGAGACGTGTCTTTCGGGGATTGTTAGCAATTTACTGTTTGTATTTTTCATTCTTTTATTCTTTCATTCATTTTATATATATATATATATATATATATATATATATATATATATATATATATGTCTTATTTGTGTTTTTGTGCATGTGTGCAGGCTCTCGTCTGTCCAAATGTGTGTGCGTGTGTGGGTGGTGATCATTTGCTCTTTTTTTTACCCACTTTTTGCACTAGCTTTTTTCTTTTTCCTCTTTTCTTTTCATGCGATAGTTGACACTGTTTTTAATTTTTCTGTCAGATATGAGAGAGAGAGAGATACACCATAAACAAATATCTAATTATTAGTAATTTCAATTAAATACAGATTATTGTTAATTTTAAAAACAGTGTTGTCAGAAAATCACTAATTTATACTTTCTTGGTGGAACTTGATAAGGTTTATTTGAAATTGAATTTCTCTCTTGATGTTTCCAAACAATGTAAAAATTTGTTTGCATTGCATTCAACCCATGACAGCCGCAATTTTCTATTTTGTATTTAACTTTTTTGATGATTTTCTTTTGTATTCCTTTCGTTCTCTTTCTGCTTGTCAGGTATACCACATTGGAGTGTGCCAACGTTGTCAGAAGAAAATGGATTCTGAGAAACTGTCTAGCCAACAAATGTTTTTTGCTCATATCCATGCTGTCGTCACTTACCTGAAGACTCATTATAGCCATATCACAGTCCTTATGTGGGATGACATGATGAGATTTACAGAACTTTCCATTCTCAAAGGTAAAAAAAAGAATAGATGGTGGAAGCATTCAGGGGTTTGCCATGGTTTTGTGTGCAATTTGGCCTCTTGAATAAACAGGGTGGGATATGCATATTAAAATATTGAAAATTAAGGAATCTCCATTGAATTTTATTTGACCTGCTACTCCTTCGATTTATTAAAATTCTTTGAGGGCAAAACAGTTGCCACCCATTTTTTGATTATTTTATGATCTTCAGAAAAACATTTATTTGACCATTACCTCTTTTTTGTTACAGTGATGTTCACCCTGTATTAGCTCAAGAGCCACTCAAGGTAGTGGGTCATGGAGTAAGAAGCACAGTTTATGTGTATTTGTGAGGAATATAACTGTTAACCCTAGACTTGAACAGATGAAGTTTGTAGTGATTGAGGAAGCATTCTTTTAGAAGTCAGTATTTTGGGGGTACTGAAAGACCCCTGCTCCTTATTGATATTTGCCCCTATTTATTTGAGAAGCAAGCATATGTAAAGGATAACAAAGGAATTGTTAGATTTAAATGATTTGTGCTGAGACACGGTTTGAAAGCAGTTTTCCTGATTAAAAAGGTTCAATTACTGTTGAGTAATATATGTTTTTTTTTTTTTAAGACTTTCAATTTTTGGCTGGTAGACATTAATTTTACTGTTTAAAAATACAGAGATTCCTACTCAAACATTTGTATGTGTACCTATTAAATATAATATTCACAGTAATAAGAAATAATATTAAATTTAAAATAAAAACATTAATTGCTTAAAAATGATTTTGTTTGCATCTCAGACATGAAAAGTAAGTTAGCTTACATATAAAAGGAAAACATCTATAAATATATAGGAAGCCTTAAAGTTTTAGAAAAAGTTGGAACAAAAAGGACACTTATACTTAACATCAGAAAGAGGCAGTTGAATTTTCTAGGGCATATAATGAAAAAAGAGGGTTTGGAAAATTTGACACTCATAAATTGAAGGCAAAGGACAAAGGAGAACAACACATAACCAACATAGTGGGCTTGTATAAATGAATGGCATAACAGGGTACAGGAAAGATAACAAGAAATCAAAATTTATTAAGATCCACAAAGGACAAGATCCTTTGTGGAAGACCATGATCGCCAACGGCCTGAAGGAAGACAATTTCCCAAGCAATTGTTGCAAGCCAACTGAGGGTTGCAAGGATGCTTCTAGAAGAAGGTTTAGAAAAAAAAATGAGAAAATAAAAATGTGTTATAAGTATAAATATAGTGTAAATGAATTTACATCAGACTTTTGGAAGATAAAGTGTCATAAAGAGATTTGAATGATTGGAAAAACAAGTAAGAACGTCTTTGTCAGAAAGCAGGGAAAACTGTTTTGTAACTTCAGTATAACACACCAACCATTTGGTTTAAAATTGATTAATACTGCTTATTCTTGCAAAATCAAAAATCAACCTAGATTTATACAATGTCAATTGCCATTTATCTTCCTAAATTCCATTCATCTTTTATTCTTTCTTCAACACCCCTGTGCCTTCTCTCCCTCTCTCTCTCTCTCTCTCTCTCTCCCTCTGTGCACTAGTGGCAGTCATTACTTGCTTGGGATGATATGGTTAAAAAAAATGGGTTGAAGGGAGGAATTAAAACTTTGGAGCCTAAAAATATTTGCGATGCTAAAACATCAATAAATCGCACACATTTTTACATTCCACTTCAACTTTGACCTTAAACAATTTGAATGCAATGTCATGTTATTTTCTACCTCAATTCCGGTACTTTTATTGTTCTCTCTCCTTATTCTATCACACTTGGTAATTCCTTACATCTTAGTGGATTTATTGCCTTGCTTTGATTGAAATCATTTTAAAATATGTTTGCATCCAATACTTATGGATGTGTTTTTGTTTTTTAAAGATATGAATTCTCCCCCACCCTGGCTGTAGGCAAATAGCAGGACAGACTTGGCTTTATTGGCAACTAGTCTTGAGGAAATAAAAACTATAGCCTGATTTAGCTGACTGATATATATGATACACTTATGATGGTGTTTTGAGAAGTTCTCAGCCTGATCAAATGACTAAACATCAGGATTTGGTGAGAACCTAATCTTGGCCAGGCTAAGAACTTTTCAGCACTCTGCCATACATGAAGTTGTGTCTTTCATTTCATTCACTTATAAGAAAAATATTGAGATATATTGATTATTAAAGTAAAATTAATGGAAATTGTTTTCATTTTGAGGGTCGCTGGGCCAGAAAAAAATTTGGGAGCCATTTGAGGGAATATAAAGGTTACAATGAACCTTAAAGTTCTGCCTCATTAGTAAGCATCCATCTCAGCCATGTGTGTACCTCAGACAGTCAGAAAAATGCTAGATGAAGAAAAGACTTGAAGCAACCAAAATGTGTTTCTACTGAAGGATGCTGAGGATACCATGGACTGAACATGTTAGCAACAACAAGGTTTTGGAGAGGATGTAAATGAAAAGGAAACTTATACATAACATGAGAAAAATACATCTGAAGTTTTTGGGACATGTAATGAGGAAGGAGGGCTTGGAGAATCTGATACTCACCGAATAGAGAGAAAAGGCAGGCAGAAGAAAGCAATGCATAACATTCTTGATGGGCTTGAGCAAATAGAAAGCAGAGCAAGGTTTGGGAGGAGTAACAAGAGAAAGGGTGTTAAGAGCTACAAGGGATAGGGAGATGTGGTGGGCCATGATCATCTATGTCTTAAAGGAACACATGCGCATCAGTGGCGTCACCGCCTTGCTTGGGGTGATATGATTAAAAAAAAAAAACACATAGAAAAAGAAAATTCTGAAGACAGTGTCCTGTTCATCAGCAGGTTTATTTAAGGCCAAAATGGGCAAAACTAGAGAAAGAACTAAACACAAATACAAACTTGAGACAAGTCTAAATAAAAATTATTAAGACCATGAATAAGTTCTTGCTGTTTTCCAACAGATAGCATTCTTAGAACGGTGTGCGTGTAGTTTCAGATAGTAACACGTCTATAAGGAATTACTATAAGCAAGTTTAAAATTCAGTGTATGTCATTTTGACGAAGTGTAAACAACTTTGTTTTTCATAGTTAAACATGTCAGATGTTATGCCAAAGAAAAGGTGTATTTATGGGGAATTTTACTTTACTACTTTATTCAAAAGAAATCTGTAGCTCAAGCACACAGAATTCTTGTTGAGACTTATGGCAACAACTTTACAGAAACAACATGCATAGATAGGTTTAGACGCTTCAAAAATAATGATTTTGGTGTTGAAAATAAAGAACACTCTGGAGAAGTTTGAAGACAAAGAATTGGAGGCATTATTTCATAAAGACTCATGTCAGGCACAAACTGTATTTGCAGAATCAATAGGAGTTGATTGCACAACAGTTTAAAAATGTTTGAAAGCATTAGGAATGATTCAAAAACAAGGACATAGGATTCTGTACAAGTTGAAGCTGAGAGACGTCAAATGGCATCTTGTCACATGTGAACAGCTGCTTTAATCACAGAAATATAACTTTCTTGGCATGGTATCATGACTGGTGATGAAAAGTGGATACACTATGATAACCCTAAGTGTAGAAGACCATGGGGTAAGCCTGGTCATGCATCAACATTGGCAGCAAAGCCAAATATCCCTGGTTTTAAGCTTCTGCTTTACATTTGATAGAATCAGCTGGGTGTAATTTATTATGAACTGCTCAAGCTGACTAAAACCATCACAGAAGATCATTATCGGCTACAATTGATGTGTTTGCGTTGAACATTAAAGAAAAAATGGTAACTGTATGTGCAGAGACACTACAAAGTGATTTTACATCACACGAACACTAGGCCACATGCTGCAAAACAGGTGAAAATCTTCTTGGAAATGCTTAAATGAAAAGTCCTACCCCACCTGCCATATCTACCAGACATTACCCTGTTTGATTATCACTTGTTCTGATTGATGGCACATGGCCTGGCTGAGCAGCGCTTTCATTCTTATAAAAAGTTGTGGCCAGTGATGGACAATACTTTCAGTGAAATATTACTAAGTTTTGTAAAAAAAACATTACTTTTCATGAAAAATCAGCAGTAACTTATTCAAGGTCCTACTAAAAAGATAAAAAGGAATATGCCAAAGGGTATCTGAAAACTTGGCCATAGCAGTTAAGACTGGGGGTCTAAATGTGTAAGTGAGCAAGTTGGCTTACATGAATATGAAGTCAATTTGCTGCAGCAATACATTTTATTGTTGCAGTGAAAGAAAGGAAGGAAATTATAGCTTAAGAACAATGAGTAAACAATTAGCACTGTGATGAAAGGGATTCTACTGGAGAGATAGAATAGTAAAATAAATGTATACAAAGGTGACTACCTTATATAAAAGATGTTTGAATAATGATATGATATTAAAGGAGACCAATGCAGAGAGAATGGGTTTTAAAACTTCCAGTGATGCTATCATCGGGGTTAGATTTTGGAGGATAAGATAATATGGGGGCCGTGTGGCTTGAGTCCGTACTTTATTGTGCTGGATCCATTGATAACTAAGGACTAATGGAAAATAGTCATAAAAATGACTAATCTAAAAAGAGGACAAAGGAAAAGGTTCTGTACTGTGATAACATTTAGCTTTTATGGATATGTGGCAGTGTAATGGTTAGCAGCCTAGAATGACAAAACGAATAACCTTGGGAAAGGTATCAATGTAAGTAGTAGGACAGACATGGTCCTATAGCCTTTATTTTTCTTTTTATACTCCAATTAAGGCATGAGGGTGCAGAGGGTTACAAGGAGTATAAGTGAAAGAGAAGACTGAGAATAAAGAGGTTTGAGGAAAGGACAAAAGATGAAGGGTATTCGAGAAGATAAGGATTGATGTTGCATTTCAATTATTGAAGATTGTAGTTATCAGGGAAGCAGGTAAAACAGAAGAGAGTTCCGCAGTTAAAGAAACTTGAAGTAGAGGTGGCGGTTGCATTTAGCTATTTCAACAGTAAAATGAGTGGGACCTAGTTGCCAGTCCAGTAGCACACTTAAATTCATGTATTTAAGGCACCATGGAAAACAGCTCATCAAAGAAGTTGCCATGAAAATATTTGTAGAAAAAACAGAGGGAAGCCACATCAGTGAGAAAGTGACTGAAGTCGAGACACCTGGTCAAGATCCTTTTTTTTTATTTTGTCAATTTTGAGATGTATAGCAGGAGCAATACACCAGCTATAGCAAGAATAGTCATTACATGGATAAATGGTAGATTTGTAAATGTGCTAGATTGATTCCAGTGAGAAAACTTTTCTTGTATGATACAGTGACCCAACTTTCTTTGAAGTAGATGCAGCTATTGATTCAATGCAGTTGCTTCACTTCTAGTCAGTGGAAAATGTGAAGCCAATGTCTTGCTTTCCTGGAGTTAAGTATCGGCTACGCTGATGGCAGGCAGAAAAGGTTCTCTATGGTGGTTAAATGAAAGTTTTGTTTTGGAGGTGGTAAAATTTACAAGCCATTTCTTGCCTCAGTTAACCACTGATTGGGGATCCTTTTCAAAAGCAACTGTGAGGTTTCAGATTTTCTATTGAGACAGGTTTTAAGTGGTAGTGTCATCTGCATAAATAGCTATTTGGGAACTGATGACATGAGGGAGATCATTGATGAAGATCAGAAATAACATAGAACCTATGATAGAACCTTGGACCCATGTTCTCATGAACCCATATTCATGAGAAATGATCTGGAAGTAAGCCCATTCAAAACTACCTTCATTTCATGATTTAATAGGAATGATTGGATGAAATCAAACATTCTGTGACACCATAGCCCTGGAGCTTGCAAAGAAGTCAGTGTGACAAACCCTATTGAACAAGTTTGAGATATCTAGAGCCACTGTTCGAGCCTTGGTTGGTAATCAGTCGATAAGGAAAATCGAATTCAAAATTTCAACTTTCAGCTTTGAAAGAGTTGGGCACTGTCAGGCTATCTTGCCCAAGACACACCACTGCTGTTATTGCCGCAGTACATGTAGTGTTTCAACAAGCCTAATGGGTTATGGGATTTAGCTTTCATTTTCTTCAAATCCAACCAGGTGAAGGATTTCTCTGTCAATGCAGATTTATGGTTTCACTGTAAATGACTAGTATTTTTATCATTGCAATTCTATGGCTTGATTGTAAATTAATGGATATTTCTGTATTTCTTTAATACCGTGTTTTTATTTTTTTTTAATATTGGGTACAGGATTCAATTTTATATATCTGTTTGCTTTCATGCGATAAAATTGCAGTCAGACAAAGAAAGAAACATACTTTGTAAAAAGTCACTCTTCATATGACAAGTAATCCCCCTTGGCACAAAACATAACCTCTGCCCTAAAAATAGTCTACCAATTTTTATTAATGTAAATATTTATTTAACATTTAAGATTACTCTCTAATTTAATGTTTAAGTTTTAGTCCAAATCAAATTAAATTAAAAAATTAAAAATAGCATCCCAGCAAAATAATATATTATTATTGGTTGAATCATGTGATGGACAGACGGACCCAGCTTTTATTATAGTACGAGTGTAATTCAGTCATCAAAAATGATGGCAAAATATTTGAGAGCATGTTTTCTCACAGGTTATCCCCCATTTTGTGTAACTGTTAACCGAGTGTTAATATTTAAACTAACCTGGAGGATTTATGCATAAATTTGGCCATGCATTTCTAAAATTATTTAAAATATAAATTCAGTATTGACTGAAATAACAAAAATTCTGTCCTGAAGTTATTGGAGAATTTTAAAGAAAAATACTGCTGATTTACAAAAATATCAATATATTAACCATGCATTAACTTCAAAACTATGATGGTAAAATCTCACAAGTTAGCCCTCCAAAACATGACAGGAGGGATATATATATATATATATATTTTCTAGACATATGCTATTAAATATAAGAGACAATGAATGTCTATTATGTTTAATCATGAGCCGTTCTAAACGCCGTATTTTTGCTTTAATTTCAGTTGAAAATAAAGACAAAAATTCTCCAACATTTGGATAATTATTTATTGGTTTTCTTCTAAGCTTTCGGCTCACATGAGCCATCTTCAGAGAGGTAGTTTAAACTGAAATATTATAAAATCCACCATCACCGACGATTTTATTTTGTGTTGACATAAAACTCCGCTTGGCAACGGCAATAGTTACCAAAAATAATAAATGCAGTTCTTAAGTTTGCGATGCGGTTTTATGACGTCACACCGCGGGATAGCGCGAAATGACAACAAAACCATGTAGTCAAATGCAATGTAATATGTTATTTCCTGTTTTAAAGTTGATTTTATTGAGTGTTGGTTGTTTTGATTTGATGTACATGGCCTCCAATATCTGCAGGTTCCTCTTACTGTGTGTATGAGTAAGGATCACCGTATTGTTGACCAAAATCTGTCTGATATTACCTACATGTTTATGTTTTTCAGAGAAATGTTGTTTAATAGTACTCTGATCAGAAAGATGACATGTAAGTTTACGGGAGAGCGTGGTTGTGGTAAAACCAATATATGTACTAGGTTTTTGATTAGTATCAGAGATGCAATCTGAATGGGCATGTAAATTGGTACACTACATTGGTTTTTTGTAAAAAATTGGTACACTACATTGGTTTTTTTTTTTCAACTGAAATTAAAGTAAAAATACGGCGTTTAGAACGGCTCATGATTAAATGTAATAGACATTCATTGTCTCTTATATTTAATAGCATATGTCTAGAAAATTACTTGCTGCCTCGATATACTAAATATATATATATATATATATATATATATATATATATATATATAAAATAGTCTTTATTATAATAGAAAAAATAGATATGAATTTGTGATGAATGGAAGGATGGAGGGATGGACAGACGTGGCTCTTATTATAGTATAGGTTATTTGGTGGTATTTTTTTTTTCAAAGAAGTGGCAATAAGAAAAAATCAAATTACAGCTGTCAGTATTTAATTATTGTTATAAAAAGTATTTTTTTATACTTCTAATCCTCTCATGATAAAAGACATTGTGTGTGTGTGTATATATATATATATATATAAAATAAAATAAATTCCGATGTTCAAATCAGTTGTATGCCCATTTTTATATGAAATCCTTAAGAGAAATGGCCATACAACTGATTTGAACATCGGAATTTATTTTATTTTATAACTGGCTCTGTAATTTAAGTATTAATTACATTGAGCCCTCCACTTTGATCAGTTTTAATATGAATGTAATTAATATTAATTAGGATCGGGTCTTTGGTATTTACCTTCCTGCTTTTACTTTTGGATTAAAGTTTTATATTTAAAAAAAAAATATATCCTCCTGTCATGAGAAAGACAATAGCAAGACAGCGTTGACTCATTTCATTCTCTTTACTACCAGTTATTAAACCTCTTGCTGCATGTTCACATATTAACAGTGCCTTATTATTTAATTTTTTTGCAATAATAATACTGTCAACAAGTGAAGAATATATATATTTCTCTCCCGTCTCTGCTCAGGGGTTTCGATTATTTTTTTCATTTTTTTATGTCTTAATGTAAGATACTCAATAATAGGTGCATCAATATATACGTCACCATCATTTTAGATGGCTTATCGATGAAAAAATATTTTGCTTTCATTTTTGACAGCATGTGTGTGCTCGTTTCAAAGAATCGTTAAGAGATGTTTGCAAATCATGCATTTACATTATTTCCAATTTGTTTTTTCTTTTTCTCTCTTAGAATCTGGAATTGGAGATATGGTAGAACCAATGGTGTGGCATTACTTGACTCAATTCTTGCTACCTTCTGGTATGTAAAACCTTTCTGATTTAGCATGCAAATGTAATGGCATTAACTCATTAACACCCAGTGTTTCATTTTCAGTATGATGAGCTTCAATGGGTTATAGATAAAAGAATCTAATAAGTAATATTGGATTTTGCTTTTTAAAAACCTATAATTAATTCTGGATTTTATGACATTCAATACTAATTTACAACAATTAATGAAATGCCCCATTGTGCAAATTAATTGCATTTTAGTTTTCTTTCTTTCATCATACAATCAGTTTTAGATCCACTAAAGTTATAGGGTGTAATTGATTGCTATTTTTTCCTCAGATTAAGTCATTTGCAATGGTGTGCAGTAATATGAATCTACTTTCAGAGTGTATGATTGCATCAGATTTTTATCACACTCAGACATTATTGTCTCAACTGTCGATTAGTTGTCCTACGGCCATTGTCTGTGATGGATGTTACTCCATGGAAGCATATGAAAATTATAATGCTGCATGAACACGCTAGCAAGCCTTACAGAGAGATCGCAGATATTATTGGTGTCAGCCTTTCAACAGTCAGTCATGTCATCAAGGCAAAGAAACAAACTGGGTTCAAAACGTAAAGGAAAATGTGGTTGGAAGAGAAAAACAACGCCCAGAGATGACGTATACATGATCAGGGAGAGTGTTAGGAAGACATTATTCATTTTGTTTCAATTAATTTGCACAAGGGTGAATACATTCTCAGAAATGCCAATAGGTGTGCGTGCTGCCTCTCTGGCACATAAAATTTTTAAAGAACGCAATAACTTTCACAGATATGTGTTATAAGTAAAGTTTTCTGCAAAATGCGATACATTACACAAAACCAATCCATAATAGTTACGACATACTAAAAGGAATTCATTGTTATTCAACACTAAGTAAACAATGACATCAATTTAATTTAAAATGTAACTAATATATTCTTTCTGTAACCAAACATGATTCATTTGTCAAATGAACTAGATATTGATGGTAATTAGTAAATAGATATTTTATTTTTTTTAAATGCTCTGTATTTTGTTTTTTTTTTTAATGTGCTTTTGAAAACTATGACCTAACCTTTTTAAACTAACAAGTGAAAGCATTATCTTTGTTCTATCAATGTAAAAGAAACCAAAAAATCTTAACTACTGTTTTTATACTGAATTTATTAATTTAATTGAAAATAAAAAGTTGCTTGTCAGTTTAAGAGATTTGGCAGGATTAAAATTGTATTTTAGGAAGATGGAGTGGGGAATAATAATTTGTGGACATGTAGTTTAATGCAACAATTTATTAGGGAACTTTAGTTGGGACTCATTGAATTTTCCTGTATGAGTTCCAATATTTTTTGAAAATTTAAATAATAAACAAGTATTAATCATTTGATGTTATACTTTTTACTAGTCCTTCCTTTCACTTTTTCTTTACTTCCTTCTTTTGTTCACTTACTCTTTCTTTCCTCTTTTCGTTCACTTTTTCTTTCCTCTTTTCGTTCACTTACTCTTTCTTTCCTCTTTTCGTTCACTTACTCTTTCCTTTTTACTTTCAATTACTATATTTTTCTTTCTTTCACTCTTTGCTTGTTTTTTGGGGGAGGTGGGATGTGTGGGCAGCATGAAATGTATATCAGTGTTGTCTTCTTTGCCTAGCAATTCACAGATAATAAAGAATAGGAATCTGTGGAGAGCCATCATCACCTGCAGTCTGAAAGAATACAGTATTAAAACAAAAAAAGAAACAATTCAGAAAAAAGCTACGATGATGACATTGTGAAATGTATAAGGGCAAGTATATTGAGTCAAGAGTAGGTAACCTACTCTTGACTCAATATAGAAAAAAATGGCCTTTTGTATTGCCTTTTGACATTTTTACTTTTATCCATCAGTCATATTAGATACATAAATTGTTCACAAGATAATTTTATTTAATGAAATATTTAATGCTCAAAATATGATTTATGTTGCTTATATTATATAACGAATGTGAGTTGTGTTATAATCGATATTGACCCAGAATGAGAAATCGGAGAGCTGAATTTGAATTCCAGTCAAATTTGTTTCATTCACTTATGCACAAATACCCTTGGGAAAGATATTAATTCATCTCTTCTCCCTCCAGCTATGGGTTGAATAGCAGGAGAGATTGGGTTCTATAGCCTTGGTTAGCAACTGGTCTCCTACAGAAAGTAATGGCAACCTACTGCAGGAAAATCTTCTGCCTAGTCAGTCAGAGATTGAAAGTGACATGATTGCCCAAACATGTATCACGTACGGCAATTAACTGACTGAGTGTTATTTTATAACATAATCCACTAAATGTGAGAAAAAAGATTTTAGTTATGAGATAAAAACAATTGGCAATGTTTAACCTTTTTGTCTGAAAAAAAATCCAAAAATCCCTGTATGTCAGAACAGTTCTCTTGAAACCACTGTAACTATATACTGTTTTGACTTCCCTCCACAATGTTTATTCACAAGATTATTGGCAACAAGGTATCATCAATTTACAGTCAGATTGGCTTGATGTAACCCTAAGTTCTATGCTAATAGTTCCTTCTCACACACTTTTTTTTTTGTGGAACTCTCGTCTATCTTTTTGCTTCTTAGCCAACTTTGATCTTCAAAAATTGAAATCACTAGTCATCTACCGTCTTTTTGATTTCCTCTATTTTTTTTATCTTGCTAATTAAGGTTTTTCTTTTTCTTATTCTTTCACACAAATAACCCCCTGTGTCTTAGTGGCTTTCCTGCCTTGCTTGGGGTGAAATTAAAAAAAAATTGTAAACCAAGTACAATGTGATATATATGTGATAAATTTTATAAAGATTAATTATTTACCATTTTATAAATTCAGAAAGAAATCTTTTTCTTCAAAAATTTATAAAATTATCAAAATATGTAAACCAGTTACAATGTAATATTATTTACTATTTCTATGAAAACAAGTTTATTACAACTTGTCTTATGAAAATTTTGATAAGTATTTCATTATAGTTGGTTCACATATTTTTATAATTTTGTAAATATAAAGTTATTCTTGTAAAAATGCAATCTAATTGTGTAAATGTATGAATTCATTTTTGTATATTTGGGTTTTATTAAATTTCTAATCATTGCTTTTAAAAGCAATGAACATTACTGAGTGAGTCATAAGTGTCTTTTTTTTTTTTTTTTTTTTTAAACAGTGTGCTTCACCCTGTACAAGGTCTTGGGGGAACCATTCCAGGTAGAGGATTAAGTTAAGGAGTAGTTTATAAGAAGTAGTGGGAAGAAGTTGTTTGAGAGGAACTTATTTCTTGCTAATAGAATATGGAGGGAGTGTAGGTGGCTTGCTACTATGTAAGCAGCATGGCAGGTCCTAGCTGTGACAGTCAGACATGTGAAACTAGGTGATGCAGTTCATCTGAGCACTCTCCATGGTGGTATTGATACATCAGTCAGAGAGAAGTTGGAGTATGGAAAATAATTCTTCTTCAAGGCCTCGGAGATGCTTTTAAAGTCTATCAAGACTGGAAAGCCCAGTTATAACAACAGTACTCCAATATTGGCCTGATTTGGCTCTTGTAATGATAGAAGATAGCATGAGGAGTCAGGTACTTAATGAGCATTATATGGAGCCAATATTTTACCTGCATCTTTATCAATGGATTGTATATCGGAATTTCACTTGAGTTCAAGGGTGAGTCTGATGTCCCAATATTCTTTCAAGGCACAGGACCTCCTTGAGGGGAGCAGTTCATTTTGACTGGTGGTAATTCAGGTTTTGATTAGTGGCAATCAAATGTAACCAGTTCGGTTTTGGAGGCATTGAATGTAACCAGCCAGTTTTTTCCCCCACTTAGAAGTTAGTGTGAGATTTGAAGAGAGGTCAGCTGCGAATCTCTGATTGTTGAGACCTTTGGAGGTGCGCTCATATATCATTGGCATAGATGTTTACAAATGATCAGAGTAAGTTCTTTGGTAGATCATTTATGTGAATCAGAAAAAGGGTTGATCCAAGAAGCGGACTCTGGGGCTGCCTGTGTTGACCATCAAGACCTCAGAAAATTGGCTGTTAATAACTACCTTCAAGGATCTACCTGTTAGGAAGGATTTTATGATAGAGAAAACGCTTTCAGTGATTCCTTAGCTGGAAAGCTTGTATAGTAAAACTTTGTGTCACCTTGTTGAAGCCACAGCTCACCAGAACCACTACTTCAAAATCTACCACAAGGAATAATGTAGTCTGGCTCTTACTGCTTTTAGAACCATCTGCAATCACTGGAATAGAGTTCTGAAAAATGCAACGTGCAGTTACCTATGGACTGTCCAGGCCAAGTTTGAAAAGAAACAAATTGGATGTTGTGAATTTTGGAAGATTACCAACCAAACTGAACAAAGGCAAAGCGGCTGTGCCCACTATTATCAATGTCGTCGAGGTCATATCCTCCTCAACAGACAAGACAATGCTTTTTACCTCAAACTCAACATTAAATGACAATGGCAATTCTCTCCCTAACTCCCCATGTTTCACTGAGCACAATCTCAGTAACATACTCATTTCAGCAAAAGATGTCTCTAGACTTATCAAAAGCCTCGACCCTAAAAAGCCAGTGGCCTCAATAAGACTACAGTGGTCATTCTTAAAAATATCAACCCAGAATTATTTTCAATTCTAGCAAAAGGATTTAACCACTGTTTGAAGGAGAAATCTTTCTCAATCATGTAGAAGGTGGCAAGCGTATGTCTGGTCTTCAAGAACGCAAGGCAACTGATCCTCCTCCTCTTCAGTATCATCAGTAAACTTTTTGATGCCACAAGAAGGTCATCAAGCACCTAGATAGGAATGACCTTTTGTGCAATGAATTGGTATTGGTTTTGATCTGCCTGATCTATTGCTGACATTCTGACTACTAATTATAAACTGAATTAATGAGGCCACATTCAGATGTGAACCAACCACTACTGAATGTTTGATGTTTGTGAAATTTTTTTTTTTGCATATAAAACAACTCCATTCCAGAAAAGATTCATTCAAAGATTAGAACAGCAATTTTAAAGTCAGCATTTCTGAAGAAGGTTGGGAAAGGAGCTTTGGTCATATAGGATTTCAGAGAATGTTATTGGCTTGGAGTCTGAACACTGATTAGATGTTCCAATGGGGATAAAACTTTTGCTGTGCATTTGTCAGGGCAGGATATTAGAAAAAGGTCAAGGAGGTTCACTTGCTATCCCCTTTGCATCTGGGACTCAGGTAGGTTCTTCAATTATCTGGGTCAGTTCATAAGCAAATAGAGAAATCTCTCCAATATCTGCCTTCCTCATTGATTCTGTTAGAGTGAACTTTTCATTTTTTTGTGGACATGAAGATTAAACTATGCCAAAATTCAAATCGTTGCTTTTTTTCAAAAAATAAGCATTGCTGATGAAGCAAAGGGTGTTTCTTTGGTGTCAAAGAAAAAATGTTTTTGTGAGTATGAAGATTAATAATTGCCAAAGGATTATTAGTTTTACAAAAAAATATGTTGATATCCTTTTCATTCAGTTCTGTTCTTCTTTTTCTTTTCTGATTTCTTTTTCTTTATCACCTCATGAAAATAGTTTTAAAAAAATCCTTTCTTCTCAGTTAATTTTCTAATTCTTTTTTACTTTCACACACCCTCTATTATAAGTGCTGATTGCAGACACGGAAAGGAAACTACAAAACCTCCTACAGAAGGTATTTGAAGAGAGTGACAGAAAAGGAATACAAATAAACTGCAAGAAAACCAAATGCATGGTCATCAGCAAAAAGAGCAACCCAAAATGCCAAATACAGGTGGGGTATACTAGAACCAAGCAGCTACAAAAATTTAAATACCTGGAAGTGTTCTAACAGAAGATGGAAAGTGCAACACAGAGATCCAAAGGTGAATTGGCAAAGGATGCATTCCAGAAACTGAGTAAAATATTAAGACACAGGAAACTTTTACTAGAAACAAAGAAGAAAGTACTAGATTGCTATGTGATGTCAGTTCTTCAATGTGGCTGTGAATGTTTGACAATACCAACAAAGATGAAGGAAAAACTTTAAGCAGCTGAAATGTGGTTCTACAGAAGGATGCTGTGGATATCATGGACCGAGTATGTGAGCAATGATGAGGTGTTGGAAAGAATGAAAACGAAAAGGAAACTAATATTGAGCATCAGTAAGAGACAAATGAAGTTCCTGGGACATGCAATGAGGAAGGAGGGCTTCTAGAACCTGATACTAACAGGCCAGACAGAGGGAAAAAGAGACAGAGGAAAGCAGCAGATAACATATTTGAAGGGCCTGAGCAGATGGATGACAGAACAGGGGTTGCGAGATGTTACTGGAGAAAGCGTGCTAAGAGCCACTAGGGATAGCGAGACATGGAAGGTTATGATTGCCTATGTCCTGAATTAAAAGGTGACCTATCAAGAAAAGTTTACTTAAGAAATTATTTTCTACATTTTACATGAACAGTTCTAAATAGTTTACATTTGTGTTAGTATCATATTTTGAATCATTTTTGTGCTGATTCCATTTCTAGTATTCATGAAATCCTAAAAATGTAACCGACACAAACAGTATTGAAGCCATTTTGAACATGGCCAATGTTTAAAATCCTGCATAGATCTTGATTCAGTCAGTTAAATCCCATGCTTGGCTGATCATGTCTCAAAAGAGATATAACTGACTGGGCAGAATATTTTCATGCAGTAGGTTTCCATTACTTTCTGTGGTGGACTGGTTTCTGAGAAAAGTTATAGAACCCAATCTGTCCTGCTATTTATCCCATAGCTGGAAGGAGAAGTGATGGATTAATACCTTTCCCAAGGGTAGTTGCATATAAGTGAATGCAGCAAATTCAACTGGAATCCAAATTGAATTCCAGTTAAATTCATTGCTGCACTCAAGCACAAAGAATTTTACCTTGCTGATTTTGTGTGGGGCTAAAG
Organism: Ascarosepion bandense; assembly: GCA_037127315.1. NCBI lineage: Eukaryota > Metazoa > Mollusca > Cephalopoda > Sepiida > Sepiidae > Ascarosepion > Ascarosepion bandense. The sequence continues at coordinate 294,363 of JBBBDQ010000883.1, forward strand.
ATTTGGCAATGAAGGTGGACAGACTGTTGCAATGCCAGACAATTTTGTCCTAGGACATTTGCGTTCCTAGACAAATGTATCCCTGGATAATTGCTTGCTTCTGTTAATTTTTTTGACGTTACCATATTTTCTTAATAGTTGCTAATTGCAAACCAACTTTTAATTATTCTAAAAAAACAAAAAGATAGCCTAACACTTCTTTTATAAAAAATAAAACTGCAAATATGAGAATCATGGCACTATTAGAGAGTAAGTTAAGTGCCATACATGATATGTGCGTGGGTGATCATCTCTTGAAAAAGACATGACTGACTGGGCAGAAAATTTTTCTTCAATAGGTTGCCATTACATTTTACAGTAGACTGATTGCCAACCAAGGCTATAGAATATGCCCTGCTATTCAACCCATAGCTGGAGGTAGAAGAGATGGTTTAATACCTTTCCTAAGAGTATTTGCAAGTAAGTGAATGCAACGCATTCAACTAGAATTTCAACTCGGTTCTGCGATTTCTCATCAATTTTCTGCAAACATTCAACTGTTTTATAATCTCACTACATACCAGCCATTTTCAATGCAACACATTAATCACATTTTGTTTGAGCTACCATATTTAATTAAACTGTAAACAATAAAACAAAACAATGTTAAGAAGTCTTATGCAAAATTTGAAGCTATTTTTATAAAGAGAAAGTTATCCTTCATATGACAATAAATTACATCTGGCAGCAAGGCCTCTGATCAGAAGGTTTTGAAGAGTCTGGAACCATCTCCTAATTGTTGTTGTTCCCAGATCCTCCTAGACCTAGGGTGATAGCACCTCTTAGCTATGGGCAAATAGTTAACTCATAAATTTGTGTAAAAACACTATGTAAGTATAAAAATACATTTTTATAGTGAAAATACCAACAATACAGTTTTGTAAAAAAAAAAATAAAATAAAATTTACCAAAATTTTAAAAAAAAAAAATTAGTAATGCTCCAAAGAAAATTAAATTTTAGTATTAAATGTCCCATAAAGAGTTGATTGCCACTAAACAAACAGGTAGATTTCAATTTATGTTTAAATATTGGGTAAATGTTTATACCACAACTGGTAAAAAATTATAGACCTGTAAAGCAAGTGTTTTATGTATGAGATGTTTTCCTTTTAATATTTTAGTTAATTGAACTTCTTTTTCTTTTTTCTTTTTTTTTAAGTGTAAAAAAAAGTTAACATTTACCTTCTTTTTTTTTTTTAAAATACATTTTGAAATTAAAAAGGAGTAAATTTTATAATTATTAATTTCTTTATTTTGTACCGGAGCTGTGTAAATTTATCATTTCAGATATGTGGGACAGGTATTCCAAGGTATTCCCTAATATCTGGCTGGCAAGTGCTTTTAAAGGGGCTACAGGCTCGTGTATGTATGTCACCAACATTATGTACCATGTCGAGAACCACTTATCTTGGATTACCATTATTGCAAAAGAGAAACACAAGTTCCAGAAAGTACGAGGAATTGCTATCACTGGTTGGCAAAGTTAAGTAAATAATGCTCACCATAAAAAGTAAATGCTTCCCTCTCCTACACCATGACATTTTTTTTTTTGTTTTTTTATGATGTGTCTCTTCAGGAATTTGATGATCATAAGTCTCCACGAATTGCATTTTTATTATCTGTGAATTGCCAGATAAATAAAGGGAAAAAGATGGGAAAGAGAGTGGAATAGTTCCCATTCGCCTCTCCACTATTTGAAGTTTAGTTTTTCCTCTTAGACTAATTACCTCCCAAGACTCCCAGTAAATCCAATTAGTAACCCATGTTCAAGTGATGGAAAAGATGGTTCTGACCTTTTCCCAAGGGTATTAGTGGGAAAATGAATGCAACAGACTAGCTCAGAAGTTGCACTCTTCTTACCAGTTCTACTTTCTGTGTTGACATATTACACCATATGCACCCCCACCATGATGTTGACCAAAATAATTGTTAATTATATCTAGCCCTTCTCTCACCCCTAGTAAAACTTGGGTTTACAAAATTAAAATATTCACTGAATTGAAAATTGACAACATTAATCAAATCAATTGGAAATTAACCAATGTTTTGCTAACCATTTCAGAAAATGATCTAATTAATAAACAGTGTTTAAAAATATTATTGTCAATTCTCAAGAACAAAGAAAATGTGTAAATTCACTTTCATATGTTTAGATTTTACTACAATTCTAAGCATTAATTTTGAAAAGAATAAACATTGCCAAGGAGTGAAAGTAGTTAAAATAAAAGTGGTGATTTTTTTTTTTGTTTTTTTTTTTGTTTTGTTTTTTTTTTATTTATTTTATTCAGGAAGAAAGAACCAAGTTTGCCAAAAATATATTGTTCTATTTTCCACACTGTTAGGAAAATTATTACAAATTGATTTTAAGGATCAGTTTCTGTTTTGAAACATTTTTTGAGGTTTAGCAACAGCCAGGTTGCAAGTTAACCAGAGTTGAATTGATATGGATAAAGTTTAAAGAAATATTGAAATACATTGACAAATAATAGCAGGAGACTTGAGCTCTTGTGCACAACATTACATTATAAACAAATCTAATAGTGTTTATTATTTTGTTGTCAATTTTCAAGAACAAAGAAAATGTATAAATTCACTTTCATGTTTAGGTTTTATTACAATTCTAATCATTGTTTTTTAAAACAGTAAACATTGCTGAGGAGTGAAAGTGAAGATAGTTAAATAACAATATCAATGAAAAAACAAGTTTTTACTTTGTTTTTTTTTAATAATTTAGTTAATGTTTATAAATTTATGAATTAAAAATTGTTTTTCTGCTAAGATTTTAGGGGCCAGTTTCTGTTTTCAAATATTTTCTTAGGTTCAGCGATAGCCAGGTTGCAAGATAACCAGATGTTAAAGTGATATGTATAAGGTGTATGAAATATTAGAATACATTGACAAAATAATAACATGAGACTGAAGCTCTTGTATACAACATTATATTTAACTTCAGATTTCATCATTTGAAGTGTAAATTGGAATACATAGACGGAACTTTCTGTTAGCTGTTGTGTGCATGGTCCTGAGCAATCATCCAATCATGGACCTTACACTCTTGTATGTGATATCTCTGTTCCCCTTTTCTCTGGTGTAGGTGTTTAAATATCTGACACAGTTCTTGCCCATCACATGTTCACATGTCAAGGCAGTCAATGACATCCTGAGATGCACTTGGTGGCTAGGAGATTATCTCTTATGCCAAATCGTTGATGCACCTGGCTACTGTGTGCGCAAGGTCTGTCCTGGTTTGATTTAAGGTAAGACACATACTAGGTAAGAAAGATTTAAAATTAGCAATAATTCTTTGTGGTTTGAAATATTTGAATAAGTGCACTCTCACAAACCTTTCACAGTGAGTTTAACTTTTAGTGCCAAAAATATCCAGAAAGGACACCTGTCATAACTGTTGTTACACACTACATTTCTGCTAGTGTCTTTGAGTGAAATCTGGTCTTGTGCCACACAAATATTAATATGGAAACATTCACTTTTTAAAAAAATGTATAAAAATGAAAATAAGGTTGTGCAGAAATGTCTCTTAAAATGATATTTCAAATTAATTTGTGCATATGTTTGGTTTTTCAGGTATGATCACTATGCAGTACTTTGTGAAGTTCTTCCAGAAGCACTTCCATGTTTAGCTATATGTCTTCATGTTTTGAAAACTGGTGAGTTTTCCTTTTTTTTTTCTTTAATTCTTAATTCAACAGAGCTTTATTTTTTGTTTTTTAAATCATTTCACCCCAAGCAAGGTAATAATGCCACTAGTACATAGTGGGTTAAAAGGAGTGAAAGAGAATGAGAAGACTTTAGTGATGAAAAGGACAACAAAGGAACAGGAATCAGGAAGACAATAAAAGATGGCGATTGATGTTGCAATTAAATTTTTGAAGATTGTAGGTAGCAGAAAAGAAAAAAAATTGAAAAGGAAATTTAGCCATCGTTAAGTACGAGAAAAGAAACTGTTTGAATAAAAGTGGCAGGTGCATCTAGCTAGTTCAACAGCAGTAAAACAGCAAGACTGATCAGCTCACTCCAAGGAAAGCAATAAAGCCACTAGGATGCAGAGGTTTACAGGGAATGAAAGAAAATGAGAAGACTTTAGGGAGGAAGGGTGAAAATAAGGACAATAAAGGAACAGAATTCAGGAAGACAGAAGATGGCGCTTGATGTTGCATTTAAATTTTTAAGAAATTGTAGTTATCAGGGAAGCAAGAAACCAGAAGGGAGTTCCACAGGTGAGACATACAAGAAAAAGAAACTTTTGGAAGAAACTGTTGCATCTTGTTAATTGTTGTCCTCCATTATTAATGGACCCTTTTTTTTTTTTTTTTTTTGCAATTGCATTCTCAACACATCTATATTGTTATGCAACAACTACTTATGCTCTTTTAAAACTACTTTTTTGGTCCTGGGTATAAACTGCATCTGGCAGCAAGGCCTTTGAGTTGGATGCTCTGAGGAGCATAGAACCACCTCTTAATTGCTGTTGTTCCCAGGTCCACCCTGACCTGGAGTGGTAGCACCTGTTATGGTCCCAGCTATGGGCAAATAGTTAACTCCCAAACTGGGGCCAAAACACTATGAATGTATAAAAGACACTTTTATAGAAATATATATATACATAGAAATAGACTTTTATAGAAAAATATACCTTTTTGAAAGAAAAATATTACCAACAATACATTTTTTAAGGAAGAAATTATTACCATAACACATTTTTGACAAAAAAAATATTCTCTGCAAAATATTTTTCAATACAAAACTGGAAGACATTTTCAGTTTTCTAAAATAAAAAAGAATAAAAATAAAAATTTTTCATTAAAATCTGACTAAATCTACCTTCTCATTTTAACTGAACATTAAAAAAAATATCATAAAACCCCACCTTTTTGGCATTAAATAACCCACAGAGGTTGATATGCTGTTAAACAAGACTCAAACTCAAACTCAAAACTACTTTGTGTATCTGCTGCAAGTATGGAGTCGCCTTAATAAAATTCAATCAGCAAAGTTAACTTTTTATCAACTCCAAAAAATATATTTCAAAAGATTCTCTCCCCACCTTACTTCTGATTGTGCAATATGCATCATTGTACATTTTATTCATTATTGCTTACATTTTTTGGTCCTGGGTATGACGGTAAACAGTTTGGGCAGCAAGGCCTCTGATTGGGAGGTTGTGAGGAGCATGGAACCACTTCTTAATTGCTGTTGTTCCCAGGTCTACCCTGACTTGTAGTGGTAGCACCTATTAGTGTTCCGGCTATGGGCAAATAGTTAGCCCCGAAACTGGGGTCAAAACACCATGAATGTATAAAAATAGACTTTTATAGAAATATATAAATAAAAATAGACTTTTATAGAAAATATACATTTTTGAAGGAAAAAAATTATTGCCAGCAACACATTTTTGTATACAAAACTAGAAGACATCTTCAGTTTTCTAAAATAAAAAAAATCTGATTAAATCAACCTTCTCACTATAACCAATCATTAAAAAAAAAAGAACCTTAAAACCCCACCTTTTTGGCATTAAATAAGCCACAGAGGTTGATATTTTTTTTTTTTTTAATCATTTCACCCCAAGCAAAGCATTTCACTGCCACTGTTGTGCAGGGGGTTATGTAGGGGAAAGTGATGAGAAAGAGTGGTTGGGGGTTACATAGAGGAAAGTGATGAGAAAGAGTGGTTAGGGGGTTACATAGGGGAAAGTGATGTGAAATGTCAGAAGGAGGGTGATAGGCAGGTAAGGATACTGAGGATGAGGGTTGCGTGGATGGGAAGAGTGTTTGAGAGAATGGGTGCAAGTTAGTGTGTTAAGAGGTGTCTATTGACCTTACATTTAAACTCCTGGAGATTGTAGCTGTCAGGGAAACAAGTATATGGAAGGGAATTCCACAGACGAGAAGTGCGAGAAAAGAAGCTGTTGGAGTGGAAATTGCGATTACATCTTATCTGTTTCAATGTATAAGGGTGAGACCTAGTTGCTAATCTAGTATCTCGTGCAAATTCATACCTAGGGGGCACCTGTGATCTAAGTTCATTAGAGCAGAAGCCATGAAAGTATTTATAGTAGAAGCTGCGTCACGCTGGTGAGAGAGTGACTGCAGCCGGTCTGCCAAGTCAGTATCGATCACATTACAGATTCTTCATTGTATTTTGTCAAGAACCCTGAGGAGAATAGCATGGGCACCTGACCAGATGTGGCAGCAGTATTCAATAGACAGGCGGATGGTAGATTTATAAATGTGCAGGATAGATTCAGGCGGGAAAAACTTCCGGGCTCTGCACAGAGAGCCGACTTTCATAGGAGTGGATTTAGCAATGGATTCAATATAGTCATTCCACTTGAGATTCGCTGAGAGAGTGAGACCAAGGAGGCGTAGTGTTTTACTCTTTGAGAGGCAAGCCTGTTCCATGCTAATGGGAGGTAGGTGCGATTGTCTATGATGGTTAATTAATAGCAGCTTCGTTTTGGAAGCATTAAAATTTACAAGCCATTTCCTACCCCAGTCCACTACGGATTGGAGGTCCTTCTCAAGCTTGGCAGCGAGGTTTGCTTTGTCGCCTACACCAGATTTTTGATCGAGGCAAGAGTAAACTGTGGTGTCATCGGTGTACATGCCTACTTGGGATCTTATGGCATTGGGGAGATCATTAATGTAGATCAGAAAGAGCATAGGACCTAAGATTGAGCCTTGAGGGACACCCGTGTTCGTAGGGTAGTTTTGTGAGGCATATCCGTTTAATACCACCCTCAATGTGCAGTTAGAGAGGAATGACTGGTTTAGGTGAAACAAATGTCCAGTTATACCATAGCTCCGCAGTTTGCCTTTATGGCCAGCATGCCAGACTCTGTTGAATGCTTTGGATATCTCCAAAGCAACGATTCGAGCAAACAAAACTCAAACTCACTTTTTTTCTACCAAGTATGCATCTCTACTTCTCAACCCAGTGCCAATAATTATGTGGATTAAAGCATTGCTTTGTGAATTTGGTAACATAGTAATTATGAGTTCAATCCCTAGGCCAGGTAGTACATAGTAGATAGTGGCTTGGATTGAAGGAATCAGAGAGCCGAATTCAAATTCCATTTGAATTCATTGTATTCACTTATGTGCTAATACCCTAGGGGAAAGGTATGCATCCATTTCTTTTTCCCCCACCTATAGTTGAATAGCAGGACAAACTAGGTTATCTAGCCTTGGGTGGTAACCAGTCTAGGAGAAGGAAAAACCAGCTTGGAGACCTCTCCCCTAGCTATGGGTTGAATAGCTGGATAGGTTAGGTTTTATAGCCTTGATTGGCAACCAGTCTACTGAAGAAAAACAGCAACCTACTGCAGGAAAAATCTTCTACCTAGTCAATCATATATGAAAAGAGACATGATCGCCCAAGTGTGTCTCACATATGGCACTTAATTGACTGACACAATGGAGCCTGGCTGTGATCAGAACATCTGCATAGAAGCAGATTTGTTTTTTGGGGTTTTTTTTTTTTGTTTTTGCAATGATTCACCCACTGTACAAGGTCTAAGAGGCACTTGAGGCAGAGGGTTACTGAGTAAGAAGCATGTTTATATTGTGTAGATAACGGCTGACACCAGATTTGAACAGGTATACTCTTATGTATAGCAATTGAGAAAGCATCCTCTTGAAAGTCTGTTCCAAGAAGCAGCGATTCATGAATTTGATGTATCTAATGTTTGTTTTTATGACCAGCAGTAAAGTCTATGAAGAAAAGATATCCCTAGACGTGGACAGTGGAATCTACTCCATAAAATAAAAATATTTCTTCTAATTTCTCCAAAAGTTTAGCTGGGTTGAGAGAAACCTGGAAGGCACAATAGAAAAAAATGTGATAATAACAACAAAGAAAAAGCTATTTTGCCAGTTCCATTAGACTAGACACACATGCTTTTAAGTTTATTTTACCAGCCTTAGTGAAATAGACCCCCAGAAATATATTTTTATTATGAAGGTAGGTAATGTTAAAAATAACAACACACAGATTTAATACAGAAGTTTATTTATTTTTACCATCAATTGTTAAAAAGCAAGTTAAAATAGTTTATTCATCATGAATTATTTAAAAAAAATACAGAAGTCTCTGAATATTTTAAACACTTCAAATGTAAGTCTCTGCTAATCCCAAACATACCCTTGGGCATCATTCATCAGGTACAACCACTGAAGACAAAAATCATAGACCAAAGAATCCATGTTGTTCAAGTCTTACCTACACGGCTTTCACAACCACTGCACTGCTCTCAAATATAATATATTCTTAGTTGTAAGACACTATATTTACCTGCAAAACAGACTTGGTGTCTATTTTACCTGGATCTGCAAAATAGACTTGGTGCCTATTTTACCTGGATCGGCAAAATAGCCTATTTGTCACAACAAAGATGTGAACAAAAGTCTGAATGAAAATAATGAAAGCAGTTATAAATGAACAGTTTTTTTTAAAATTCAATATTGTGTTTTATATTTCAATCTAAATAAATGAAACTACCTTCAGATAATGTCATTTTTTCAATTCTTTTGTTTCTGTAAAATCCTTTGTTGTATTTATTGTAATTTTATTTATTTTGTAATTTTTAGGGACGTTTAATGTAGATGTCCATACCACAGTCTCGAAGGAGCTACAGTTTGAATCCATCTTGCCACTGATACCTGATAAAACGTTTGTACACTTTTATTTCTTTTTAAACCTATATTGATTGATTGATTTTCTGTGGCTTATCAATCCTTTCCAGGTCATTTAAAGATAGAAAAATCTTTCAGATTTTATGAATATTTTTTTTAAGACAGTAATGATTTAGTGATACAAATAATTAACTCATAGCTGTGGGAAAAGAAGTAGATTCACATATCTTTCCGAAGGCTATTTGCAAATAAGTGAATATAACTGACCAAACTTGGCTCTCTGATTACCAAATCTAAACTGTGTTCCATAACAATACCTTGGGTTTCTCTTCCTTCTTTTTTGCCACAACAAAAACTTAAAAGCAAAACATTAAAACAAAAATTTCTAAAATTCAGTAAAACATTAGATTACAGATAATATTTTCATAAATTTATAAGATTTCTAAGTACTTAAAAATTGTATTAAAAAAGCGCTCATGTCATTTGTTTTATAGATAAAGTTTCTGTATAACAACATCAGATCTGTCATCACACTGTCAGCACTGTCCAATAAGAATTGTTTCAAATCAGATTAATTATACTTTAAACCAGCTAATATTCCTCAATTAAAGTTTCAGAAAAGTATATTTTATTTTTCAAAGATTTTTTTTATAAAGAGACTTAAATTGTGATGAAAGATGACTAAAAAAAGGGAACTAATCAGTTATTTTAACAAAGAAAAAAACTTTCTTCCAGTCATTTTAAATTAGTTTTTGGAATACAAGAAAGTAATTTGCTTATTGGGAATATTGAATTTTATCTATTAGCTTGAAATTAAAACTAAAAGAAAAATTCCAAGAAAGATTTTTCATTTTTTAAAATACATTTTTAAAAAGCTATTGCATTTCATTGTTTTTTCTTTCTTTTCTTTTGGAGGTTCCTAGCTTTCCTATTTATTTTCTTTATAAATTGGTAAATAATAAATATTGCATTGCATTATTTTTAGTTGTACTAGTTCTTAGCATATTGTAAATATATTATTCTTGTCAATAAATTATCTAATAAATAAATTGGAGAGCCAAGTTCAAATTCCAGTTGAATTCATTGCATTCAATTATGCACTAATACCCTTTAGAAAAGTTATTAATCTGTCACTTCTCCCTCCAGTTATGGGTCAAATAGCAACCAGTCTACCACAGAAAGTAATGGCAACCTACTGCGGGAAAATCTTCTACCCGGTCAGTCATGTTGAGACATGATCGCCTAAACATGTATCACGTATGGCACTTAACTGACTGAATAAATAAATAGTGTTTTTTGTTGTAAATTCTCAAGAACAAAAAAAAAATGCATGAATTCACTTTCATCATATGTTTAGGTTTTATTCCAATTCTAATCATCACTTTTTAAAATAATGAACATTACCAAAGAATAAAGGTAGTTAAAAAGTGATGTCATGAGAAAAATGCCTTTTTGACACTTTGTTTTATTTAGAGGCACAAATATCCATGTTTGTTTTCTTTATTTTGAATGTTGTTGTTGGTTTTTCAGACTGAGCCCAAGCTGCAAATTCCCAGGTAGTGATATTTATCTTGGGATGTTAGAACTTCTTGGACTTGAATTGGAATATGAAGAGTACATGCACAGTGACAGGTAATTCCATTTATAAAAGAATCACACATGTTTTGTTAACTTCTTTGTATTGATACTTGTCTTAACATTTAAAGCAAGTTTAAGTGACAAAGAAAGTGACAGATTTAAAATTAAGTTGAATATTATAAACTCTGATTTAATAATGAGAATATTTTATTTATAAACATCTCGGGTTGGATCTGTGTGGTGTCAGAAAGTTTTTCTTGTTAGAATACATCTTGCACATTTATAAATCTCCAATTTGTTTGTTGATTGTTGGTTGGTTGTTTTGTTTTTATGGCATATCAACCTCGGCGGGTCATTTATTGCCGACTAAATTTTATTTATTTATTGCTTTTTCTTCCAACAATTTTTTTTTTTTTTATATATGTTTTGTGTCTAGTAATACTTTTTTCTTTTCGAGTATCGAGATTCATTGGGATTTGTTTTTAAGGGCAGGGTCCCCAAGTCCTACCCTGTTATTTAACCCATAACTGGAGGGAAGGGACGGATTAATACCTTTCCCAAGGGTACCAGTGCTTAAGTGAATGCATGGTATTCAACTGGAATTCGAACTCGGCTCACCGATTTCTCTTTCCAAGCCGATATCCACTGCACCACAACGCACATCCGTCACTAAATGCTTACAGTACCTGGTATTCCCAAGCAGTCATCCATCTAAGTACTGACCAGGCTCAACATTGCTTAACTTTGGTGATCGAGCAAGAACCGGTGTATTCAACGTGATATGGCCGTAAGCCCAATTTGTTTGTGAATTGAATAGTGTTGCCATACGAGGAGCTCCTGCTATTCATCTTGAGGTTCTTGGCAAAATCTAAAAAAAGATCTGCAGTGTAATGTGACTTGGCATCTCGACTTCAGTTACTTTTTCACTGAAAGTGACAAGGTAACTGAAGTAACTCTTTCTACAAATATTTTTATGGCAACTGCTCTGACAAATTTTTTTCCCTGGAGACCCAGTCACATGAATTTAAGAGTGTTACTAGATTAGTATCTAGTTAAAATGGTTAAATGTAACCACCACTTCTATTCTAAGAATTTCTTTTCTTGCACATCCTGCCTTTGGAACTCCCTTCCATTCACTTGTTTCCTTGATAGCTACAATTTTCCAAAATTGCTATCTTCTATGTTCTTAAATCCCGTTCACCTTTCATCCTTTCTTCAATATTCTCCATACCCAGTCTTTGCCTTGTTCTCTTTGCCCTGTAGGTAAGTACCTGACTCGAGTTATCCTCTACTTTTACAAGAGCCAGATTAGGCTGAATAGGGAGTACTGCTGCTATATATAGGCATGAGCTCCCTTATCTTCACTTTATCTAGTCTTGATAGTCCAAAAATGTTTCCATGTCCTTATAGCTGACAAATTATTTTCGACGCTACTTCTCCTTTTACACAGACAAAACGTTTTTTAGAAACTGTCAGCAAACTGTCCCATTGTTGGTGAATGCAAGTGTTCTAAAGGTGTTCCTGATAATTACATCGTTAATTGTTGTCAGTCTTGTGTTGCACAGTTTTCCTTGTTCACATCTCCAGTAACATTTAGATTTTTCAGTTTTGTTAACAATATGGGCATATCCCTCAAATAAAAGTTTTTTGCCTCCTCATTTTGTCTTGACAAACACCATCATGATAACTGAGGGGCTTAGAAAGAATGTTAAAAAAATAAAACTGGATGAAAGCTTGCTTGAACTTGAAAAGACTTGAAGCATCGACCAATTGTTCAGTCTGGGAATTGTCTGTTGGCGAACTGTCTGTCAGTTTTTTGGGTTTTTTTTGTTTTTTGTTTTTTTTGGCAAATTTTCCTGCTACCTATTTCTGTGGTGTGTGTGTTATATGTTTCAGTAAATAGAAAAAACAGTTAATATCTGTTAGCCTTTTGGTGAGTTACTCTTGATGCCAAATAAGTTGTTTAATGTCAAGTGCAAAGAAAATTATGTTAAGGGGGGTAATTATTTGCCCATACCTGGGACCATAACAGGTGACACCACCCATGGTCAAAGTGAACCTTGGAACAACAACAATTAAGAAATGGTTCTATACTCCTCAAAACCTTTCAGTCAGAAGCTTTGATGTCGAATGCAGTTTATCATCATACCCAGGACCCCATAAATAATGAAAAGGTATTTTCAAAATGATCATGTCTAAAATGCAACAGGAATTTCTTTTCATTCTACTACATTCAACCATTGTCGCTCAACTGTTTTCAAGAAAAAATGTAAAAAAATCCTGGAATAACCAGTGTAGCAGTTATTGTTCCTTGAAAATGACCAAGGATGGTTGGAGGTACATGGAACATTACACACAATTTTTGCAAGTTTCTTACAAGTTCCACCTGTGATTAAACAATGTGTACAACATCAAGAACTCACCAAATAGTTAAAAAAAATATTCCCTTCCACGTTCTATTTAACAAAATATATTTATATGAAGAACTGCTGCCTCAATAAATATTTTGATAGTGGCTCAGAATGAGAAATCAAAGAGGCAACTTTAAATTCCAGTTGGGTTCAGTACATTCACTTATGTGTAAATATCACTGTGAAAGGCATAAATCCATCCCATTCCCAGTTATTAGTTAAACAGTATGACTTGTATCTGGAAAAATCATTGTTATTCTTAAAAAAATTAATGCAATATTCACTTACAGTAAAAAAGATTATACTTATAATCTAAAATATGTTTCAACTTTAATCAACAAAAATTTGATAAACTATAGAAAAAAACAAGTCAGTCAATAAATATCAGTTAAGTGCCATGCGTGATACACACTTGAGCAATCATGTCTTGAAAGACATGGCTGACTGGGCAGAAGATTCTCCAGCAGTAGGTTGCCATTACTTTCTGTAGTAGACTGATACCAACCAAGGATATAGAACACAATCTGTCCTTCTATTTAACTCATAGCTGGAGGGAGAAGCGATGGATTAACACCTTTCCCAAGGGTATTTGTACAGAAGTGAATGCAAAAAATTCAAGTGGAATTTGAACTCAGCTCTCCAATTTCTCATTCTGAGCTGATATCCACTGCACTGCACATCTATAAATATACTATATTTAATAATTATTTCACCCCAGGCAAGGTGGGACTGCCATTCGTACGCAGGAGATTACAGTGAGAGAAAAGACTGGTTACAGAGGGTATTGAAGAAAGGATAAAAGATGAACGGGATTCAAGAAGATAGAAGATGGCAGTTGACATTGCATGTAAATTTTTGTAGATTGCTGCAGTCAGAGATGCAAGTAAATAGAAGGCGGAAAGTGTGAGTTGAATATAAAAATATAAAATTAATTCACTATGGTGTCTTTTTTAAATCCAAAGAAGACAAAGGTTTTGTGCAGTTAATGTCTGTGATCATATCTATGACTTTTGAAGTCATACAGTTTCAGGTTGGGCAAGAAACCATATGACTGTTAATATTAAGTGAAAGCCTTCAAAATATGAACCTCTTTGCTTGTAGAATTGGCTCAGTCTAGAATTGTCAGGTTGGTGACACAGTCCTGCCAGTCAATTGATAGATTGAATAAACACTGTGATTGTTGAATTGTTCAAGCTGTTTACATGTCTGCAATACAGTATCAAGGTTTCACATCCATATTTAAGTGATAAAAGCAGAATGGCATTGTAGGCTAATAATCTATTGTTAATTAGGGCAAGGAATGAGACTACTCTCTTTTAATCATTTAAGCCTTCCATCAGCATGACTGGTACTATCGTCCAGGAGAATGACTCATTACACCTTCTCTAGTTAATGTTTTTTCACTGACAAGAAGTGGAGTGATTATATTGAAGCAATTGCTTGGTCTGATGCTAAGAAAGTTGGTTCACTGTATTATGCTAAGAAATTTTTCTCTCCAGCATCTATCTTGCATATTTATAAGTCTATTATTTGTCTAAGCATTGAATATTGCTGCTACATATGGTTTGGGGCTTCAGCTATGTGTTTAGAGATTCTTGATAACATCTAATGAAGAATCTGCAATGTTATTTGTACTGACCTGGAATCTTCGCTTCAGTCCCCCCCCCACCACCAAACACACGCACACACAGACACACCATAATGTTGCTTTCATGTTCCTTTTCTTTAAATACTTTCATGGTTAGTGTTCTGATGAACTTGCCACTATGGTACCTAGACTTTAAGAATTTAACCCAGTACTAGATTAGCAGTAAGGTCTCTTCATTTCACTGTTGAAATGGTTAGATGTAGCCATAAGTTCTATGCTAACATTTTTTTTTCTCACATGTCTCCCTTGTGGAACTCTCTTCCAGCCTCTTGCTTCTCAGTCAACTTTGTTCATCAAAAATTTAATTGCAAGTCAATCATTATCTTCTGTCTTTTTAATTCCTATTCATCTATATGCTCTCTCTTCTTAATACTGTTTTGCTTTCATTTTTCAGTTTCAGAATTTTAACTTATTGAAAGAACCATGTGTCGGCATACACAAAAAAATCGATGTAAAACTAGCTTTAATGTTCTTTTACAGGCGCCTCACATGGATGAATGACTACAATATGGCACGTAAATTCATCAACCCTGCACATCTGCAGAGTCTCCTTGATGAAGCAGTCAGGTACTACAGTTTGATCTGTCTTCCCAAAATAACTTGTTCTCTGGACAGCCAACAAAATTAAATTTTGTTTTGTCATTCCACACATAAAACATTTCTTATAAACATTTTTTAAATTCTTGCGAGAAAAGAAGCTGCTGGAGTAGAATTGTTGCCGGCATTTAGTTGATCTAACTGTAAAAGTGTGGGACCTTGTTGCCCGAGTAAATTCTTGTGGAGTGGGCACCAGTGACCTAAGTTCGTCTAAGCAAAAGCCATGAAAATATTTATAGAAGAGACAGAGGGAAGCCACATCCTGCCGATGAGAAAGGCGCTGGAGTCGAGCTGCCAGGTTATTGATTATAAACAATCAATTTTTTTTTTTTTTATATCAATTGCATATAAATTTTTTTCTTTTTAGTATTTTTCAGCATTAAATTTATATTAAATTAATAGTAATTACTGGAAAAATCAAGGACTACATGGAAAAATGTGCGTATGAAAAATAATATTCTCAAAATTATACTAAACCTAGGAAAGAACAGGACAAGTTATTAAACCTGGAAAAGTAAAGGACAAGATATTCTAGTGAAGTAAAAAATAAGAAATTTCTTACTTAAAATATTGCAGCTAAAAATAAAATTTGAATGCAATATTTTAAGTAAGAAATTTCTTATTTTTTACTCCACTAGAATATCTTGTCCTTTACTTCTCCAGTTTTGATAACTTCAATGTAAGAATATTACTTTTCATGCACACATTTTTCCATGCAATTGTATGAACCGTGTGTGTCTGGCTGTCATAAAGCCTTATTAGCAAGAAGAGAGATTGGTCAATCTTTCTATCTTGAAAGATGTGTGAGGTGAGCAGAGGAGGTTAGCTGATATTCGTGGTTAACTCCTTTGAGGTCTTGGAAGAGGGGAGAATGATTGCGTTTCATTTCACTAGAACTGTATGTTTGTATGTATGTCTTTCTTTCTTTCTTTCTTTTTCTCACTGAAATCAAGTAATGTCTTTTCTCATAGATATTTTTATGTTTCCTTATTTATTTCTTTTTAACCAAATCACTATTTGTATGGATTGTTGTCCATATCTTTGTTGTTATATTCAGAATGTTTTGGCTGTTGTATGCTCTGGCCTTCTTCAGATTATTGAAATTTAGAATTTAACTCTTTATTTCCTTCACCAAGTTAGATTGTAATAATGGTGATAGAGTTCATCTTTAGATGTACACAAGAAATGAGCTTTGGAGTAATGGTCTGTAAAAGATAGAAATACATTTGATTTCCCCTAGTATGGAATATAGATACATTTGATAATGAACTGTTCACTCCAACATCTAGTTTAAAATATATATGGTCATTGCTTGTCATGGTAAAGGACTTGAATGTTCCAGTAATCCCAAGAGTGAAGCCATCTGGTGTTTCAACCTCTGTAAGGCCACGGTAAATTCAAGGAGGAGAGACCAGACTGAATGTGACCAAACTCTGAAGACCTTAACGTTATAATAGGAAAAGATCTACACAATTGCAGCAGCCAGACTGGCGGAAGAGATCTGCAACTGGCATAACCAAGGCGGATCTTGACAGATCAAGCATCTGTTAGCCCGATACAACCAGTTTTGCCAGATCTTGCCTGTTTCAATCCCCTCCTATATGGCAGTGAATACTGTACAATCTTCTCACAGATGAAGAAGAGACTTGAGGCAACTTGTAGTTCTACAGAAGGATGCTGAGAATACCATAGATGGAGCATATAAACAACAGAAAATTTTTTAGAAAAATAGAAAAGCAAAAGAACACTTATACTTTGAATTTGAATTAGATCGTCAAAATTCAGTTTCATAACCTCAATGTAAACAACAGTCATTTTTTTAAAAAGATTCTTTTTTTATCCAACATTATTTCTTATTACTATAGACATTATTGTTAGTGGCTACATGTGTTTGAGTTGATGCTAGCAGATATAAATTTGTAGATGTCGCAACAAGAAAAATATACCTTCTTTAACAGGTAATTCTGACTTAATGGTTAAACTGGTAGATACATGCTTTCACTTTAGAGGTGGTTTCCTTAAAATAAAAAAAAGGGATGTGAGGGTTCAATTCCTGTTGGAAGCAGAATTTTTCTTTCATAGAATTTCAATAGAAGAGATCATAAAGTACCATTCAACTTTAGTTTTGCATTAGTTGGTTCATTCATAAAGCAAACATTTAGTTACTTTCTGAAGACTAATAGCATTATGAAGTTAAGCTAGATGCATATAATGATTGTCTACAGCATCTGAGTAAACATTAGCCTCCCTCATACCTCAATTTTGCATTTAAAATTTGGGAAATAATCTTCAGGGAAAGAGGTGAAGATCTGAAATTGTTTCAAATATAATCATAATCAGAATATGTCATCATCATCCTTTAACATTCGTTTCCATGCTAGCATGGGTTGGATGTGTTTGTTTATCGTCCTACCCAGGACTCATGATTATATGTAATAGTTGCAATAATAATCTATTTGTATGTATCTTTTCTAGGTATTTTTTGTTTTCAATTCTTTGTCTGTGTCATTTCACTTTCCTTTATCAGTTTATAAAGACATTAATTCAGATATTTGTCTATTCAAAAAGCAAAAGTATGTTTGCATGAAATTCTGTTTCTAATTAGGTACCTCCACAAGAGAAATACAATAAAAAAAAGATATCTAATGGTTAAAAATGAATTTTCAAATTTGAAAAATCTTTCTTGAAGCTTTTATTTTAGTTTTAATTTCAAGCTAATAGATTAAAATTAATATTTTCTATAACCAAAATATTTTGTTGTATTTCAAAGACTAATTTATAACTTTTTTTTTGCTTAAATAGCTAATTAGTGCCCTGTTTCTAGTCGTCTTTCATTGCAATGTAATTTTCTTTAAGATTTTTTCCAAAAATGAAATATACATATCTGAAATTTTGTTTGAAGATTATTAGCTGAGTTAAAGATTAATTAATCAGTTTAGAAACCAATATTATTATAATTATTAAATTTTAGAAATTTTGTCTTTAAATTTAGTATTGCCATCACTCTTATTTTTCGATAATGTTATGAATGGACACCCATATTTACTAAAGATGGCATGTTTACACATTAGTAAAAAAAATTTTAAATTCTTTAAAAAATATTGGTATTTGATGATTTGTATTAAGCTTTTTCATTTATGGTTAGTAAATATAATTTTAACTTAATAATAATATCAAAACCACTAAATTAATACAGAATTGTAGAAGATTTAAAACTTAATAAATTTTTCTAATTCTAATTTTAAAAAATATGAAAACAATTTTTGTAAAAATTCATTATTCATCAAAAAAATTATTTTCTTAAGAAATCACTGTCCTTAATACATCATATAAAAACAGTTAACAGTTTTTCTAATTAAATAATATGTCTTGGTTTTATTATTATATTTTTTATTTTACAAATGAAAGCAGATTTTCAGTAAATGATATTCATTTGTGAATTAGTCGTGAAAATTTAATTAAAATTTGACAATGATTTGATTTTTGCAAGAATTTCCAAAACAATGTGTTTTTTAGTACCAAAAAAATGCTAAATTTCCCATACTAATTTTTGTCCCACTCGTTGACACAAGAAAAGATTTTTCGCCAAAATTTAGAATATGCTAGAAAGGATTAAAAAATTTAATAGAATAATAGAAAAATACTTTGGTCTTTCCTCTTAATAACAAACATTTTGGCAATAAAATTTTGTTTTTATCAAATCTGGGGCCTTTCTCATCATGCTATGATCTTTTTTAGAAAATTTTTAGAAATTTCACATTCAATGAACCATATATATATATATATATATATACAGTTCATTGAATGCGATAGGCAAACAGTTTTCTTCATATCATAATGAATCCTTTCTTTTCATATCTTTGGCTAGTGAAAACTCCTGAAAGCAGAGAATGTCTTCACCATTTGGAGAGCTGTCCAAAAATATGAGAAGAAGGATTATGATCATCAAGAAATTCTGGTTTGTGATATTCAATGAAGCATGTTTGAAAGATAAACGCATTAGCTAATTAGCCAACAATCAATTAGTCAATATCTCTCTTGCTCTCTCTCTCTCTCTCTCTATATATATATATATATATATATATATGACATTTACAAGTATACACATATGACTGAATTATAGTGTAAGGAAATTACCTTTTCTTACAGCTTGCAAATGATTTTCCTTTTCCCACTTTTATTTTCCAGGCTGTCTAACAGTTTTCAGCAGCTTCAGTTTAAAATGCGACAAAGACTCTCCGTCGTTTTCTATGAGAGTACAGTCAATGAATGGATAGGTGTTCACATTGAGCAGAAACTGGAAAGACTCAAAGAACTTCTTGACAAGAGCCGTCCTCTCTTGCCTCTTCCTCCAACAACCACCCCGGGATCTTGAAGAACAGGAAGAAAGAAAAAATGCATAGATCCGTTCCATTGAGAGAAATATTTTTTTTGTGTTTCTGTCTTTAGAAAATAAAGCATGATTAAAATCAAGAAACAAGACCGCAATTGAATAATTACTCCTGAAAAGCAGTTTTAACTACAATATAATTCTTACAATTGACATTGGCACACACGTGTACATAGTGCCATGCAGAAGTTTACAATACATTGCAAAAAATGTTTCTTCAGGTATTTCTGACAGAGGTTAATGAAACTTTTACTGCTAATAATACATATGTGTAAGCCTTTAGTCAAACAATCAGATTTTAAAAAAGTAATCAATAAAAATATCCCACCAAGAAAACCCAATATTTAATAACGCAAAACTTTACAATGCATTCATTAAATCATCTGTTAATATTTTGTAGAGTAACCGTTATTGCCAACTACAGCACATAGGCGTTTAGAGTCGTCCCCTGTGAATTTTTTGCATGTTTCTGGGCTAATATTTTTCCATTCTTCATGACAAAATTCTTTGAGTTCATGCAAGTTTTGTGGGTTCATTCTTTGAATGTCTAATCTATTTGAACTTAACCATGACTTTGTAAGCTTTACAGTGTGTTTAGGAACATTGTTTTGTTGAAAGATCCAACTTGATTTCAAGCTCAGCAAATGTGAACTTTGACATAAATCTCTCTCCAAAATATCCCTATAACATGCTCCATTCCTTCTCACTTCTATTATTTAAATGTTCTCTATACCTTGGGTGCTAAAGCAACCGCAGATCATGATTCATCCACCTCCAAGTTTTAATGTTGGAATAGTATTCTTCAGTGAATATTCAGTACCATTCTTTCTTCAGACATTTGCTACAGCATTTTTGTTTTGTCTGACCAAAGTAAATTTTCCTAAAATGCTGCAGGTTTGATACAATGCTTGTTTGCAAAATTGAGTCAAGCAAGAACAATGTTTTTGCTTAAGAAGTGTTTTCTTCCTTGGAGTCCTCGGAAAGATGACATATTGACAAAGTGAATGACAAATTGTATCCGTACTCACTTTTACTTCACTTACTTCTAGTCCTCCATGATGTTCTTTAAGTGTAAATCAGGGCTTGTTGCCATCTTTTCTCACTAACAATCTTGTCATACATTCCATTACCTTTCTTGGATGAATGGAATGACACATCTTCCAGTGACAAACTATCATACCAACTGAACTCAATGCACATTTAACTGGCCAGATATCTTCCTATAATCAAGTCCATTTGTACGAAGGTCAACAATATGTTTACGGAGATCTTGATCAATTATTTTGCATTTCCCATTTAAAGGACAGTCAACAGAAAATGAATGATGCAATAGTTTTAATAAAAAAAGCCTTAAATCCTAAGAGTAATCATAAAATTAATCTGGAGCATTCTAAAAAAAAACAACTACATCTTAATTTGGAACATTCTAGTAAAATTTGAACACTTATAAAAAAAACTGTTGTAAACTTTTGAGTTCCTAAACATCATTTGTTTCTTTGCGGGATACCTTTGTGAAGTTTTTTAAAAAAATCTGATTATTTGACTGAATACCCAAATATATGTTCTACGAGCAGTAACATTTCATTAATATGACTGTATTAGAAATACCTAAAAACATTTTTTGTAATGTGTTATAAACTTTTGCATGGCACTATATATATATATATAATGAATTATTTTGAACATTATTTTTTACTGATACTTGTATTTAAGTAGATATTCTGTTTTTAATTAAACAGTATTTTTATATTTATATCTACCGGCCTGATTATTTACGATAATTTTTTATTACGAAAATAATATATATATATATATATATAAAACTTTTCAGATAGTCATAGACTACTATTCTTATCTGGACACATTTTATTCCTCTGAGAGACTTTATCAGGGCAAGTGTACGATTTTTGCATGTGTTTATATACAAAGGTGAGGATGTCATTGGTTTATCAAGGTTTTTAAATTTGAGAATCTTCATGAATATTTATCAAGTGGTTGAAAGTTGAGTCAAAACATGTGGAATGCACAAAATGCCAGATTTCAGTGTCTGGTAATTAAGAGAGTAATATTCATAAAATATTTTATTTTATAAAACAATATTCATTTATTAAAAAAAAAATATTTCTTGAATATTCCTTGCTAACTTTTGCCTTACTCGACTTTGAATTATGGCCCTTAGTGCCCTCCATATGTTTTGACTTACCTTTCAACTACCTGATGAATATTCATGAACATTCTCAAATTTAAAACCAATGACATCCTTGCTCTTGTATATAAACATGTGCTACAAAATTCTAGTTTTGCCTTGATAAAGTCCTTCAGAAGACGAAATGCATTGCTTAAGAATAGTTTTTACTCATAATTTTAAAAAAAATTTCTGATCCCTCCAAACTGATTAAACTATTTATTTCATACTTTTTGACCCTTTAAGTAATTTTCCAAACCCCCACCCTTTATTAGGACACCCACTTTCTGTTTATTATATATTGACAAAAATTCTCTCCTCACCAGTTTAAGATACATCCCCACGTGTATTATGCCCATTAATAGTAGAAACACAAATAACATAAGTGATGTAGAATCCAGAGTTATTGAATTTCTTTCATAAAATGTTGTCATTATTAATTTTTGAATATTTTTATCTTATTGCTGTTGCTTTTCAGTAAATGGCTCAGATCATTTTTTAAGATCCGTTTTATTTTTAACCCATTAAGGTACATGAAAAATAAGGTAAACATCGACATAAAATCAAATCAAGAGAAATGAAATGAAAAACTAGTAAAAATAATTACTAAGACCCAACAGTATCACTTTGAATCTCATAACTGCTGATAGAACTCATTCAGATTGAAGCATTTGATGTAAACTTTATTCTAAAATCTAAGAGTGTCCCTCATAAATATAAAATGTGCTCGTCCAGAAAATTCAATCTCCCATGAATTGAATTTTCTTGTCATAAGATGCTTTTTCTGATAATTGTCATTTTTATTACTGTTTTACAAGTGTTCGACAATAGTATGCCATTAACATTGTCTTTTTTATTTTTCACTCTTCACTCAACTAACTGATACTTTCTGGAAATTATGTGGCAGGGTACTGTCTTGTGAGTGTTACCAGAATTAGATCTCCAAACACCTTAAATATGTCTGAGAATCATCAATGAACCTATTTGCTGCTGTATATTACTCTCTCTCTCTCTCTCTATCTATCTCTGTCTCTCTCTTCCCTTCCACACACACATACACACAAAAATTAAATCAGTTTACTTATCATATGAGACATGACTGTCACATATGATAAGTGAATTGATTTAATTTATTTATTAATGCTCTATCTATTAAGAACTTTAATTACCAAGACTTTTTTCCTTAAAACCGTCATCTTCCAGAATTATGCTTGTTGACAGTCTTGGCCAAACACAATCTCTGTTGTTGATTTATATTATATATATAACAACAACAAAGATTTCAGTTAAAGGACAGTGTCACCTAAATTTTGAAAACTTTATTCACACACAAGCCTGTTTGCATAAAGATATTCATACATTAGAAAGAAAGATCATTAAATATAATAGACACAAAATGTCTATTGTTTTTGACAGTACATTTTTAAAAGAACAATTGCTGACTAAATATATGGAATATATCTAACACCAATAACTAACACATAAATTAATTACTTTAAAATAAATTAATTGCTTCAAAATCAGTATGAAGTTAAGAAAAATAGCAGTAAATGGCTGAAACCTGATGAGGGGACAGACCAATTCCAAAAATGTTCATCTTTACTAATCTCTGGAGACTAGGTGCTGAATATAACATCAGCCAAATTACAAATTTTATTTGTATTAATCTTTATATATATATATATATATATATATATATATATATATATATATATATTTTTTTTTTTTTTTTCATTTATAAACAAGTTATTTTGCTACCTTGGTTTCCACCATGAGTGGTTTCTTCAGGCGATTTTTAATAACTATTAAAAATTATTAAAGTTATTAAAAATCACCTGAAGAAACCACTCATGGTGGAAACCAAGGTAGCGAAATAACTCGTTTATAAATGAAAAATATTCAAAAGTTCTACAATATAATTGTATAGAACAATTTTTAATACAAATGTGTACTGGTTTAACCCTATTAGGACCAAAAACTAAGTATTAAACAATCAATATATATATATATATATATTATACACACACATACACCAATTGATATTGGCTTGAAATGAGAAATCTGAGAGCAGATTTTGAATTACAGTTGAATTCATTGCATTCACGTATATGCAAATAGCCTATGAATCTATCTCTTCTCTCTCCAGCTATGGGTTAAATAGCAGGGCATATTAGGTTCTATAACCTTGATTAGCAACCAGTCTAACACAAAAATAGCAACCTACTGTGGGAAAATTTTGTTCTGTCTAGTCAGTCATTGATCGAAAAAGGCATGATTGTCAAAATGTGTATGCCACTTAACTAATATATATATATATATATATATATATATAGTGTATCAAGGCAGCAGATAATTTTCTAAACATATATTGTTAAATATATCAGACAATGAATGTCTATTATGTTTAATCATGAACTGTTCTAAACATTGTATTTTGGCTTTAATTTCAAGTGAAAATAAAGACAAAAATTCTTCAACATTTGGATATTTTTTTATTATGCTGGTTCTAATCTTTTGCCTCACATTCAGAGAAGTTACAGGGATGTTAGCATAAAGACATCCACCATCAAAGATGATATTATCATGTGTTGACATAAAACATTGCTATTCGACAATAACAGTCACTGAATGTAAATTTGTAATGCAGTTTTATGATGTCACACTGTGTGAGAGATCAAAATGTTAACAGAACCATATGCCTAAATGCAATGTAATGTGTTGTGACCAAGACTGAAATGACTTACATTTGAATGTTGTGAAAATGATTTATGTTTGAATGTAAATCGTTCTCACAACATTCAAATGTAAATCATTTTCACAACAATGAATCAGTATTACCTGATGATGAGGTAAAATCTCAAAACATAGAAATTTCAGTGTCACATTATAAATTAAATTAATTTTAAATAAAAAACAAATTTAATTATAAATATATGTTGTATTGAACACTTTTTAAAAAAGTAAATGCTGGATAAATCAGAATACTTAAACTGTTGATTCTCTTCACCTGGATATATATATATATATATATATATAATATAGAGAGGTTTTTCACTTAACTGAGCAGTGTTGTTTCAGCGAAAGCAAGCAAAAAGTATCACTCACACACAAAGATATCAAATTATACCCAACTTCATATAAATACAAATTGGAAAACAACAGCAGAAAAATAAGAACCCTGATGAGTGAAGACAGCACAATACCTTTATGAAACTTCAAAGTCGGCATGACTGAATAACATTTGTCAGCTAAGTGAAAAACCCCTTCACATTAAATCTATTAATACTCTATCTTGATACTGAGCACTTTTTGACAAACAAACACTTACTTGCCTAAAATGCCTCTCTACCAGCAATGCAAAAACAGCAATTTTGGCACTAAGCATCATTACAATTTAATACACACACATTTATGAGAAAGAATGAACAGAATAAAAAAAATGATATATGTGAGAGAGAGAGAGTGAACAAACAAACAGTAGTTCAGAGTAAGAAAATATATATGATAGCAGAGTTCACTATTTCAGAATGTCATATGTGCTTTAACCTAAATAAAGATGTCACCAGACCATGATTTTGTTATTTCTATGAATTTGTATAGGATATTAACTAGCAGTATTATATATTTTATGGATAGGTAGTTAAGCAAGCAAACCTCGTATTATTAGTGTATAGGTACCTCCACTAAATTGCAAAAACAATTGCATAGTTACTTTTAAACTGAATTCTTAAAAATGAAAAAGTTTTCTTGAAACTTTTATTTTAGTTATAATTGAAAGTTAAATGATTGAATTTACTATTTCCAGTAAGCAAAATACTCTCTGATTTATTTCAAACAGAAATTATACTGATTGAAATATAAAAGTTTGAAATTTTTTCAATTTTTGAATTTTGCCACCATTTTTAAGCAATCAGCACATTTGTAAACAAAAGTTAATTCTCGGTTGTAAAAATTTTGCAACAATAACATCTGTAACACATTCATTTTGGGAAAATTAGCAAATTTTATGTTAAATTAATTTTATTTACACAAGCATTACTTATTTATAGCGTGAAATTTAGAATAAAACTATTTCTTAATTACAGATTTGAACTTTTTTACCTGTCCGTTCAGTAAATCAAGAACTTGTTGACAGGTTCTTGATTAGAGATAAAGTGTATGGCGTTTATAAGTGACAAAAAAGTTCAGTCCTCACAGAGTGTACTGCACTTATGACCTTGGGCTGTACTGTGTAAAGCTTAGAATACCTTTTTTTTTCTTCTTTTTTTTTTTTATAATGAAATGGTGATTTCAGTGTTTTCTTCATTCTTAATTGTCAACTCAATTTCAAGTTACACTGGTACAATATCTCTGTACATAGTTTTTAGTAGCAAAAACTTGATTTTATTTTCACCCTATGAACCCTTAATAGATTTCAATTATCAAATCCTTGTAGTCCTAACTGAATTGTTGAAAGATGTAAAGATCTGGTATCAGTGCCATTAAAGAGACATATCTGAAAAACAGTTGAAATACATTATAAGAGCAGTTGTTTTGTTAAGAATATAAGATTGCATCAATAAAACCATTAATTGGTTTTTAAGAAGTGCTTTTGAATGTCAAAATGCATAATCTAGGAGTTATTTTCCTTTTTTCTTTCTTCTTGAAAATTTTCTCTTTAGATCTTCCAAGGAATATTTTCTGTTGTGTCTGCATTGTATTTTAACTTTGTCCTTAAATTGTATGACCTTAAATCATCAACTTTTGAAAACATTCAAATTAAGTGCTACATTCATTTATATTTTATATCTTCAGCTTGGAAACAATGAAGTTTTAGCCAAACATTTGGCGGCTTTGCTCACTATCATTATTGATCAGAATTTCATAATAAATTTTTAAAAAATATTTCAGAATTTTTTTTTTTCCTGTACAATCACTGAAGTTAAGCAACATCAAGCCTGGACAATACCTCAGTGGATGCCACTTGCGAATACCTGGTGCTGTAAGCTTGGACATGTGAGGGATTTAATGAATAATGGCTCGGAATCATTAATTGGAGAGCTGAATTCCAATACTCATTGGGTTCATTATATTATATTACACACAAATACCCTTGGTGAAGGCATGAATCCACTCTCATTTCACTTCAGCTATGGGTTAATTAGTAAGACTTGTATCACTAAAATTATTATTATCTAAAAAAAGAAATAAAACTCTTATCTAAAATATTTTTTGGCTTTAAATAACCTGCAAAGGGCTGATAAGCCATAGAAACCAATCAGTTAAGAAGAAGAAATTAGTAAAACTTGTAATCCATTTTTACTGACAAAATATATTCTTACAAGCTAAAAATATTTTCTGGCTTTAAATAACCTGCAAAGTTGATAAGCTATAAAAACAAATCAATCAATCAAACTGACACTTGTTCAATTAAATATTTCTATTTTATTATTAAGACATTAAAGTTATTTATAAATATGTAATTTTTCATTTGTAATAATTTATAAGAAACCATTTTAGTAAAATAAGGTGAATTTAGCTCAATGGGTTATAATGGATAGGGTACGCATACGGCAACCCCATAAGGATGCAAAATACAGTAATGTACATAACAATAGTTACAAATGTAAGATAGAATGAAAATTATCATGAAACTAAATTAAAATAATATTATTCATGTTTAAAATTATTTTTTGTGAAAAACTTACGTCTATGTGATGATACGTTTTGATTGGTCGAGATAACTGGAATAAGAAAGTTTATTGGAAATGGATATCGGTAAAATGTGTATGTATAAGCTAATCAACCAGCAGTTTGCAACATTCTCTCCAGAAGAACAGATCTTATTCTTACCTACTCATATTCTTACTCTACAACATCCCTGGTTAAAAATGAATTCAAGAAGAACAAATTACCGCAGTGAATTCAAGAGAAAAGTTGAAAACAGTTTAACAATTCTGCACAGTAGGCACAATATCTGTATTTTGGATTCCTTTTAGAATTGTGGTTATCTTCAATTACAGCTTGTATAAGATTTGTAAACACTGGCCGTAATGAAATTGAAAAGGTGAAATTTACAGGGTTTGATTACCAAACAAGAGGTGTGTGTTATGTGGGAGTAGAAGCATTTTCCCACACTTTTAACAATTTTAGAAGTGCATATGATGAGTGAAGGCGTATTATGTTCGAGGAAATATGGTACGTGGGTTTATGTAAAATTAATTTTATGTTGGTAACCCAACAAATTTTGTTTTGCAACTCCAGAAGCATTTTCAGAATATTAATGAAGATTAGAATGGAATTGGTTATTTTTCTTGATTTTCTTGATATATCTCTCAAATACATTTTAGAGACAATCTGGAATTTTAACATCATGTTCACACTTGGATCATTTCACTATGTAAGTTTACTTTAACACACACACACACACATACACAAACATTTAGGAAATTCATTACAAAATGCATTAAATATATTTTTTTTTAATTTTTAGAAATTTTATAAGTCCCAATCGATGACAAATCAACTCATCAACTCATTTCAGGCCCTTTTTTCTTACAAGCAATATGGCTTTCATTTCTCGCGGTTAACTGCTGATGTTTAACCACATTTTTGGCCCTTAAGGGGGCCAAAAAAGTCATGAGATTATATATTTTACACTTCCTTCTCCACAGGCGTCTTCCTCTCTGGGTTGAGGTGTCTACTTGGTCTTAGCCAAACTCAAGGGGTTGGCCATAGGTCCCTGAGTATCCGTAGGTTAGTCGACAGGTCTGTTGGTTTAAATCTGCTTCCTGCCCACATTGTGATTATTTGATCCAGAAAACAGAAGTGTTGTTTGTTCACAGTCGACTGAAGATGTAGACATGGCTGTAGAGTCTGTGGGGAGAACCAATATCACACAACCATACGCTTCCACAGTTGTCCGACTCTCATTTCTTCAGCATTACTCCATGCTTATATAGGAAACCTGGAAGGTTATAAGCCAGGCCATCACGTGGTTGTCACAAGTGTCTGTTTTATTCAGCACTATTTCAATTTTTACTTGCTAAAAATTAATTTGTTCATTTCCATTGTCTTATGATGACCCAGTCAATGGCACACAACTTATGTTTAGATCAGATTTTGTCACTGGTAAACAAAATACGCAGGTTTTATTTCGTTCTTCCAATTTACTCCAATTTCATTTTTATCAAAAAAAATTCATTCATTTCCTTTGTCTTCTGATGACCTAAATTCAATAGGCACCTCTTTAGCCTAGATCAAATGTCACCACCATTAAACAAACGTGTTGGTTCAAATTTCACTGTTCAATTTACTCCAATTGTTATCAAAAAATAAAATTAAAATTGCCAGATTCACTGGAAGTAGAAAATCTGTTTAAAAAAATTCTTAATAAAAATTAAAAAAGAAAAGAAACGAATGACATGACATTTCAGCCATTGTACATTTCAGTCTTCTTCAGGTGCCTGGGAGATCCACACCTGCGAGGCACACGTGGTAGTACCACGCGAGGCATTTGAGCATGGTAGCCATCGGAATCGCATCATCAATTGAATTCAGTCTGTACCCAACTTCGACAACCCCTCAGGTGGTGGCTGCACCATCTGCTCGAATGTTGACGCATATTGCTATTTTATATGCACCTTCACGGATGACCACGATAGCTCAATGGAGTTGAGCACGCAACTATAGAAAATTTAAAATCAACAAAGTTAAAAATAAATAAAATTAATTTAATCATGCGACTGTGTAGAAGATTAATTTGAGTGGTCGGATAATTCATTTAAATGGTAGAAGATTAATTTGAGTAGACGGAAGATTAATTTGAATGGGTAGTTGAATAATTTGAGTAGATGGAAGATTAATTTGACAGGGAAAAATGTATATTGTAAAAAAGAAGTTTCCTAAAAAATGATGATGAAAATGAAATAAAGTACAGTGTCATTAATTTTCTAACGAAACAGAAACCGTAAGTGGAAATATGAGTCAGCATGTGCGTTGTGTTTCCTTTGCCAAAAGGGCAAGAAATTCCATATTAAACAATGTTTGATTAAAAGGGTTGAAAGATACACTTCAGTCTAATACACACACGCACGCACGCGCACAGAGAGAGACGAAACATTTGCATGAATACCACAATGACTTATACAAGAAACATATCAAAGACACAAAATACGAAAAGGACAGAAATGACAATCATTAGCATATAATAAAAGACGTAACCTTATGGAGTTAAAAAAATAAAATGGTGGTATAGTTAATAAAACCTGGTCTTTACTCATTTATTATCCCAACCTCATCTATACCACAGCACAAAAAGTATATATTTGGCTTTATTTTCTTGTTGCCTTAAGATTTTAGCTAGCAGTGTATATGTCAACATTAGACAATGTCAGTTTTGTAAAGATGTGTAAGTATGTATTGAATATATATATATATATATATATATATATATATATATATATATATATATATATATTGTCCTACGTCGATGGCACGATTCGGAGTTTCATGTGTTATGCAATCACCAGGTACATATTTCAAACTGACAGTTTAATAAATTTGAATTTAAGTTCACTCGATGTTCAGGAGAATTAATTCTTATGAAGTTAAGTTTCTGCTTTTTCAATAATAAGATTAAAATTTTAAATATTCTAAGATGTAGATAAAAAAAATAAAATTTAAATGTAAAATATAAAATAAAAACATATTAAAATATTAAAATGCAGAGAGATTTCAAAGAGGCGTAAATCATAATAAATGTAAGTATTCTAATATTAAATGTAGATAAAAAATTCAAATTTTAAGATTTTAAATAAAAATTAAAAATTAAAATTAAAAATAATGGTTAAAAAATAAAAAATAAACAATGCAGGGAACAAAATTTAAAGTAATTCACAATTGTTAAAAGTAATACTTTCAAAAGAAAGAAAGAAAGAAAGAAAGGGGGAAGTAAGGAAGAAAGAGAGAAAGAAAGGTACAAGCGTATAAAGGAATCTATATCAATCTGTGTCTAAGAATTTGAGTATTTTTTCTATGGCAGTATATAGTCATTAAATCACTTTTTGTTAAGTAAATTAGGATTATTAATATAGTTTAAAATGACAAGTTTTTTCTAAAGTTACATTTGTCATTTTACATTAAAGGCATAAGTTACATTTGTTATCTTAAACCATGACAAATGTAACTTATTAAAAAAACAAAGTGAATTGGGAACCACATGCAAACATAGAAATAAATACCTGCTTAAATACTTAGACCCGGGTTAACATCCACCTTTTCACTTTTACTTATTTATTTATCTATTTATTTCTTACCTATTATTCATTATTTCTTATTTTTCACATTATATATATATATATATATATATATATATATATATATATATATATATATATATATATTAAATTAAAAAAAGGAAATATGGGTTGTTCCAAAGAGATCAATTGGTATAGAAGAAAAAAGTGCGAGAAGCCGTGAACATTTTGTTTAAAGCGAAGATTTATTGTTATTCTTCTTCTTCTTCTTCTTCTTCTTATTATTATTATTATTATTATTATTATTATTATTATTAGCTTTATGTATGATATATTAGGTGTCCATAATAATATTTGTGTCGCTAGACGTGTTTCGAGGCCAAAGTTGACTCTCTTCAGACGAATAAACTTGTGACTTTGCATATCGAGATCTGTTTGTCTTTCTGACAGCCTAAAATACCATGTATATAAAGTTAGATTAGTGGCCAGAAAGTTCATATGCGTGTGTGTTTGTTGGTTTTGTTTTTTTTTTTCACGCTCGCTCGTTAAATCTCTTTCGTTTGTAGGGGATTTGGTAAGTGCTTGGTTGATGTGCTTCCGTATTTTACGGAATCTCGAGATTAGTTCCCCCACAAATACAACACAATGTTTTACAATCGCGCAAAAGAAATGGAATAAGTCACAACGAACATTAAACAACAAACAATTTAATATGTATAAAATAAAATTAGCATGTGGAAACAAATAAAATACAAGATGTGAAAAACTGCCTTTTGGAAAATAAAGTTTGGCAAGAAGTTAAATTTGTTTAAAGGTGTGTGTAAGTTTATATTAACGGAGTCCGTAAATAAGTCGTTCTTACTTACATTAAGTTCATCTCGGGTGGCGACAGCGTGTCGCGTTGATGAAAGAAAGTTTGTCGGGTTTTTCCTTTCACGGCCCTCTGTAGCTAGGTCATGAACTTTGGTGTGGAAGAATGACTTGGCCGGACAAAGTATCGGTTACATGCTGACTTAATGGCTAGCTTGGTGAATGAACTTTTTTTCCTAACTGTGTGTTATTTATATACCATAATAGTGGATCAAAGAATCTTCCTAACATTTAGGTGTGAAGACATTTATTGACCAATCAGATTTGTATTTTACTATTTTGTTTTGGGGCCTAAATATTTTTTGTTAATTGACTTCCGATCCTATTTTTCTAGAATGTTCTTATTCTATGTTTTTAGCTGATTGGTTGAGAAATATAAAAATGTAATTTAAATTCTAATGCCGTTTTGATCCAAAATTTCTATAATGTTTTTATGTATTTTCTTATTGCTTCTTAATAGAAAAAAAATGTGTATCCCATACGTTTTGGGAATCATTCCCCTTTAGTTGACTATAAAAAATCTTTTACACTGGCTTGCGAAATTTGATTTCGTCTTTACACTTTAAACTTTTTTTCAGCGATTTTGATTCAATTCTACGGGTAATCGAGTTCTTTATGTTGTTTTTGAAATACTATTTTTGCAACGTTTCGCGTTTTTTTTTTTTGTTTTTTTTTTTAGCGCGTTTGAATTTAGTGTGTGTTAGGTTTTTCATGTTGTTTTGTCGCGGGAAGGCTTGTGTTTATTTTATAAATATTTCTTCCTGCATCATGAGTGTGTCATAATCTGCATTTTGGTAGATAGGCATTACTCTGAATTTAAGTGTTGGGAAACCTACAATTTCCTGTTATTGGCTAGTTTAATGTTACTTCTGTGCACGGCTACATTTTTATTCAGGCCTTGTGTCGCCCCTACGTATATTTTTGCGCCTTCATCGCATTTTAGAGCATAAGTTACGATTTTAGAAATGCACTCAGATTTGTTTTTATTTCGAATGTAGGTGTGTTTTCCAACTTGAAGTGGTTTCCTTCTATTATTATGTTGCATACTCCACATCTTTTTTTTTTTTTTTGCATTTTGTGACACCCCTGTATTGTGTGTTGCTCGAATTTTGATGAGCTTAGTATGTTTTTTTAAATTTTTCGGGTTGGCGTTTGCTTTTAATTATTTTAGTTGTCTTTAAGATTTCTTTTATTTTATCATTTTTGTTGAGTAATTCTATGTGTCTTTTTATCTTTGTAAATAATTCTGGGTTGTTAGTAAAAAATGATGTCTAGAAACGGTCACCTGATGCATGAAACTTTGAGTTATGCTATAGACGTAGGATAATATGTATATATTAATATATATATATATATCGTCATCAGCTAGGAAAGGTGTTTCCTAATTATCATCTTTTCTTTTTATATTTAATATTTCTTCCCAAAAAACTTCTTCTTTTATGTGCCGTGTCCTTTAAAGATGTAGGCGATCATGGCTCTCCATATTTTCCTTTCCCTTTGATAATTATTTCATTCTCTTATTTCTACTACCTTACTAACCCTGAACCATAGACCCATCCCTCTAAATCCAGACCCTCCCCCACTCCTCTTAGAGTAACCTCACTCTGATTGACTATGCCTTCAGAGGTGTGACTGTACTTGCTTAACCGATTGTCTTTTGTGCTAAACCATAGTTGGAGGTTTTGCATTCAGAATTGTTTTTCTCCTAGACTGGTTGCAACCCTAGGCCATAGACTCCTGTCCAGTTTTTTATCCATAGCTGGGTGGAGAAAGATGGATTTATGCCTTTCCTAAAGGTATTTGCGTGGAAGTGAATTAAGGAACTCGACTCGAATTCGAACTCCTCATTCTGAGCTATTATCCTTGATGCTGGATGCAGTTTATCGTCGTACCCAGAACCATTTCAAGATTTATTTCAGTGAAATAAATTAATTCTTATTATTTTGATCTACTAACATCTACTGGCACAAAGCTACGTTTATAGTGCATAAAATGAAGTCATTATTATTTATGAGTCCATTTTGCTTTCGCTACTCGTTTGCTTATTTTAGAAGTCATAGTTTGTTGATCCTTCCTGACTACTTATTTTGTCTATTTATTTTTTTAATAACTTAGCTTATTCAAGGTTATAAAATTGTCGAAATATTGCAATCAGGCAGACATGTTTGTTTTCCTGTCATGAAATCATATAAACACATTTTTAATGACTGTTTAGATTCGTGATTAAGAAAAGCAGTTTTATTTACGTTACAAATCTAATTTATATGCAGTCGTTTAATCTTTAATAAAATTGGTTTTCCTAAAAATAGAAACAATTTATAAACTTACAATATTCAGATTTTTAGTTTTTGTCTCTACTTCTGAAATGAGGTAGTTTACATTATTTACATTGTTCAGACTGTTGCCCTGATCTTTATTGTCATGATTACAATGTTTCGGCTGTTGTACACTCCGGCCTTCTTCAAATGCTAGGAATTTTTAACCGAACCATTTATTTCAATCACTGAGGTATATCGTTCTCATTCCATGTGTAATGCCACTTCTAGTGACCATGTATTTATCTCGGTTTAAGTTATTTGTTCACCACTGCTGTAGCCAAGTTTTGAACTCATAACTCTTTGGGTCTAGTCATTCGAACTAACCAATGCTTATATTCACAATGAAGATGAGAACAACAGTCCGAACAATGTAAATGATGTACATACGTTTTTGTTGTCATTTACATGATCAGTACGTCTTAACTTCTCAGGTAACAATCTCAAAAAACGTGGATTATTGTTCAAGCCTGTTCAGAAAATTGTCTTAACTTTTTTAAAAATCTTTTTCATTTTTCTTCTATTTTCGTATTTGTTTTGCTTTCTACTTTTAATTTTTTTTTATATCTTTTTCTTTTTGTTTTTGCTTCATTTTCTTTCTCCCTTTTTTTTTTTTTTTTTTTTTTCTTAAATCATTTTATCCCAAGCAAGGCGGGCCACTCCTAGTAGGCAGGGAGTTACAGTGAGAGAAATGACTGGGTATTGAGAAAAGATAAAAGTTGAACGGAATTCAAGAAGATAGAAAATGGCAATTGACCTTGCATTTAATTTTTTTGAGATAGTAGCTATCAGGGAAGCAAGTAAATGGAAGGGAATCATTTTTGTTTCTCCTGTTTTCTTTATTTTTTGTTTCTTTTTCTTCTCTTTTTCTTTTTTGTTTTTTTCTTTTTTGTTTTGTATTTATTTTCTTTTTTTTCTTTATTCTTTCTTTTCCCTTTTCCCTTTTTTATTAAAAACAAACAGACAAAAAAAAAAACAGAAACATTTTCTCTTGTTGGTAAGGAAAAAAGCAAAACAGTCATTAAGAGGGATGACAAAGTACTTACTAAAAGCTACAGATGGCAGTGGAGAGCCATAACTAACAATGTCCTGAAAGAGACACTGCACATAAAAAGAAAAAGACCAACAACATTGATAATAAGTAGAAAGAGCAGTCAAAGACCGCAAACCTCCACGAATGCAATACCGATATCTTCTTAGCGATTAGCAAAAGATGCTTCTTTAAATACGAAATAATAACTACAAGGAACTAGACCGCTCTAAAAAAATAAGTGTACATTTAAAATGAAACAGAGAAGGCAATTCAGTATTTAATGATCAAAATCAGTGAGTCAGTTCCATACGTGATGCATTTTCTGGCGATCTTTTCTCAAAATAGACACAACTGACTGGATAGAGGATTTTTCCCACAGTGGGTCGCCATTACTTTCTGTGGTAGACTGGTTACTAACCAAGGCTATAGAACCCAATCTGTTCTACTACTTAACCCATAGTTGGAGGGAGAAGAAATTAATACCTTTCACAAGGGTGTTTGCATCTAAGCGAATGCAACGAATTACACTTAAATTTAAACTTGGCTCTCTGATTTCTCGTTCTGACCCGATATCCACTGCACCACAACGCACATCCAACTAATGATGCAATAAAAGGATCTAAGGGAAGTAATTCAGTATTTGACATTTGAAAGGTAAAAAATAATTTTAGCAATAAAACCGGAAAAATAACCCATAAACTTTATCTCGGGCCAGATCGAACCCAAAATCTAATGAGTTCGTACCAGTCATGAGGCCAATCATTTCTGAAAGTTTCATTTGAATCCATCCAGTGGGTCTTGAGATATCTTGACCTCGGTCAAACAAACGCGACCGAATACAATACCTCTGCCTTATAGCAGAGGTAATAATAATAATAATAATAATAATAATAATAATAATAATAATAATATTTTGTGTTTTTTTTAATGGTTTTTAGAAAGACGTTTTTTATGGAATTTCTATTTCTACATCAGAATATATTTTGATATATAACGATGGTTTTTTAGCTTGTTTTACTTCTCAAAAGACGATTTGTATCTGCTGTATTATAATTTTTATTTCAACAAGACACTCATTAACTCCAGTCTTACAGATAAAACACCTGTTAACGTTAGCAACATTCTGTCCAGGCAGTGTTAAATGGGTAATCATTAAAACATTAAATTCTCTTTCAATGGGTAAGAAGAGAAAACTATGAATTTAAAGCAAGCGGTAATGTTTGGCCATTTTTCTCATTTTTGAGATTTATGTGTGCCTGAGTTCCATAACCCATTAGGATCATAAGGGCACTACATGTACTGCAGCCACAGCAACAATAGGTGTGTCTAGGTCAAGAGAGTTTTTCATATCCAGTGTTTCAGGCTGGTTTTAAATTTAGAGTTGTCCTAGATCAGGGAGAAAAATTTAAGTTAATTACAGTAAGAAAAATGTCTTGTATATCACAGCGATATATATATATATATATATATATATATATATATATATATATATATATATATATCAAGTCCGTAAACGGCGAAGATCATCCAACAAGATCAACTTAATATAAAATATTAAGTGTTATATCTGTATAGAGAGCTCAATGGATGTTATCCAGAGCAATATGATAAAAGGAAACTCAACACATCATTTAGATTGGTTTATCCGCTCTGATCCATAAGTCTTAGGGTTTTTTAATTTCTTTAATACCCGGATCTACCTTGTGTAAGAATTTATTTGACGATTTTCTAAAGTTGTTTTTCTTGACTAAGCTGAACATATCTTTTTCGAATTGATCTAGTAGCTTGTTGCATGGGCGTATTCTTTGGGATTTCGGATGGTAATTTTTTTGTGTTATCTGGTTTATCAGACGGGTTTAGGTAGAAGTGGGTCTTCCATCAAGGCTTCTTTAAAAAATCAATAATTTTATCTGTGAGGGATATATATATATATAATGACTAACTCGTATGCCAGGATGCCTATCTACCAGGGCTGTTAGGTAATCCCTGTTGCAGACACCTTCTCAGACACATTTGTGTTTGTTCAACACCCACACAGCCCACTTGTGGTTTATACTGCAACTATGCTGAGCAGACCTTAGTTACAGTTTCCGTGAGAGAGCACGTTATTTGGCGTGATCAACAGTACACTCAAACACTTGGTCACGATGACTTGCGACTTCGTGCTATGCCAATCATCTATAGTATAAATTGGTTCTTCTACCTGGAACAATTATTTTTTAACGACGTTTATTAAACTTATATAAAAATCCTTGGTGGAATATTCGCCATGAGACTATATAGTCTCATAAAGACAACTTTTGTTTTAGCTTCTGCTGTAGTGGACGTATTATACGTCTTTACAAAACTTAAATTGTCTGCTGTTGACATATATATATTTTTTCAAGACATTTGAATTGTTTATTCTATAAGTTGGAAAATACCCACCAGCATGACTATTCCAGGCGACATTTGTATTTGGTACAAGAGAGAACATTAATGATGTTAAAACCGTTTTAATGACGGTATTGATTGATATTAATCCTTTTTTTTAACTTCTTATAGTACATAAATGGCAGTGTTTGGGGAAAAGATAGTTGAGTGGAACTTTCATCTTACAACTGGAATAGAGAGGAAATGAGCGTGATTCGACTCTGTGGAAGTAGCGTGGCATGTCCTATTTATTTGCTATACTATGTCATCGAGTTTATTTGCTATGCTATATGATTCCATTCGTAATTTACTTACAATACTATATTATTTCATTCTTAGTCTTTGCTATACTATATATTTCATTTCATTCATAATTTATTTGCCATGCCGTGTTATTTCATTCAATATTTATTCACTGTACTATATTATTTAATTCTGATTTATTAGCTATACTATACTACTATTTAATTCATAATTTATTTACTATACTATGTTATTTCATTCATAATTTGTCATACTATATTATTTCATTCAATTTTATTTTCTATGCTATACTATTATACTCTACTATTCCGGTCATAATTTTAAAAAACAAACAAAAGATGCTGTATTATAATGAAAATTCAAATTAAAGAAATACTTTGATTATTCCGATAAAAATGAAAATATTAATCAGACGAACGAGGTATGAAAATTTCTTTGGTCTAAAAATATTCAATTTAGTATTTGAATATGAGTGTCATTTTCTCTGCTATGAAATGTCAGAGCTGATGCATTGATCAAATGATGAATTCAGTATTTACTGCTTTCCTTTCCATACACAAGCTGTTAATGACAAAACAACCATATTTCAACAATAAATATTAATCCTATCACTCGTAATGATTATGTTTTCATGAGTAATTGTTTCATTATATTGTTTTTTGTAACATTTTTTTCTTTTATTATTATTATTTTTTTTTTTTTGTGCATTAATGTGTTACTGTTGCCGAAACAATCAGAATAATTTGTATCTGCAAAATCAGTTAATAAAATATTAATTTCATGGAAGGACTTTATTTTGGCAGAAAGGAGTTAACTGACATTTTTAGGCTTGAATTTTTAAATTATTGAGGTGTTTTTTATTTTTTTATTTTTTTATTTCTTTTATTCTTTCTTTTTTATTATCTTTTCTCTTTTTCTTTTTTTTTTTTCGTTTTTTTTATCCACAATTTCTAATTGATAAGTTCAACATTTTCAGAATATAACGAAAAAAATTCACACTGTATAACACACAAAAATTATTTTAAATCAATACACTGTACATAAAAATGACTCAGCTTGATATCATATTAAACACCATTCCTCATTACAGTATGAAAGCTTGCTGAAAAGTTCTTGGCTCTACCAAAAAGAGAATACAGTATAAATTTCATTGTTTGTGATTTGATCAATTTTTTAAAAATATTTCATATTGAGATTCACACAAATTCAGTTACGGTTTTCTTTTATCGCGTTTACTTTCACTCTATTCTGTGAGTGTTAAACTCTCTAAGCCTTCTTTCCTCATTATATTCAAGAAATTTCTTTCTGATTATATGTATAATTGTCATTTTAGTTTCTGTTTTTGAAAACTTCCTGGCTGATCAGTTCCTGGTATTTCATGTCTGTTGATTCAAGTCTCCTCTTCACCGCGAGGATGGCAGATCTAAAACAAAAACATATGGTAAACGGCCGAAACGTCGTACAAATGGCAACAATGATGAGGACAATAATCCGAATAATGTAAATACTGTAAATTAAAAAAATAATTATGTAAAAATCGTTAATCCAATAAAGCGCCATGATTAACTCTCCTTAAGGTTAAAATCAGCCATGCTCAGACGATTAAACCAGGGTAGTTTGGCTTTGGAGGCGTTGAAACTGTCAAGTCATTCCTTGCGCCAGTTAATAAAAGAATGGAGATCATTTTTTTAGTTCTGCTGGCAGTCTGACATTATCGAATCGCTTAGACTTATCGTTAAGACAGGAATAAATGATTGTATCATCAGCAGAGATACTGAGTTGAGAACTGATCATATCAGAATGGTCGCTGATGAAAATTAGGAAGAAAGTAGGTTCAAGGATATAGGGGATTTCTGTATTAATGCAAAACGATCTAGAAGAGTGGCCGTTCAAGACAAATTTCATTTCCTGATTCGATAAGATTGAATCAGTTCAAAAATGCGTTCATAAATACCATAACCTTTCAAACTGTGACAAAGATCAATGTGCTAAACCCTGTCAAATGCCTTCGAAGTATCCAAAGCAACAGTCCGAATTTCACCATTCTTAAAACTTGATACACTTTTTTAGTAATAACCGTGAACTCATCAGTAGTTTTCCTTGAGAAGCGAAAAAAAATATGCTTGTCAGAAAGAAGACCCTGCATGGCGAGAAATCTGGAGAGGATTGGATCTTCTAGTATAGATGGTTATGTAAAAAATGAATGAACGTTAATAATCATGTTAGCGTATTATTACTGATAAAGTTTTATCAGTTAATTTGAATTTTGGTGATGAATTGGGAAAATTCGGTACTTCTATTGTTTTAAAATGTTTTAATCAAAAATACTATTTTTTTTATAAAAATTGTTTATTTTAGGTTGTTGACATAAATTGCTAGGGCTACCTGAAAATTGATTGTTTTCTACGACCTTTATTAACTAAATGTTAAATGTGTCTACTGACTTTTGGATCCAGTCAATCAGTTAATTGTCATACGTCAGTCATATCTCGAAAGAGATATGACTGACTAAGTTATCTGTATTTTCTGCAACAGATCGGTTTCTAACAAAGGCTATGCAACCCAATATCCAACACACAGCTAGAGAATATTTGTATTTTCTCAAGGGTATTAGTGCTTAAGTGAATGGAACGAATTCGAGTGGAATTCGAACTCGGCTCTCCGATTTCTCATTCCGAGCCTATACCCATTACACTTCATTGCAAGTGAATTTGTAAACAACATTGGCTTTACAGGCTTAGATTTTAATGAGGTTATAGCTACTCATAAAGTTTGGCTGTGTATAAATGTTATCAAGGTGTTCATAAAACAGAAATTGTATAGTACAGGCCTAATAACTTTTTTAATGGATCTTTGTTGTTTATTAACATCTGTAGGCTTTATGTATGAATACATTATATTTATTTTATAGTTGATTACACTTGTTTTAGTCTGAATGCCTCTAATTACAATAAAATAGCATAAATGCGTTGTTCTTATTATGTTCGGCATTTTTATAAATGTTACTAATCTTGCTTAAATAAAACTTTATTTGTTTGTCGACAATAAGTTAGAAAACCGTTATTGATTATTTTAGTGTTTGTTTAACGTTACATAATTCGTTATAGAAAATTGCTTTAATTAGTCTTCATTGACTATTTTATGTCGATGAAAACATTACTGTTGTAGGTTGAACAGCAGAAGTTGGAATTTCAGGTAATAAAATTATAAATTTTAGAATTGATAACGACATATTTGTATATTATTAACAGTAACATTTAATATTAATATTATTAACAGTAACATTTTTATATTAATATTATTAACAGTAACATTTATGTATGATTAAGAAAACAATTATGCACAAATATTTAATTTATTATTTTTAAATATTCTTTACGAATTTTAGCTAAAATGAAATTTTAATTTTACAATGATTTTTGCCCTTTACAAGGCGCAAGAGCCACTCGAGGTATAGGGTTACGGAATAAGAGGTAACACCCGAGTTAGACCAAGTTAATGTTTTTTTTTATATTATACACTTTTTAAATAAAGAGAATTATGTGCGTTGTGGTGTAATGGTTATCGGCTCGGAATGAGAAATCGGAGAGCCGAGTTCGAATTCTAGTTGAATTCGTCTGATTCACTTACGCATAAATACCTTTGGGAACGGTATTAATTCATCTCTTCTCTGTTCAGCTATGGGTTGAATAGCAGGACAAATTGGGTTCTACAGCCTTGGTTGGTAACCAGTCTAGAGCAGAAAGAAATGACAACCTAATGTGGAAAGATATGACACCTAGTCAGTCATCATCGCCCAAGCATAGATCACGTATGGCAATTAACTGACTGATATGCCACTGGGAGGGGGATTCCGGAATTTAAAGATTCTTAGGTGGGGCATGGCCAAAAAAAGGTTGGGAACTACAGGTATAGACACATATCGCCAAGGAGGCTGACTCTCCAGATTCGTTCATAAAATAATTTTCCTCCGCCTCGTGAAAATAATGTGAACTAATTTTTTGTACATTTTTTAGCTATCCGGTAAAAATGCTATATGCCTGCATCTAGATAACCAGATGTCCGGATAGTAGCGTAGCGGTTATAGCGATCACATTCTGAAAAAACCTGTTTCGTTTTACTGATACCGTTTGAAAGGTATGAACCCATTTTTCCTGCAATTATGAGTTAAATAGCAGGGATTGCTTGAAATTAAAACTTGTCTAGGAAACTAATTCTGAATGCAAACTGCCGTAAATGAATGCGCAAAATGGGATCTTTAGTCTTGGTCGAACAGCCTGTCTGAATTCAAAACCTGAAGGCGTGTATGTGGAGATGTTTTTATAGTACACACGGCTATGGATACATATGTATATAGAGTAATAAATAAAAAGGGAAGGGAAAGAGGAATTTTGTGGTTGTAAGGAACAGAGAAAATAAGTCAGCAGGAAAAAGACGAGAAAAATATTTTAAAGAGACTAGAGAGAAAAAAATGAAAGATTATCAATTAAAACATAATATTAGGTTGTTCGAAAAATTGTCAGATTTTAGAAACAACCTTTATTCTTGAATTAATGAATTCGAACAGTTATAGAAATACAGAATGTGCTCATCTTTTTTTGGTTGAGGTAATTCACGTAGGTCACTTGAAGACCGCATAACAGCGTCACATCAGAGAGTGACTACCTTTCCCAGATATAAAATGAAACTCCAGCTCGCAGTCCTCAATTTGTTAAAACCAAATACTCGCTGTTTCTCATTCGTATAATAAGTCCTCCCCTGGAACATAGATGAATCCAGTCTGTTTGAATCTGGAGTCCTGAAATAGCTTCTCCAGTTACAGGAGTATCTCCATATTATATGTAAGACCTTTCCTTTTTGTTTTTTCTCATACTCTCTTTTGCCCTATATATATATATATATATATATATGATATTGTCATTCGCAGACAGATCTGTTTCGCCGTATCACAGCTCATCAGTACGTTAGACTCCGATTGCTTATATGTATTAGTTTTGTGTATGTCTTAAAAATATAAAATCCTATACAAGAACAAAGTAAATTTGTCATTCTTTTTCCTTTCAGCAATTTTGTTCCGTTCTTGAAATATCGCTATGATGGATATAATAATGCCTATAACAGTGGATATACCAATGGCAGAATAAATGTTCCTTTCAAGCGTTTCGGGTACACGGTGTTTAGATCAGTCAAAATAGAAACCCCGGACATCTATATATTTTTGCTATCGAATTAAAGTTTATTTATAACGTTACAATAAAGCCCTAAAGTTTTAGACGCCAAGAATTTTTTGAATGTAATTTCTGCATCTACTTGGCAAAAGAATGTTTTTTTAATTCATTTTACTTCCAAGCAAAGCAATAAAGCCACTAGGACGCGACCTATTTCTATGTATTAGAGGTTATAAGAAAAGTACTATGAAGAATAGAACACAATAAAAGAACAAGACAGAAGATAACTATTGACATTGCATTTAAACTTTTATATTTCACTCTAAGGAAGGAAATAAAGCCAATAAGACGCAAGAGGTTACAAAGTTAGAGAATATGAGAAAAGCTACTATTAAGGAGAGAGGCCAATAAAAGAACAAGAATTAAGAAGACAGAAGATAACGATTGACATTGCATTTAAATTTTTATATTTCACTCTAAGGAAGGAAATAAAGCCAATAAGACGCAAGAGGTTACAGAGTTAGAGAATATGAGAAAAGCTACTATTAAGGAGAGAGGACAATAAAATAACAAGAATTAACAAGACAGAAGATAAAGATTGACATTGCATTTAAACTTTTATATTTCCCTCTAAGGAAGGAAATACAGCCAATAAGACGCAAGAGGTTACAGAGTTAGAGAATATGAGAAAAGCTACTATTAAGGAGAGAGGCCAATAAAAGAACAAGAATTAAGAAGACAGAAGATAAAAATTGACATTGCATTTAAATTTTTGAAGATCGAAATTGACTGGGAAGGAAAACCTTTCTGAGGCTTTTCTATAAATATTTTCACGGTGATTGGTCTGATGAACATTGCGCTAGCGTAGTTAGACTTAATGAATACAAGCGCAGGAATTGATTGGCTACCTGGCCTGATCATTTTACAGTTGGAATGGCTTGATGTAGCCATAAGTTCCATGAAAACAAATTCTTCTTTCGCATTTCTCGTTTCTCGGTTTCTTGTGTTCCAGTCAAATTTGTTCTTCAAAAATTTAAATGCAAAGTCAATCCCAATCTTCTGTTTTCTTATTTCTTCTGCTTTTATTGTTCTCTCTTCTTATAATGTTTTC
The DNA here is from genome assembly GCA_037127315.1 of Ascarosepion bandense. Taxonomy (NCBI): domain Eukaryota; kingdom Metazoa; phylum Mollusca; class Cephalopoda; order Sepiida; family Sepiidae; genus Ascarosepion; species Ascarosepion bandense. The sequence continues at coordinate 338,274 of JBBBDQ010000883.1, forward strand.
TCCTTATATTTTCTAACACTCAGTGTCACGTCTTAGTGGTTTTATTGCCTTTCTTGAATTGAAATGATTAAAAAATGTTTTTGTCATAAGTAATTTCCATACTATTCAAATTGCTTGTTATGGTGTCCTACTTGTAAAGAGTTTATGTTGGTCTCTTCTGTCTACTGTAAGATTAGTAGGAGAGGAGGCCTTGGGGGAACAGCTGAATTGATTGAATGCTGGACAACCGACACACGCACTAGGTTTAGGAGGGGTAACAAGAGAAAGAGTGTTAAGAGATACAAGGAATAAAGAGATGTGAAAGGTCATGATCGCCCACGTCCTGAAGGGGCACGGTATATAAAAGAATATTGTGCGCGTGTTTAATCGTCGTGGTATTATTCATTTAGAGTTCTTAAAAAGCAATGAACCAATAAATGTACATTTATACGTCCAGAAATTGCAACGTGCTTGGCAAGCCAGATCAATGCACGTCAGTCATTCAGTTAAATGCTATACGTGATACACGCTTGGGCGATCATGCCTCGAAAAAGAGATGACTAACTGGACAGAATATTTTCTCGCAATATATTGCCATTAATTTCTGCGGTAGACTGGTTACCAACCAAAGCTATAGAACCCAATCTGTTCTGTTATTTAACTCATAGCTGGTGGGAAGAGATGAATAAATATCATTCCTAGTACATGTCACTATAACCAGAAAGAACAGAATAATAACTAGAGTAAAACATTCCTTATCAAGAAGAGTTCATTATCGGACTACTAGCATTCGGTATATCTCGACGTTGTATTTGTTTTTGTTATTAATGTTGTATACCTAGCTATATACAGTAATGGTAAGTTCCTCTCCTCTTAAATGCGTGGACACTATTAGAGTAAAGGTTGAATAGAGCGGTCATAATGATCCAAACTCTTTCGAGTTCAACTCTTTGCTTCCGGGCGGAGAGGGACCCGGGCGGAGAGGGACCCAGATGAGGTGCCGCCGAAGGGTAGAGTTTCGTCTGGTGTGAATAGGCAAGAGCCTGACACAGCCTGAAGCTGGGTCTATGGGATATTTTTGGTTGAGCTTAAGGGCTCAGAATTCGCACTTTAATTGACCTTGTGTCGCATCTACCTTGGTGGGAAGGTGGTAAATACCTTGAATAGAGTGATTATACTGACTAGCCTGTTCACTAGCAGTGTATCTGCTTCACGCAGCGTGTGAGCCTTACATTTGTTGATATACTATTATTCCCAACTTCCGTTTTGGTAATTACTCACGCGGCAACCTTTTAGGGTTACAACAATTAAAATATGTCAGATATTATTAATTTATCAAGATAGTTACGCCTTTCAGAGACAATAGTTAGCATTATTTGTGTTAAGCTCTACTGATATGTACATATGGGATCATGAAATTGATATATGTGCGTGCGTGCGTCCTTGAAAATAGTAGTAAAAGGTTATGAAGAGAATTTTGGCATAGTTTACACTACGCGTCCGCAAAAAACAAACAGCAAAAATTAGATAAAGGTGCGTCAAAAGGACTTTCCATGAAACTTCTGTTACTGTTATCCCCTTCATTCCAAGACTCGTTGTTTGAAAAAGAGAGGATTTGACTATTAGCATAGTTTACCCTTCCTACCTGAAAAAAAAAAAAAAAAAATTAAAAAATGCAATGTGTGAAAAGGTACCTCTAGGTACCGCCACTCATTTCGATAACTAACTTTTAAATTGAATTTAAAAAAATAATTTTTTTTGTCGAAACTTTAATTTTAGCTTAGTTGAAAACGAAATGATTATATTTACTATTTTCAGTAAACAAGATAATCGGGTGCATTTCAAACAGGAATTTTATGTATTGGAATCTAAAATTTAGAGATGATTTCTTTTTTTTAATTTTCAATTTTCGGCCATTTTTTGAGCGATCGACACATTTGTAAACAAAAATTAAATTCTCGATATTAAAAATCTTATAAAGGTAAAATAAACACCTCTCACTCGTTACTTTTCGAAAATTAAATTTAAAGTTACATTAATCTGATTTGAAACAAATAGTACTTGTTTATGGCATGACATTTAGAATAAAAGTATTTCTTAATCAAAAAGGTCTGACTCGTTGACCTTTCAAGTAGGCGATGATGACCCCTTGTCGTAAATCAGTTTACACTTCAAAAATTGACATAACCCAATTTAACATTTCGTAACCCTTGAAAATGTGATCTTTAAAAAGATAAATCTCTTATAAGTTTCCACAGTAAAAAAAAAAAAAAAATGTGCAGTTTAAAAAATTTAGAAATTATTTTAAAAATCTTAAATCTAAATGATTTGTATTAAGCTTTTGAATTTTCGATTTGTAAATAAAGTTTTTATTTAATAAATTAATAAGCGAAAACACTGAGTAACTGGAAGAAATTTAAAAGATGTTTGAAACTTTAATTAGCGAAGAAAAAATGAAAACATTTCTTATAAAATTCATTATTCATCGATTTTTTCTTCTTCAGAATATATCCTTAAATTATATTATTTATAAAATCAATTAAAAGTTTTTCTAAATTAAAAATGACGTAGTTTTAATGCATTTTATATTTTACTATTCGGAGTAGATTTTTGGAAAATTGGTCTCGTAAATAAAAAAAGTTACATGATTAACATTCCCTAATGAGTCCTGTATTTAACTAAAAAAAGTTGGTATAGATAATGTATTTCTAGAAGTTTCATGCAATTAATTCAAGTGGAGAATAACAGATGTAAGAAAAATATTTTTACCAAAACTTTTTAAAAACAATAACTGCATAAATAACTTTTTATTCATTTGTGAATAGGTCTCGACTTTTGAAAGTTTCATTAAAATCAGACAATTAGTTGATGTTTGCAAGAATTTTCAAATTAATATGTCTTTCAACGCCAAAAAACGACTTGCGTAATATTACGTCTTCCATAGAACTAACATTACGTAAACATGGCGTGAATTACTGATTGAAAACAAAAAACAAAAAAATTAAATTGAAATTTTGAACGTGTTAGAAAGGATTCAAAAATTAAAAAAAAATAATGACAACAAAATTTGATCTTTCCTCTTTATAATAACATGTACATTTTGATGATAAAACTTTGTTTAATGATGATAAAACTTTTAACATCATGCTATCCTGTTTTTTTCGGCAATTACGTGGAGGTACCTATTAAACTCCCTTCTCTCTGATGCTTTTTGTTTAAAAACAGATGATTAGAATTTGGTAAGTTTAACATTCGTGTACGAGAAAAAAAAAAAAAGACGATGTGTCAACAAAAACAACGGTTTTCCCTTGACAAAATCGCTTCATTCCAACGCTCATTGTTTGAAAAAGAGATGATTTGGATTTTGGCATAGCTTACATTTCATGCCCTTGTAGGAATGAACCAAAATGACCTCAGGTCAGATACTACTACCATGCAGAGAATACATTGTTTCTTTTACCCTCTCTGTCTCTAAATAACTCCCAAGAACTAAGATACCCAAATCTATTCCCTTTTCTTTCTCTGCTACTATTTCTCTTTCCCCTACTCTCTCTATCTCCCTGACCCATGCTTGACCTAAAGGATTGGCCAGTCCCTCTCTGGCTTCTAAGCAGGCAACATGTGTTCTGTTGCTAGCAGACACGTAACACGAAAGTATGTAAAAATAAGAAAATAAAATATTCTTCTCAACGCTAATATTTGTATCCACTTCTTTGTCAATTATACCCACAAATATACCAAATATTACACCCTCAATAAGAAACGTTGTGTCAAAAGAAATATTTCTCTTTGACTTTCCTATGACTGTAAACTATCATCTCTCCATCAGTAATTATTATTTTTTAAAATCTTAAGAAAACCCTGTTAATGAAATAGAATTTTTACATTTCCTTTGTTCTTGTGAATTTACAACAAAAATATTGAACACTATTACATTCTTTATTTACAAGAATAATTTCTTATTTACAACATCATAAACATATACGAACTAAATTTCATATTTATCATTTACCTAGTTATAAAGAATAAAAAGTGAAAATATTTTTTTATTATAAATTTATAAAAATCTATGTAGACCAATGATAATAAAATCTTTATTATTCCACGTTTTAATATTTTCGAATGGATTGGCAATTCGTCGATGTTTTGCAAAGTATTCCACAAGACATATTTAGATTTGGATGTTAAGCGTTAAGGCGGCAGAACAAAGAAGAAACAACGGAGATTTAGAAAATAAATTAACGTATTAGCGAAAAAAGACTAGTGATAAATCGGTGAAAACAAAAGTCGTCGGCGGAGGCGTACAGTAGGAGAGGGTGGGTGAGCTGTGACTTACTGCAGCGACAGTCTTTGGCGGGTGTCATTGGAGATGGGAGAAGTATCCAGACGAGCGTTGTGAATCGTGGCTGGTGCACCGACCGACTGTCAAAGAAGTCTCTTTAATAGGTTTTTTTATATCCTTTTCTTAAGCTTAGATCGGTTTCAATTTTTATTGAAGCGGGAGTGGGTGCTATTGGTGAAAATTCTGGATTCTATTTTTCTTTGAGTGTGTAAGTGCTATGTGCGGAACCTCTACTCAGTTGATGAAGTCTTTAGTTCAATCTTGGGTTTCGAATTGTTTACATTCGACCAGTGGTGGACATTTGTGTAACAAGATTCAAAAGAAGCTCTGAATTTAGGAAGATTATAACACGGAGAATCAATTGTATTGATGGCTGTATCGTCCTAACTAAATGCTTCTTTGATGTATCATAACTAGGGTTGAAAAATGGGTTACACACAAAAATTCAAAAGACTGTGAATTGACAAGAATAAATTTCCCTTATCGACTCCAAAAGCTGCTCTCAATGAAAAAAAGATTATGTGTATGTGGGGGAGTTGCCGGGTTATTATTCATTTATATTTTATAAAACAACATGAAACACTAAATGCACATTTATATGTCCAGCAGTTGCAACGTGTCCATAAATGTTTGTTTGAAAAAAGCTTCATGTGATCATCAATAGGGAAAATCATGTTCTCCTCCATGACAACGCAAGAACATATACAGCAAGGATAAAACAGAAAAAAGTTTGGAACTCGGTTAGTCTGTTCGCCACCACCTGCCATATTCATCTGACTTTACACCAACCGATTATTATTATTACCTTTATCGATTGCTTAAAAAAACATTAATGGAGGAAGCAATACTCGATTGAAAACCAAATTCAAGAGATCAGGCGAAAAATTTTTCATTATAATCTGTGGAATTTTAATCAAAAGATAATGAAGAGAAGAGTTGTCAGAGAAGTGAAAACAAGCCATTGCAAATAATGGTGAATGCATTGTTGAATAAAATGAATTTGTATTTTATTTCCTAAGAATAAAGTCGATAAACAAAAACGGAAATTATTTCTAGTATTTTTCATACCTTCTAAGGTTTTTCGATTGATTGATTTGCTTTCTTACAACTTGTCAATCATTTGTTTGTGCTTTTTACTCGTTTCAACTCCAGTAAATCAGGACCGCCACTAGTGCGCAGGGGGTTACAGTGATAAAGAAAAAAACAAGGTACCGGAAATATCGAAGAAAGGATAAGAAATGGATGAGATTAAAGTAAGTAGGATGTGGTTTCCGGTTTTTCTCTTTTTCTCTTTTCCAATCTTTTCATTCTTTTATTTTATTTTATTTTATTTTTTTTTCAATTGGAGTAGATAGACTAAACTATCGCCCGGTTCACACTCCACCCACGTCTATTGAACAGGTGAACAGGCTCATCCCTTGTTTCCTGTTTAGGATGTGGTTTCCGGTTTTTCTCTTTTCCAATCTTTTCACTCTTACGTAGCCCCCTGCGCATCAGTGGCGTTTTCGCCTTGCTTGGGGTGATATGGTTAAAAAAACAAAAACAAAAAAAACAAAAACAAAAGATGGCAATTGATCCTGCATTTAAATCTTTAGAAATTGTAGCTATCAGGGAAGCAGACGGGAAGTAACGAAAAAGAATCTGAAGAGTAGAAGAGGCGGTCACACTTAACTATTTCGACGTTAAAAAGGTGAGACCTTGATGTCAATCTGGTAGCACGCGTACATTCATGTGGGCGGGGTACCAGGGAAAGAAGATTGTCAGAGCAGTTGTCACGATACTTGCAGAAAAGACAGAAGGAAGCCACATCACGTTTATCTAAAGCTGAAAAATTTTGCAGTTTACTTTCTTATTTAACTTAAGATATTGCCAGAAGGACCGAGATTTGCGAAAGTTGCATCTGGTTCGCGTCAAAAAATACCAGGGATCAGAGTTGAAATTAATGTCAATAAGGATATTTTGCTCTTAGAAGAGTACATTAAAAACGATATGTTCGAAAATCATCCACTTTAGGCTCAGAATTATTTTCCGAGTTAATATTGCATCAACAATTATTTTTCCAGATGCAAATCAACAATTTAACACGTATCTGGGGGAGTGTATTTTGTATGGTTACTCAGAATTGATTGTAATTTAATACAATAGTTTTTCTTATTTAATATATGGAGGCACGGCGGACATTATAGATAGCGGCATGGACTGAGGAATTGGAGAGCCGAGTTTAAATTCATTACATTCACTTACGTACTAATACCCTTGGGAAAGGTATGAATCCGGCTCTTCTTTCCACAAAGGGGCAAATAGCAAGACAGACTGGGTTCTATAGTCTTGGTTGGGAACATTTTCAAACCACTTGCTTTTGTGAAGCAAAAAAAAAAATTAAAAAAAAAAAATTAAAAAAAAAAGAAGCCGGTTCAACCCGCTCTGGGTGAACGCCACCATAAGTTATTTGATATAACGAAAACCTTAGTTTTATCAGCTTTTCTAATGACACTATCTTTTTTGTTACGAATCTATGCAACACATTACGTAATTTGCTATTTTCGAAAAGTTTGCGTACAATTATGATGTCTGATTTTAATAAATTTTAATAGATTGCATAATCCTGGGTGGGTTGTAATCAGATTATCATTGTGTCGGTTTAAGATGTTTTCATATAATAATTCTATTTCTGACTTTTTTGCTGATTATAGATTATAGAACCCAAATTGCGCTACTATTTAACCCATAGCCAGGGGAATAAGAGACGGATTAATACATTTCTTAACAGTATTTGCGCGTACAAAATCCATAATATCCAAATACATAAATATTCCGAGATATGATCATGCCCTTAATCTGTACATAATTGTATCCTTTGGATGTTATGAAAATTTTATTTCTACCAAATCCAAGCTCCTGTGCCTGACTCAAAAACTTAGTAGAAATAGCAATAGGGGAAAAATTATAAACCACTGCGCAGCTACTATACTGACGGAACGCACGACGGTCGAAACGCCGTGAATATGACAAGAAAGATGATGACAAAAGTCCGAACGATGTAAATAATAAATAATAAATAAAATGTCGTGGCGCAATAGGAATAGAAATCGGAGAGCCGAGTTCGAATTCCGGTTGAATTCATTGCATTCATTTACGCGCAAATACCTTTGAGATTCCATATTATCTACCTTCAGTTATGGGTGAAATAACAGAAAAGAAACGCAGATCAAGGAAGACCAGGGTGAAAAATAATTAAAAAATAAAATTGCTAGATGAAAAGTAATATGCAATAATCTAGAGACGTCAGTCGAAGAGAAGATTTTTCGACAGTAAGAAGAGAAGAACTTTTGAAAGTGAGGAAGAAATCCTTTCGACAATAAGGAGAAAAAGATCTTTTGACTCCAAGGAGAGAAGACATTTCAACAGTAAGGGGGAAAAAAACTTTTGAACTTTGCAAGAGAAGAGGCAAGTCAACATCAAAGAATATATTGGCATCAAGAGAACAGAAAGAAGGCTCTGCTACCAGTCAACCACAAAGATAGGAGAGAAATTGAAATTCTAGTGAAAATTCTTTCGAAATGAAAGGATTTCAAAGAAATTTTCTTTAGAACAAACTGTGTAAAAAGGGATCTTTTCTTTTAAAAAAATTACTGTATCGCAAAGACGACCGACAAAGGTGGTTGCGCCTTTGATTTTGTTTTTATTGTCTTATTGTTATCTATTTTCGTCATTAAAAAAATCCTTCTCTTCTGCCGAGTTGTAGTTTTTAACTATTCTTTTGTTGGTGATCCTTTATCATAACATTATTCCGCCTTAATAGGAGCTCAAAAGAAAATTTTGTATCTTTTTTTTAAGTAATTGTAAACTGTAAATAAATGTGTTTTAGCTTTTAAAATTCTAGGCAGAGATTGTCTTGCTTTTTTAAAATTTTGTGCCAATTAATGATTTTCTATTTCTTCTAAGTTTTCGTTTCTGACACAAGAGCTTGGATTTAGTAGAAATAAAATGTTTATATTTTGAGCAAAATTATGTTAACTTTTGAATACAAAGAACCAAATATGTATTTGTTATTAAAAGACTACTCCGCGAATTTTAAAGAAAATTTTTATCGTCTGCCTGGATAATTTTTCTCATGTGTAATTAAAGTAGATTATCAAACTAAACAAATACAGTTATTTCAATTTTTTAAACGATTTCTGCCTTCCCTTGCAATAATTTCTAAGAATAGTGTCATCTAAAAGTTAAGCGTAGTCTTAACTTTATAAGCTAGGGGATATTATGTCTAAAAGTCTGCCTAAAACATGATTTCAAATTCAGTATATCGACTAAAATAAACTTCTGTTCTGTTATCAGAGTATTTCAAAGATAAAATTCTGCCGTTGATATTTCAAAAATTTTAATATTTGTTCATTTCAGTATTGTGACTGAAAAACTACTGTTTTAACCACGTTTTAACGTTAAACTAATCTGGAGAATTTTTGCAAAAATTCGGCTATTCATTTTTAAAATTAGGTATCTCAAATTCATTTTTGATATCTAAGTTTTAAATTGAATTTTAAAAAATAAATAAAGCTTTCTTAAAGCTTTCATTTTAGCTTTAATTGAAAGCTAAATAATTAAATTTACTATTCTCAAGGAAAACAATATGGAAATTACATAACTTTTTCAGTGTTTTTAAAAGTTATCATTTTTTTCTTTCATTTTGACAGATTTGTAACCAAAAGTTGCCTCTCGGGTTTAAAAGTCTTGCAACAATAAAATATACATCTGTGACATGTGATGTTTGAAAAATTAGCAAATTAGTTAAATTAATCTGATTTGGAACAAGTATTACTTGTTTATAGCAAGACGTTTAGAATAAAATTATTTCTTAATCACGAAGCTCTGAGTTTTCTGACCTGTGAAGTGAGTGATGACAGCTAGATGTGGTGATAAGCTAAGTATAGTTGACCAGAAATGACATAATTAACTATTTTTTTCCCGAAAGGAGAAGAAACCGTGAAACACGTGACGTTTGATGTCACATACGAAATATCATACTTAAAAAAATAACCTTTATACACATAAAAAAAATTTTAAATTTAATTTAAATAGTTTTTGGTTTGAAGATTTGTATTAAGCTTTTCAAATTTTCATTAGTAAATATAGTCTTTATTTAATAACTTAATAACCTAACCGTAACAAGGTTTTGAAAAATTTAAAAATATTTTTGAAACTTTATAAATTAATATAATTAAAAAAGAAAAAAAGACAATTCTTGTAAAAATTCATTATTCATCAAAAATATTTTTCAGACTATAATATATATATGGGTGTGTGGCATAGTTGTTAAAACGTACGCTTTCTGACCATGAAGGCCGGGTTCGAATCTCACCATTTCTCAGGAAGGTGAATTCTTGATGTTATCGGTCTGAAGGATCCTAGCATGCGGCAAACTTGGAAAGTGCCTGAAAACCATACCACGTGTTGACCCAAGCCTTGTGAAGGAAATTAGGCAGACGGGTCCTTTTGAGGAGTCGTCGATGGTTGTGCTATCTCGAAAGCACAAGTCATCGTGACCGAGGTTAAGAAACTGTAACTAAGGTCTGCTCAGCATAGTTGCAGTATATATTGGCTCTGTGGGTGTTGAATAAACACAAGTGTGCTTGAACAGGCGTCTACAATGGGGATTAACTAGAATACGAGTGGCCAGCCATTAATATATATATATATATACTTTAAAAGCAATAAAAGCTCATCTAATTAAATAATGTCAGTTTTGTTGCGTTTTTTTTTACTATTCAGATTTTCAGAAAAAAATGCTGACTGTTTAAAAAAAATGATTTCCATTTCCCAAGGAGCCCTGCGCTTAACTGATAAAACAAATTTTCGAAACAGAATTTAATTTCTTGGATTTTAGGAAATTACGTGGAAGGAAGTAATATATGTGAAAAAATAATTACTAAGATTTTCTAAAAATAATAATTTAAAAATTAATTTAATTAATTTTTAATAAGTTTTCAGAACTTATTAAAAAATTAATTACATTTTTTCATCAAAATCTGATAATTGTTTAATTTTTGCAAGAATTTCCGAATTAATATGTTTTTCAATGGTAAAATATTGCATGTGTTAGTGGTGCAGTGGTTATCGTCTGGGGACGTGGAATCGAGTTCAAATTCCAGTTGAATTCGTTGCATTCATTTACGTAAAAATACTCTTGGAAAACATATTAATCCATCTCTTCTCCATCCACCTATGGGTTAAATATCAGGACAGATTAGGTTCTTTACCACTGGTTGGCAACAAGTCTACCGCAGAAAGTAATGACAACTTACTGCGGGAAAATTTTCTGCCTAGTCAGACATATCTCATTCGAGACATGATCGCCCAGGCGTGTATCATGTATGGCACTTAATTGACTCAATATTATCCATATTAAAAATTTGGTTACCTGCTGACGAAAATAAATGATTTTTATCAAAATTTCGAACGTGTTAGAAATTATTAATAATAAAAAAAAGAAAAAGAAAACTTTGTTTTAGTATTCTTCATGCTATGCTATTTTTTGTTTTTCAGCAAATTAGTGGAGGTACCTGAGGTATACAAAAATAGAAAGGGGCGGGGTAAGACAAGGATGTGTTTTCCCTCCCGATCAATTCAACCTGCACAGCGAAGCAATTATGATTGTGGCCGATAATCCTTGCCAGGATTCGTTATTATCGGCCACAATCACAATAATATAGGATATAGATATGAGGATGACACGTTGCTGATAGCAGACACGGAAAGGAAAATGCAGTACTTCTACAGGCGGTAGCAAAAGAAAGCGCTGAGCATAAACTTAAAGAAAACTCAGTGTATGGTCATCAGCAAAAAGAGGAACCCAATATACCAACTACAAGTCAGAGAAACTAAAATAAAGCAAGTAAAGTGATATGTCCCGGAAAGGGATATATATCAATCCGAAATAGTTGAGTGGTTTAGGCAAATGTTACCGGGTAGGTCAATCTAGTACGTAGACATAATTGTCGTACTTGTCGTATGCAGTGTCCTGAGACGTAGGCGTAGTCAGTAGACGTAGTAGATTTTTAGTGGCAGACCAATAGATCTTTAGTGGATATCTCTCTCTCTCTCTCTCTCTTTCTCTCTCTCTCTCTCTCTCTCTCTCTCTCTCTCTCTGGACGTCCTTGGCTTTGTCTGTATTTATGGCTGACACCAGCCAATCACATTCCAGTGAGAGAGAATAAAGGTGTATACATATTCATTACATCATTAAGACATTTAAATATCTGGAAAGTTCGACACGGAGATCCAAAGACGCATTGGCATGGCCAAAGACGCATTTCAGAAGCTAACCAGAGTACTGAGAGAAAGGAATATCACATTGGAAACAAAGAAAAGAGTGCGGGATTGTTATGTAATATCTGTCTTTCTGTATGAAAACGAATGTTGGGCAATCTCATCAAGGATGAAGGAGAGGCTTGAGGCAGCAGAATGTAGTTTTACAGGAGGATGTTGAGGATACAATGAACTGAGCACGTGATCAACGATGAGGTATTGGAGAAGATGCAAATAAAAAGAAGATTCATACTCAACATTAGGAAGAGACAGATGAGGTCCCTGGGGCTTGTAATGAGGAAGATGGGCCTGGAGAATTTAATACTCACAAGAGTATATAAATTCAGCATTGACTGAAATAACAAAAATCCTTGTTTTAAAGTTAACTGAGAATTTCAAAGATAAAATTCTACCGATTATATTAAAAAAATATATATATTTATTCAGTCATAGGACCGAACTAAACTAAAAATTTCAAAACTAAACAGAAGTTTGTCTTTTATTTTCCTCAAAAGTTAATTTAAATGAAAATTTTGTTTTCATAAAAAAATCTATCCAAGACTTGAGCTACCATTTTTAGCGTAAAATTCGGCAATTCATTTTTAAAATTACTTTTAATGAAAACTCAGTATTTACTGAGGTAATAAAAGAATTAATGTCGATTCAGACAGGCTTAATCATTGGAAAATGTTAAGCGTAAAATTGTGCCATTCATTTTTACAAAAATATATTAAATGAAAATTCAGTGTGGAACGATCTAGTTCGCTTGAGATCCCGTTACCCGCGGTTGGTGCAGCGAAGACAGCGACTGTTCAAGTCCATTGCCGTGGCTTTCGCGCCTGCTAGCTCACCTATCCGCCTGGGTATGTACACCTGCTAGGCCGCAACCGAACCTGTCCTTCGCGGACTACGTTCAATTGCAGCCGAAACTCGACCTCAACTTCCCCGCCTGTGCCATTCCTGCCGACCAACCACTTTCCAGTCTGCGACGTTCCTAGCCTTATAAACAACGATGACTTTCCAGCCTGAGTCACACATGCGACGTTCTTGCCGGCCCACGACATTCCAGCCTGTGTCGGCCCTACCAGACGCCGACGATCTTTCCAGCCTTCACCTTTCATACTAGACGCTGACGACGTTCCCGCCGACCGACGACGACTTTCCAACCTGAGTTGATCTTGCCAACCGACGTTCCAGCCTTTTCCGATTTCTTACTGTTTGCTCGTCTATTTTATTACAATAAAATTGATATTGAAACAATATCTTCGCCCCCTTCTCCTCATTGTCTTTGCTGTTTTCACACATACAAAAGTTTACGGGATGGTGACCTTTATCTTATATCGGCCCTCGTAACAAATCCTGCAAAGCGAAAATATCTGTAATCTTTGAAGAAAAGAATCCAGTTCTAGGAACTCTTGACTATTTTCTTATTAAAAAGCGTATCGAACAACAGCAATAGACAGAATCAGCTGTTGATGCTGACGATCCGCTGCCATCTACGTCCATGATGTACACAAATTGAATGCAAATATTAATAAATTTAACATAAATTAGTTTATTTTCTATTATCTCAAAATAATTTTAATAACTGTATTTCTAATTTAAACATATAAAATCATTTTATTTCATATTCTCTATTTCTTAAAGCAAACCACATTCACAAATAAAGATATACTGTAAGTCAGTCCGTTAAATGCCATACGTAATACACGCTTGGGCGATCATGTTTCGAAAGAGACCTGACTGACTGGGCATACAATTATCCCGCAACAGGTTGCCATTACTTTCTGCGGTAGCCTGTTTGCCAGCCAAGGCTATAGAATCCAATCTGTCCTGTAAATTTAACCCATAACTAGAAGGAAGAGACGTATTAATACTTTTCCCAAGGGTATTTGCGCGTAAGTGAATCAACTGGAATCCGAACTCGGCTCTCTAATTTCTCATTCCGTGCCAATATCCACTGCACCACATCCGTAAAGATCGCCAAATTGTAGACATCTACATATACATATATTCGTAAATTTAGATTACTTTACTATAAATTTAACTACTATAAATTAAATTACTGTACTATATTAAAAACTAAAATTTATTTGTTTGTAGACTTAAAATTTATTTTTATTGATCATATATTATTAAAAATGCATTTTTAAATAAAATACAGAACTGAAAATAGTTATTTGTGGTTTATTCTAGTGACAATAATTTCAGAGACAAGTAAATTTGCAGATAAGTAAATTCGGCTTAAGTCGTTTTTCGACTTAAGTCTCTTTTCCTGGAACGAATTACTGATGTAAAGTTAGGTATATCTGTACTCCACAAGAACAACTAACAACGAGAAAAACACTGACTTCTCACATTTTGCGATGGATAAATTATGGTCTAAATGAAGCAAAAACTGAAACTAACACTGACATTTTATTTTAACAGATTTACAAGTTGCGATGGATAAATTGTTGTCTAATTAACGCAACAACATGACTCAAAAATGAAAATAGCATTATATCATTTTATCAGATATACTGGATGCGATGGGTGAATTTTCGTCGAAATGACGCCAAAATGAAAATATCACTGACGTGTTCTTTTAACACATATACAGGGTGCGATGGAGAACTGAATGACGCAAAAATAAATATAACACTGACATCACATTTTAACAGATATTCAGTGCGATGGATATATCGTCGTCTAAATTACTGCTGTAGAGCAGCTAACAACCTTCTAGTGCTCTCAAAGATGGCATGATCTGTGGGCCAAAATAGCTATATAAATAGAAATTAATATCAGTCAGGAATTCGGAATGTCATTGACAGCTTGAGAAGATCGATTACGTGCAAAGAGGAACCCAGACGACCTCCACCACCTGTAGGGTAGAGTCTCGTCTGGGGAAAAGCAGACATGAATCTTTGGCCGCGCTTACCGGCTCGGTTTTACCCACGGTAATTGGCCTTGTACCGCATCTACCTCGGGCTTCTACCCGCGTGGGGAGGCAGTAAATAATTCAGAGTGTCATTAACTGTTTGAGGGGATCGACTGCATGCGTCAGTCGTTTATTTTGTGGGACTCTCTGCCTTCAGGTGGAGAAGAACCCAGAAGAGGCTCCGCCGAAGGGTAGAGTCTCGTCTGGTGTGAAAGAAGACAATAATCTTTGTCTGAGCTGACGAGTTCGGTTGTACCCACATTAATTGACCTTGTGCTGCATCTACCTCGGGCTTCTGTCTGCGTGGGGAGACAGTAAATAATTCGGAGTGTTATTTACGATTATTATCGGACTGTATATATATATAAAATATTTAATAAATATATGAAAAACTGTTATTCATTTTGTGCCCATTTGCATTTCTGTTCATTTTATGAGTAATATTGATTTTAGCGTTCCACTACTAATAATGACGAATCGGGAATATTAAATTGCTATACACAGAAGGGAAATTATGTAAAAAAATACTTCTGTAGGATAATCTATATATATATGTGTGTGTGCGCTCTCTCTCTCTCTCTCTCTGGTTTACACTCTTCCCTGGCCTTTTGAACAGGAGTAGACTTTTTTCATGTTTAGGATTGGGATTCTGGTTACTTCGAAATTATTTTTCTTTATCTTTCCCTGTCAGTAGTCCCTTGTATCTTGGTAATATTACTGCCTTGCTTGGGGTAAACTGGTCAAATATATATATATATATATATGTGTGTGTGTGTGTGTGTGCGTGTAAATTATAAGATATAACTAAAATATATCTGTAAAAGGGCAACATGAATAAAGACAAAATGAAAACTTACCTTAACCAATGCGTTTCAACCACTGATAGACTTCATCAAGGCAAATGTAAGCATTTTGTTTTGCAACTATTATTTATAAACAACAGTAAAAATGTTATTTTTTTCAAAATTTATAAATTTAAGAAACGCTCATAAATATTATTCGGGGTAGCCGAAAAGTCTAGTTAAACTATGGACGATGCTAAATAGCATAATTTAACGTCTAATAAACGAAAGTGCGTAAATGAAACTTTTGAATTATTTTTTCATGCAATTAATATTTAGATTATTTTTAGTATGGGATAAAAGTATGCATTTCATATCTTTTAAGATATGAAATGCATGGTTATGAATTTAACCATTTCCTTTTAATTTTTTAAAGGTTTTTATAATCATATATGTTGGCTTTAGAAAGAGGTAATTCTTTCTGGAATTAAGATATTTGAAAAAAATTGGTGTGGGATTTACCTAAACTTTTAAGTTAACCTGATAAAGTACATTACAAAATACGTCAACTGCTGGAACTGCTCGGTAATCTTGACATATGTGGTAAGGATATTAGAATCCAGAACTGGCAGCAAACGCCTACATACGGATAAGAAATGCGTTCAGTAACGGTGTGCATTGTAGTGTAATAGATATCGGTGGAATGAGAAATCGGAGAGCCGAGTTCGAATTCGTTGCATTATCTTACGCACAAGCCCCCTTGGGAAAGTTATTAATCCATCTCTTCTCCCTCCAGCTGTAGGAGGGAGAAGAGATGGATTAGGTCAAATGGGAAATGGATCAGGACAAATGGGGGTCTATAGCTTTAAATGGCAACCATACTACCGCAGAAAGTCATGGTAACATACTGCAGAAAAATCTTTTGTCTAGTCAGTCATGTCTCGTTAGAGACATGATCGCCCAAGCGTGTATCACGTATAGCAAGTAACTGACTAATGTATACAAAAATAAAAGGTTGTGTAAGACAAAGGTGCATCTTCCCACCAGACCTATTCAACCTGTACAGTGAAACCGTTCTGAGAAAATTAGAAGCCTTATCAGGATATGCAGATTCCACAGTGTTGATAGCAGAGAAAGGAGATTACGACAACTCTTATATAAGGTAGTGAAGGAAAGCAAGAAGAAAGGACTAAACATCAATTGCAAGAAAACTGAATGCGTGGTTGTTAGCAAAAGGAATAGCTGAACATGCAAATTACAGTATTTACATTATTCGGACTATTGTCCTCATCTTTGTTGCCATTTGTACGACGTTTCGTTTATACTTAAGGAATCAGCAGATATGCTAGGCTACAAAAATCTCCTAAGCCGACCAAGCATAGAAATGAATACAATATGGGAACCAGTAATACAGAGTGCTAGAGAAAATCATTAGTGACAAAATTGCAATATGAACTCTGGCAAAAAAAAAAAAGGGTTAGTGGACATTAGGTTTATAAGTCCCAAAAATTTCAATTGTTCTTGTCCTTAAGGTTACAGTGGATAGAGACGTTAGTTAGTTCTCGTGACGTGACCCAAAGAGTTGTGAGTTCAATACCAGGCTACTGCTGTAGCCTGGTATTGAACTCACAACTGCTGTAGCCTGGTGAACAAATAACTTACAGAGTTAGAGGCTCTAGGCAAAGAATGAAGATCATATACCCCAGTAATAAAGGGTTTAGTTCGAAATTCCTAGCATTCAGCAACATAGCTGAGGACAATAGTCCGAATAACGCAAATACT
The DNA here is from genome assembly GCA_037127315.1 of Ascarosepion bandense. Lineage (NCBI taxonomy): Eukaryota > Metazoa > Mollusca > Cephalopoda > Sepiida > Sepiidae > Ascarosepion > Ascarosepion bandense. Next base: position 355,384 of record JBBBDQ010000883.1, read on the forward strand.
ACCTCACCTCAGAAATATAGACAAATGCATATTAAAGATTGGAGATTCGGAAAACAAGTTGCAACAATTTAGATATCTGGGAAGCGTATTAATAGAGGAAGGAAAGTGCAATATGGAAATCCGAAAGCGCTTTGGAATATCGAAAGACGCCTTCTAAAAGCTAAGCAAAGTATTACAAAACAGAAAAATATTGATAAAAAAGTGCACTAGACATTTATGTAGTATCAGTCTTCCTATATGACAGCCAATGCTAGACAATCCGTACACAGATGAGGAAGAGACTTGAAGCAACAGAAATGTGGTTCTACAGAAGGATGCTAAGAATATGATGGACTGAACTTGTGAGCCACATCACAGTTCCTTATATTTTTGTGTGAGTGGACCAGTATCTTTAATTAATATAGGGTGTTCTATTAAGACGGATCGAAATTTGCAATAAATAAAACAATGTTATGGGTGAAATTTTGTTGATTTCACTATTGGATCATGAAATTTGTGTCATGGCAATTATGGCCTGAATTGGATGCTATGGATGTCGAAGATTTGTGGTTCCAACAGGATGGCACCATATGCAACACAACCAATGCAACAATCGCTTTAATGAATGAGAAGTTCACAGGTCGCATCATTTCTCGAAGCAATTATGTCAATTGGGCACCACGATCATGTGACTTGACGCCTTTATATTTCTTCCCTTGGGGTCATCCCAAAAGCAAGGTCTATGCCAACAAACCAACAAGCCAACAGCAATTCAACAACTGAAGAATGAGATAATAAGGCATATTGGTGAGATTGAGAAGCAACTATGCAGAGACGTCATCAAAACTTTTGACCATACAGTGAAGGTGTGTCGCTGAAGCCTTGTCTGACATTTGGGCGATATTATTTTTCACACGTAATTACCAGCCCTCAAATAACACTGCTAAATTCGATCAGTCTTAATGGAACACCCTATACAAGATATAATTGACCAAATATGAATATATCTTCTTCATTTGCCGTGTCCCTTTAGGACGTAGATGATTATGGACTTCCACTTGCCCCTGACTCTTGTCGCTCTTAATATCTTTCCTCTTAGTATCTCTCCTAAACCCAGCACCGCCATCCATTTTTTTTTCAAGCCTATCAAATATCTTTCACGCTGCTCTTTCCCCTCTATCCGTTCTATGCGTATTAAGTTCTCCAGGTCCTTCTTTTTCATTACGTGTCCCAGGAACCTCAGCTGTTACTTCCTATTTTCTATAGACACAATGCTTGCGAGCCTCTTGATACGATATTGCTATTTCCATGGCACGTGTTCTGATGGACTACTTTCCTGGTCCCACCAGCCCTGACCTTTACAACTGGGATATGCCATGCCACATGCGCAAAAGAATGAATCATCCTCATTCCCTACGTATTCCAATAGTAAGAAGTAAGTTCCACTCGGACAGCTTCCTCTCAGGAACTGATACTTTGAGGAGAAGACTCCTGACCGGATGTTTTTCTATTCACTATAATCTTGATCTTTTCAACTCTAGAGTTAACCTTTTTTTTCCTGCATAGCTCCATGAATCTTATTTTTTGCCCTTTTTTACGTTCATACCTACTGCCTTGAGTGACTATTAAACCTTTTGTTGGGCGAATATAACAAAAATATTACATTAATTCTTTTAGGTTTTTTCTAATTTTTCTCCTTTCCCTTCTTTAAACAAGGTCATTGTCTTCGTTTTCTTTCTTTTTGATAATTTTTTTTCATGTCAACTTACCGCAGGAAATGGTAAAACAAAAAAGCAAGAGTTAGTTGAAACATCTTTTTTATGAAGCACGAGTCATAACCATTAAGAAGAATAAAAAAAATAAAACAACTTTATTGGATCGAATAATACTTTTAGATTATTTATGATCAAATAAATTTAACCGTTTTGTCAGATTATTTCACTTACTTGCTTCAACGTTTCATAAACTAAGAAATGAATAAATGTTCAGGAGAAAATCTTATAATGAAAGTATCTAACATTTGTGTTTAAGTTCAGAAATTTAAATACCTGGATAGTGAGTGTTTTAACAGTGCAACACTTTGATCTGAAGGCGAATTTGGACGCCCAAGTATGCATTCCAGAAGTCGAGTAGGGCATTGAGAGACAGGAAATTATAGCTGGACACAAATAAGAGTGTACTGGATTGTTATGTACTGTCTGTTCTTCAATATGACGATGAATGCTGGATAATTACTTCAAAGATGAAGGAGAGACTTGAAGCAACCGTAATGTGGATCTACAGAGGATACCATGAACTGAACATGTGAGTAACAACGAGGTTTTGGAGAATATGGAAACAAAAAGAAAACTAATACTTAATATAAAGAAAAGTTCCTTGAACATGTAATGAGGAAGAAGGGCTTGGAGAATCTGATACTCATAGGTCAGATAGAGGGAAAGAGAGACAGAGAAAAGCAACACGTAACATACTTGATGGGCTTGAGCAAATGGATGGCAGAGCGAGGTTTGGAAAGGGTAACAGGAGAAAGCTTGGTAAGAAATAGTAGAAATAGGAAGATGTGGAAGGCCATGATCACCCACGTCCTGAAGGGACACGGCAAATAGAAGAATTATAAAATTCTGACTCGATGTAATTGTATGTAAAATATGCCTAAATTATTACGACTGAATATCGTCTCGAAATATTATCAAATCAGTTGTTATCATAATTCAGTTCAATTAAAAGCAATGATAATCTCCAAATTATCTTGTTCACTTTTTGTTCTCCTCCTCCTCCTTAACATCCACTTCTTTCTCATCCTACTCCATCACTTCCTACTTCTTCCCCTCCTATCCATTCTTTTTTTATTCACGCTTACCCTCTTTATTCACCCCCTCCTCAACTACCCGTCTTTTTCTTCAACTCCTTCTTACCTCTTCCTTCCTTCTTTTTCACCTTCTCCCATTCCCTCCTTATTCACTTGCGCCCCTTCTTTCTCAGATTCTCCCATCACCTCTTTCTTCTTCATTTCCTCCCTCCCTCTCCTCCTTCTTCACCTCCCCCCACTTCTTCATCTTCAACTCCTCCTCTCTCCTTCTTCGCTTCCGCCCCTGTAGTAAAAAAAACCTAAAATTTAACCTGGTGTTAAAAATTATTGTCTACCCATTTAAATAATATATGGTCCCACTATGTATGTTATCCAGAAAAATAATTTTCTTTTAAATTTAATTAAATATAATGTTCCATTTATAACTTAAACTCGGATATAACTTATGAATTAAAAATTATTTTACTAAAATAAATGACCCACATAATACTTATTTGGTTTTCTTAACTACTTTATACCTTAGTATACAATGATCATTTAATTCTTATTCTAATCTAAACATTCCAGCCCCTTTAACTCATGAGGTAGTGCTAAACCTAATTTAAAAAAATCAAACCTGCTTTTAAAAAATATTGTCTACTATTTAAACAATGTATGATCTACTATGTATTTTACCCAGACAAAATTAAAAAGGGTCATCCTGTGACATCAGGATAGTATGTTGCTTTTTGCGACTTCACCTTCATAGTTACTTAATTCTCATTTTTGATTGAACAATATTGACACACCTACAAGCATATTCTCCAACTACAACCCCTTCAGTTTCTAAATAACCAGGAATTCATCTTATATTTTCTAAATAATCACTTCTACAATTTATTCTAAAATAACACCTGAACAAGAACAGTATTGTTCTGAAACATGAAAAGTTTTGTGTTGCTATATAATGATTTTATAAACCATTGTAATACCTAGAGCCAGACGGACCTACCTAGGTTTCGCCTAAACGGATCGTCAGGTGAAACCTAGATAGGTCCGTCTGGCTCACTAGGTATTTTTTACGTATTCCGCTCTACCTAAGTATTGAGCAGTTTTTGTTAGTTGATTACTCATATCGGGGTTTTTCTTTGGGCTACGTGTTGACTCGGTCCGAACTCTTTTGATGTTCATGTACTTAGCTCTTTCTTTTTTTAAAACCGTTTTTCCCTTCTGCGTAGATTCGTGAAAAGTTTTTCGACACGAGTATAGTAATAACCTTATTTATATATATAGTGTAATAGTTGTTACAATGGTTTATAAATTCATAGTATTACTACACAAAAGTTTTCGCGTTTCGAAGCTAACCTTGTTTTTTGGTTGCTTCTCATCGGGTAAAGAAGTTGGAATGAAAGTTATCTGGTGAAAAAAAAAACGGTTTATTTGTGGTGAATATGCTTTTTTTAGTTGAAAGTGGGGTTGGGAGCTTATTTGGATTCTGTTTGCTTTATTTAAGTCTTGGAGTTAGGTGTTGGGAGTTGTGGTTAATTTTAGGACAGGTTTCCTATTTATCTTGTCTGGATGAAGTAGTAGTGGCGTCGTTGTTAATGATATGAGTGGTGTGTGATTTTTTGGCTAGTCTAGTCGATTCTTTTATGGTTTTTAAGGTGCTGCTATTTGGTTTAGAGGATATGTGTTATTTAGTTTTCGGCTGGTCACTTTTTTGTTTAGTTTTGGTTATTTTGTATTGGGATATATGGTTTTTGTTTTTTTTCAGTGTCGATAGTTTCTTTTATTTTTCTACCATTTACAGGTAGCTAGACTTATTGATGGTGTGGTGTGGGGTTTGTTGTCTTTTATTTCTACGTTTTTTCTATTTATTAATAGGGTTGATTATGTGTATTTATTGCATTTTGGGGGGGTCGTGTGGGTGGGGTGCTTTTTTGTTTATTTAAATTTTAAAGAGAAATATTTGCGATGTTTGCATAATACTGCTAATTCGTCTACGGTTTCATAGTTCGCTACTGTTGGGGTACTTTAGAATGTGTAGCTTTTTACTTAAACATAAAGGGCAGATGTCGTCAAGTGAGTTGCAAGATCTAGTTTTTTCTAGGATTTTCCATTTTACTTTGGGTTTCTGTTTTGAATCCTTTAGCTTCCAAAAGTATGTAGAAAGGGATGTTTGGTTTCGGTATAAGTTGTTTTTTAATGAAGTTAAGTGCATGTACCAGCGCTGCTTAAAAGTGTTCTTAGTTGATCCGATATACACTTTATTTATAGTTGGATTTTTAATTGATGTTATGTTGAATTGATAGATGATTGAGTTTATTTTAAATTTATTTTGTAGTGGGCATTTACTAGGGTTTCTACAATTACACATGTTTTTATTGTTGTCTTTTATTGTATTTTGGTAGTCGATTTTATTCTGATTTGCGTGTTGATTTAGGATATATTTGGTATGGTTTGTTATGATTTTTTCTAGGTTGTTTGTGCAACTGTAGCTTAGTTTAAGTGTATTTTTGTTGAAAATTTTACTAAGAGGATTATTTGTGGGGAAATGTTTTTTGATTAAGTTCAGGAACTTTTGTCCTAGCTTGGTGTTTATCATTTGGATGTAAGGAGGTGTGCACCAAATGATTTTTCTATTTCTATTTTTCCTGTTATATATATATATATATATATATATATATACACACACACACAAATGAACGCTACATGCTTGGAGAATATCAATTTCATGCCTTAAGTGATCGTCTCAGAGTGTGTCACTTCTTGTATGTAATTATCAACTAAGTTAAAGTTTAAGACTGACCTCGAAAATCTATACTGTAATAAGATCCACGCCCGTCCGTCCGTTTTTCACAATTTGTGTCCGTCCGTCACACGATTCAACTTTAACTTAGTTGATAATTACATACAGTAATAAAATATACAGCATTTCCTTTTCTAATAAGATATACAGTATTTGTTTCAGTAATGATTTAATTTAAAGTAAAGTAAAATTGCAAAGTAAAATCTTAAAAGTTGAATTAATAGGTAGAATATTTTTAAGGTTGAGGGTTATACGTTTTGTGCCTATTGGTCAAGGGGCATTACTTGCTATAATGATAAAATTATATTTCATGCGAGCTGACCACTTTACATCTCTCCTTAATTATGTGAAGTAAGACTTGTTCAGAGAGCTGGCTGGAAAATTCTTGCACGTGCATTTTATTTTTAGACCTGTCACTTTCAAGCCTGCTCAGAGTAACAATCCTTGTCTGGGGTTAGTGGATACAGAAAATTCAATAACATTCCTTAATGAATCATTCAAATAAAAATTAAAACCAAAAAATATAAACCAATATTTCATAATAAAATATGCAATATAGAAGAAAGGTTTCATAAGTGGTTTCATAAGTACTTGTCTAACTTCAAATGATACTGGGATAGACTTTGCACTTCTGAGAAGCCACTTTTTCTGGGTGGCCTCTTTTCCTACTGACTGAAGACCCATATGATCGTCCCAGCTGTACCTGGGTTGCAAGTGTAGGAAAGAATCATATTACAGGTAGAAATATAAATACTTATTCTAGAGAGGAGAAGGGTAGTAATGTAATATTACTTATAGAAGATTTAAGACTTGTTCTTATAAAATGCTTCAACAGTGGGTTTTAATCAATCTGTTCTTTCACTTAGAATACATATATATATATATATATATATATATATATATGTGTGTGTGTGTGTGTGTGTGTGTGTGTGTGTGTGTGTGTGTGTGTGTGTGTGTGTGTGTTGTGGTGTAGTGCATATCGACTTGGAACGCGACACCGGGGTGCCGAGTTCGAATTTCAGTTGAATTCTTTGCATTCACTTACGCGCAAATAACCTTGGGAAAGGTATTAATCTGTCTCTTCCTTCCAGTTATGGGTTAAATAACAGTACAGATTGGGTTCTATAGCCTTGGCTGGCAACCAGTCTACCGCAGAAAGCAATGACAACCTACTGCGGGATAATCTTCTGCTCAGTCAGTCATGTCTCTTTCGAGAGCATGTATCACGTATGGCACTTAACTGACTGACTTATAAAAATAATTTATAACATATAAGGTGGAGAAAATTTTTTGATGCCTGAATAATAAATGCTATGCATGGACTTTGCAGTTACTGTCCTTCTAAGACGCCAGATGCAGGCTTTACTTGAGGTGGCTTTGTTAGCTGCTCAGTGACGAACCATATGATTGGCCCAGCTTAACGTGGGTTGCAAGGGTAGGAATGAACCATATTACAGACAGACAGATAAACACCTACCCTAGATAGAAAAGGGAATTCTCCCTCAGGCATTGCACATAAGAATGGAATGTCCTTGTTCGGATGAGGGCACTGGGATGTAAGCTCACTCCCACTGACAGTAATTGACAATGTTCTGTCGAATAAAATGTAATGCTATCAATGAGAGATTCAAGACTTGTTCTCATAACAATACTTCATTAAACATAAGGAAGTGGAAATCCATTGATGACTGAATAATTTTGTCATGAATTTATAGAAATAAACGTCGTTGGTAAAAATGCTGAAAACTTTTGCATCGGTATAATATAAAATAATATAATTTAACACGATGATGGTATAAGATTATGGGAATCTATGTCAGTTGAATAATAATGCTATGAATTTATAAAAATAAAGGACTTTATAAGAAAAACCTGAAAATTGAAACAAAGAAAATAGATCTTCAAATTGTTCGTTTCACTGCCATTGACTCCCTCTGAAACAATTTATCATTCAGTTTTACATCCTGCTCTCTCTCTCTCTCTCTGTTCGTGTAAACGAAGACATCTCTGATGGATGGCTTCCAAAAATAGCCATGTGCCATGACAATATTTTAATTGGCTTCACTCATCTTAAAACATTTGCCAGAAAATGATTGTAAGCTGTTGTTATATAGATACTTCATATTCTCTATCTATCTCTGCTTGTACATTTAAAAGCATAATCAATAAGATATCACTTTTAAAATGTCAGCAAATGAGGCCACTGGCCACTGGAGAAAAGAACGACTGCTGCTTTATTTAAAAGAACTCGCCAAATTAAAACATCAGCTTTTAAAACATGACCTGAAGGAGTGGAAACATTACTCTTCAATTAAAAATGAACAATGCAGACTTTTGGGCGCATCAAAAACTGTATAAATAATGAACAAAGGCAAAATTTCATTTCTCCACCTGAACTCGTGATTAAATTTATTCAAAAACGTCTTTAGAAATAAGTAAGACTTTTCAGCATATTTAATTGTTTTTAAAATGCTATGTACCTTTCAGAACGAAATCGAACATGGCTCTTCAGAGTCGCATTTTCTTAATTAGCATTTCATGACATCTTGGAAAAGTACAAGAGTTATGTCTTTTCCACAGTTTTAAATTCAGAGTAAGTTCTATGCCAAGACTTTTTTCTATTGCCCTTCTCGCTTGTCGAAATATCTCAAGGCTATAAAGGTTGACTGGGAAGCAAAACGCTTCCCAGTCAACCTTTATTTTCAAAAACTTAAATGCAGTGTCAATCTTTATCTTCTGTCTTCTTAATTCTTGTTCTTTTATTGGCCTCTCTCCTTAATAGTAGCTTTTCTCATATTCTCTAACTTTGTAACCTCTTGCGTCTTATTGGCTTTATTTCCTTCCTTAGAGTGAAATATAAAAATGTAAATGCAATGTCAATCGTTATTTTCTGTCTTCTTAATTCTTGTTATTTTATTGGCCTCTCTCCTTAATAGTAGCTTTTCTCATATTCTCTAACTTTGTAACCTCTTGCGTCTTATTGGCTTTATTTCCTTGCTTAGAGTGAAATATAAAAATGTAAATGCAATGTCAATCGTTATTTTCTGTCTTCTTAATTCTTGTTATTTTATTGGCCTCTCTCCTTAATAGTAGCTTTTCTCATATTCTCTAACTCTTGCGTCTTATTGGCTTTATTTCCTTCCTTAGAGTGAAATATAAAAATTTAAATGTAATGTCAATTTTTATCTTCTGTCTTCTTAATTCTTGTTCTTTTATTGTCCTCTCTTCTTAATACTATCTTTTCTCATGTTCTATAACTCTGTAACCTCTTGCGTTTTGTAGGATTTATTTCCTTCCTCAAAAAAAACTTAAATGCAATGTCTATCGTTATCATCTGTCTTCTTAAATTTTATTCTTTTATTGTCATCTCTTTTTAATGGCAGCTTTTCTCCTATTCTTTAACTCTTTCACCTCTTGCGTCTTAACGATTTTATTATCTTATTGGGGTGAAATGATTAAAAAAAGATCAGAGAAATTTGCTTATTCAGGATATTATATTTTTCTTGATTTTTGCTTTTAGTTCACAAAGTAGATATATTTACTAATGAAATTTATATAGAATAGTATAGAATAGTAAATATGAGATGCATTGTCGATATACTTTCTTATGAAATGTATATAGAATAGCAAATATGTGTTGCATGGTAGATATATTTTCTTATGAGATTTATATAGAATAATAAATAGATTTAGTTTCTAATGAGATTAATATAGAATAGTAAATATGTGTTGCATATCAGATATATTGTCTTAAGAGGTCTAGAATGGATAGTCCATATGTGTTACCTAGTAAATATATTTTTTAATGAGATTGATTAGGTTGTCCCAAAATTTCGTAAACACTTGCGAAAAATTGAATTTTTATGTAATTTTGCGTTTATATTGTTATAGTGATCTTCATCTTTGTATTCCAGATGGCAATTGATAAAATTGAGCTGCGAGATTTTATTCGTTACCGCTGGAAGCGAGTTCTTTCAACTAGAAAAGCTGCAGAAGAGATTTGTGCTGCCGAAGGTGAAGGAACAATTGCATATGCAGCGATCTCAAAGTGGTGCAAGCGTTTCGATTCTGGCGACATGAGTCTTGAAGATAAGCCTCGTTCGGGACGGCCGTTAAAGTTGGATGATGGAGACTTGCAAACCGGGTTAGACATTGCGCCTTCATCGAGCACTCAAAAATTGGCTGATGAGCTTGGAGTTGGCAAATCGACAATTCACTGACATTTGAAGCAACTTGGCTTTGTTCACAAAAAGCCGCGCCAAGATCCGAACGAACTCACCGAAGCACAAACCAACAGACGAGTTAAAATTTGCCGTCATTTTTTGGAAGCGCATTGTGACATCCGACGAGAAATGGGTCTATTTGGTCCAGCACACTCGGGACAAGCGATGGGTTCAGAAAGGGCAAGAGACACCGTAGGTTCCAAAACAAGATCGATTCGGCAAGAAAGTCATGTTATGCGTTTGGTGGAACTTTGAAGGAATCGTGCATTTTGAGTTGGTTCTGAATGGTCGTGCCATCAGTGCTGAACTTTACTGTCGTTGAGCGGGTCTACGAAAAGTTGAAGCAAACCCGACTCTGATCAACCGAAAGCGCGCTTTGATGCAGCAGGACAATGCCAAGCCACACACCACCAGGAAGACCAACGACAAGTTTGAAGAGCTGGACAGCATTGAGGTTCTGCCACATCCAGCCTACAGTCCTGACTTTGCTCCATCAGATTACGGCCTTTTCCGCTCAATGCAACACTTTCTGAAGGTCCGCCGATTCGACTCGTTTGATGAAGTCAAGGAAGCATGTCAAGAATTCTTTGATTCTAAGCCGGCTGAATGGTACTTTGACCAGATCCGAAAGCTTGCAGATCGATGGCAGAAAGTTTTGGAAAATGATGGTCTTTATTTTGAGCAATAATGTTTGTTGTTTTTGCGAGTGAAATTTCAATTTTTTGCAAGTGTTTACCAACTTTTGGGACAACCTAATATATAGAATAGCAAATACATGCATATCTGAGTAACGAAGAACTTATTTTTAAGTTCTGTCTAAATTTCTTGGATAAGAAATTAATATTTGCATTTGGACTATTATCCTTATTTTATTTATAATTACAAAGATTTGACCATTGTACCCTCCAGCCTTCCTGAGGTATAGCTAACCCTCTGTGTAATTTGAACTTTCAAACTGAGCCTTTCGTTTAATTTATGGGTGTAGATTATTCTCACTTTACTTAATTCCTAGACAGGTTGCCACCCAAGTCTATAGAATCCAGTCTGTCTTGCTATTTTACTCATAGCTTGTTAGAGAAGAGTTGGATTGATACCTTTTAAAGGGTATTAGTGAATGTAATTAATGCGACTGGAAATCGAACTCGGCTCTCCGATTTTTCAATCCGAACTTTTAGTCATTACTCCGCCATGCCTTCATATCTATTTAAGTGTCCTTAATTCTTATTTTTTTTATTGTCTCCACTCATCAGTAGTAGTTTTTTTTCTTCATATCCTTTAATACTCCGTCCTCTCTTGCGTCGTAGTAGCTTTACTGATTTGCTTGGGGCAAACTTACTTTTTTAAATCCTTCTCTTAAACTGTTTGACACCCAAGGCTAGAGTGTCTAGTCTTGTCTGTTCTTTAATCTTTAACTATAAGTAAAAACTGTGTTCATGCATTTCTCAAAGGAATTTGTGTTAAAGTGATTTGAGCTCAGATCACTGATTTCACTTTCTGAAAAGATAAGCAATAATTGGGTTATACTTCCAAAAACAAAAAAGTTAATAAATAAATGATTCACCACGATAGGTATGTTAATGTCTTTTGATATTACGATAAAACACACAAGAAAATGATACACCCTTGAGAAAATTAATTGAAACATAACGAATAATGTTTTCCTAGAATCTTTTACACATTCTGTGATCACGTATACGTCGTCCCTTGTTGTTTTTCTCTTCCGACTGCATTTTCCTTTACGTTTTGGACTGATGGATCTAGTTTGTTTCCCGCCTTGATAAAACGGCTGACAGTTAAAAGGCTGATACCAACAATATCCGTAATATCTCTGTAAGGCTTGCCAGTGTGTTTATGCAGTGTTACAATTTTTCGTACGCTTCCTTGGAGTAACGTCCATTGCAGACAATGGCTGTAGGACAACTAATCGACAATAGGTTCTGGGCGTGATAAAATTCTGATGAAATCACGGATGATGCAATATTTTTCAAGGCCAAACAAATTTCATCATACACTTCGAAAATAGATTCATATTACTGCACATTACTGCAAATGACCTAACCTGAGGTAAAATAGAAATCGATTACACCCTGTAACTCCAGTGGGACTAAAACTGACCCTATGGCGAAAGAAAGGAAACTAAAGCAGTTTTTTCAATTAATTTGCACAAGGGTTTAAGTTTGGTAATTTTAAATCAAGGAGTATGTTTATGTTTCCGATCAATCAATTCAAACTAACATTACTCTGTTGGTGGGTCTATGAATGCAGATGCCGAGAAGAATTAGATACTGACCACACCGAAAGGAGCAACATTACATGTGGATGATTGCGAACTTGTGTATAAGATTAACGAAAGTCTATCTTTTTAACTCTAGTGCAAACTCAACTTTAGTGCCTCTTTTTTGGCTCCATTCTTACCTTTTTGGCTTTAGTATAAACCGGACACATGTCTACTTTTTTGGCTACAGTGTAAATCAGATTGGGAAAGGTATTAATCCGTCTCTTCTCTCCAGTTATGGGGTAAATAACAGGACTGATTGGGTTCTATAGCCTTGGCTGGCAACCAGTCTACTGCAGGAAGTAATAGCAACCAACAGCGGGATAATCTTCTGCTCAGTCAGTCATGTCTCTTTCGAGACATGATCGCTCAACCGTGTAACACGTATGGCACTTAACTGACTGAACCCGAGCCAATGTCCACCTTCTGGCATTCGTGTAAATCGGATAAATGTCTACCTTTTTAATTTGAGTGTAAACCGAACCCATGTCTACCTTTTTCGCTCTCGTGTAAATGTCTACCTTTTTAATTCTACTGTAAACCGGTCTCATGTCTAGCTTTTTGACCCTGATGTAAACCAGACCTATCTACCTTTTTGATACTGAGAATATAATTGACTGAACATGTGAGCAACGACAAATTTCTCTTGTAGAGAAAATTGAGAGAAAAAATACACTTATGCTTAACACCAGAAAAAGATAGTTGGAAGTTTTAATGCATATAATAAGGAAAGAGGACTTGGAAAATCTGAAAGTAAGAGGGCCAGAGGAAAACAGCTCATAACCTACCTAATAAGCCGGGTTTAGGAGAGAAATCAACAAGACAAAATTCACTAAGAGCTACAAAAGTCAGCACATTGTACGGAGCCATGATCGCCAACATTTTGAAAGATACACGGCCCATAGAAGAAGATAAATCGGATCTTTGTTGTTTTTTTTTTCAATCTTGTGCAGACCAGCCTCTGTCTATTTTTTTTTTTTTGTTACTCTAATAACAACTGGATCTATGCCTACCTTTTTATTTTAATCTGAACTGGATCTATGTCTAACTTTTCCATTCTAATCTCAACTGGATCCATGTCTAGCTTTTGTACTCTAGTGACAACTGGGTATATGTCTTCAGTTTTTATTGTAGTTGTAGTAAATAAAACAAGATCTAGATTTAAAATTCAAATGCTAAGCACTGACCCATTGATTTTGTTAGAAATAAACGAATTTACTCGAATTTGTAATTAGCACCCACGCAAAAGCGAATCTAAAACAGAACTCATGAAATTTCACACCTTGATGCGAAATGTTTTTCGGCCAAAAGAAAACTACGAAACATAAAAAAAAAAAAAATTCAAATAATTTTCAATTATCAGAAACAAATTCTTTCACGGACTTTTTTTGCGTGCCGACGTGAAGCTTGTTCGTTGTCTAATGGAAAAGCCAGAATCACATCCAGGAGTGAATTCCCAAATGACCTTATCAAGCTGCACAAACGAAATAAAAGACGGGCCAAGCTCGAATGTCGCCAAAGAGAAGATGACGAGCGTAATTAACACGTCCCTTGACAAACGTCAAGCGATCGCTATTATTACCACTCTCTTTCATCTCTTTCCTCTTCATCGTTCATCCGTTTGGCGCTTTTTAATACTTGTTAACCAAACGGAATTTTTTTAAAACTGAGTGAATACTTCAAAAACAATCCTACCCAACGATAACACTCATACATACATACATACATACATACATACATACATACATACATGCGTTCCTGCCTATGTACACATAAACTCATTCTTGCAAGCACTACTACGAACTCTTGATATCCTTAACTTCTTAATACAGTTGCTCATTGAACATTAACTTCTACCAATTAATGTTATTCTTTTCTCTTAAGAAAGTTCTATTTAAACATACAAAAAGTGTACTTTTATTCTTCCACAAATTCATCTTCTGATAACCTTTTGATAATTCTGGATAAAACCTGTAAGTTGTAGTGTGGAGGTACAAAACACCTGGATTAAAAGAGAGAATTTAATGCGAGATATCCTGTCCACAAAATACAACACAAATTTCAAGAAAAGACAACGCAATAAGAAATGTTTATATAAAATTAGAAAATAGTATATTTAACAATATATATACAGAATAAACAATTTGTGTATTTTTAATATAATTTGTTTGGTGGAAAACAATGTCCTTTAGATTTAAGCGAATGTGGCTTTGAACAAAAAAGTGTCTATGTTTCACCTTTTCCTTTTCTGGCCGGCGAGAGATGTAAAAGTTTGAGGATATCTTGTTGTTGTTGTTGTTGTTGTTGTTGTTGTTGTTGTTTTCCTTTCCTGAAACTAACGTCATATATGAATTTTCTATTTCTTATTCAATTAGGATCCAGAATTTTGCTTTTCACACTGACTTGTGAAATTTGCCTTGATCTGAGTTTTTCCAAAATGTTTTTAGTCGTTTGAATCCGATTTTGCGGGTGTGCGATTTTGCTTTGTGTGTTTTAGTTAACTGTTGGATGATATAGGATTTGAATGATATAGTAGGAAGTTTGATTATGTTTAACACAAGGTTAATTCAATAAACATTAACAATCTTCCTACTTTTACATAGTCTCTTCTGGATCTAGGTCTAACCTTTTTACTCTTGTGCCAACTGGATCATGTCTTCCTTTTTATTCTACTGGATCTTAAGCCTATCTTGATCTATTTCTACCTTTTTTACTCTAGTTTCAGGTGGATCTATATCTATCATTTTACTTTCATGTCAATCGATTCTACCCTTTTAACTACAGTATCAACTGACTTTATGTCTATCTTTTTATTCCAATGTCAACTGGAGCTTTGTGAGTTAAGTGTTTTCCCGTTTTTAGTGACTTTTTAATGCAAATCAAACCAATGTTTACATGTCTATTGATTCATCGTGTTTTTTGTAACTAATACATATATTTAACAATATATGACCAAACAACAGTCAAATTAACGAACCCAACCAAAATCAGACAAATAAATCCAAGTGGGTGAATTCAGCAAAATCAGATCAAATAAAATCTACTAAATCAGCCATTAAGAATTGAAGTCTACCAGAATACTTATGGTGTTCCAATTTGAAGATATATATATATATATATATATATATATATATATATATATATATATATATATGGTGGGGGAGTTATGAATAAATAAACGAGCTGTTTTTATAACTTTTACCAGCTCCATACACTAAACTGAGAACCGTATTCTTTGGTCCCTCATAAGTTAATCTGAAAGCAACATCATTATTTTGAGGTAGAAGACCCCCAAAATACTTTCACTTGCGCACTTGGGAAAAATATAAATCCATCTCTTCTGTCTCCAGCTATGAGTTTAATAGCAGAACAGATTGAGTTCTGTAGCCTTGGTTGGCAACTAGTCTACCGCATAAAGAAATGGCAAACTACCACGAGAAAATAATCTACCTAATCAGTCATGTCTCGAAAGCGTATGGCACTTAACTAACTGACTAATTGGACAAAAATGGTAATAGTAATAATGATATTAGTTGTTTCCTTATAACTAAGCATTCAGCATTCATTGAATGAGTAGCCAATAATACTCTCGGTTGAAATTTATAGATTCTTTCTCTTAAAACAAATATTTCAGGAAAGTAGTTTTCTCAAGTTCAATAGTTCTTTTCAGTATAGATGGAGATTATCTTCCTAGCCTAACCAGGAAAATAGGTTTCTCTCATTCAGTAGCTGTTATCATCCTTTTTAGTATAGATGGAGGTTATCTTCCTAGCCTAACCAGGAAAATAGGTTTCTCTCATTCAGTAGCTGTTATCATCCTTTTTAGTATAGATGGAGGTTATCTTCCTAGCCTAACCAGGAAAATAGGTTTCTCTCATTCAGTAGCTGTTATCATCCTTTTTAGTATAGATGGAGGTTATCTTTCTTGCCTAATCAGGAAAATAAGTTTCTCCAATCCAATAGCTGTTATCGTTCTTTTCAGTACTGATGAAAGGTTCCTTTCTAAACTTTTGTTTGAAGTTGTGTGAAATGTAACCCTCTCGATAAAGTTACTATTTTCTCTTCGAGTTATATGTGCTATTCATTTTAGTTGTTGCTGAAATTGAATGTCTTCAGGTGGTGTGGTTTCTGATAGTTAGTACAGTTCTTTGTTTGTGATTCTGTCGCACCAGTCTACAATGTACAAAGTAGGATGATCTTCGCTAAGACCCTCAGACATCACTCGCCCAAAGCTATTTGTAATCATTGATCATAGGAAGCGGATCTATTCAGCTTGAAATATCTGGTAAGTATTATAACAGAAAATAGAAAATGCAACAGCGAAAAACAAACGATCAATGAAATAGTCCAAGACGCCATCCAGAATGTACGCAAATTATTGAAAAATAGGGAGATAGGGAGAACTACGAATATCTATTCTTGTTAACCATTACACCACGTTGAAGTGTCTCAAAAGAGTTTCTCTGCGCAGCTTAAATGCGGCACAATGCTTAAAGTATGGGGCACCCAGTGAGGATTGAACTCTCTACTCAATCGTAATTGTTTCAGTGAGACAAGCTTGCTAACCATTACACCGTGTCGATGTGTCTCAATTGATTTTCTCAACATAGTTTAGAACTGACACAAGGCCTAAAGTATAGAGCACCTTACGAGGATCGAACTCAATCGTAATTGATATAGCGAAACAAGCTTGTTAATCGTTACTCCATACAGAAGCTCCAGAATGTTGATATATTTTAATTTTTTGCACAACATTTATAACATTAGTTATATATTTACATTAATTACATTGTTCGGCCTATTTTCCTCATCTTTGTTGCAATAATCTCGAAGTTTCAGCCGTTCTACGCTCAGAACGTCTTCAGGTGATTAGAATTTCGAAGCGAACGCTTTATTTTCCGGAGAACACATGGCCCAGTTGATAAAAGCGTTAATATCTGGCTAAACAAACTTAGAGAGTTGAGTTAAACGGAGTTAACTAAGACATCCGGAAGTAACATGGTGCATGGAACAAGAACAATTTGTCCTTGTGATCGAAATGATGGGTTCAGTTCAAAATTTCAAGCACCTGAAGAAAATCGGAGAGTACAACGGCCGAAATGTTGGGAATATGGCAACAAAGATAGGACAGCAGTTCGAACAATGCAAATAATTACAAGACCTCATGAGATAAAGATTGCTTATAAAAAGTGGATGGACAGACAAAAAGAAAAATGGGGTCAATGACACAGGTTTAGATCTCTCTTTCTCTACTTACTAATCAATGTAGCAAAAACTACTTTTTGACTTCTATTCTGTGCTGATATTTTATTAAAATATTACTTAATTTATATGTGCATCATAATGTCGTTTGAAATTGCTTTTGCTATTGACTAAATGTTCCTGTCTGCAGCTTTTACTGAAATAATAGCCAATCCCGCCCATTATGGCTGTGGCTTTGCAAGACTGATAGAAAATTCACTGGCTTTATTTATTTTATCAATTGCATTATTCATGTCAGAACTGACAGAGGAAAAACCCAACAAAATACATACAAGCATTTTCATTGGCTAAATGGAAAGAGAAGAGATTTGGAATAAATTTCCGGTATCAGTCAATTGTGTCAGTCAGTCAGTCAGAGCCATAAATGATAGATGCTTCGGCGATCATCTATTTATCGATACATGACTGTCTAGACAGAAAGTTTTCCCGTGGTAGGCTGCCGTTTCTGCTGTATACTGGTTGCCAACTAAGGATATAGAACCCAATCTGTCCTGCTATTTAATCCAGATCTGAACGGAGAAGTGAATATAACGAATTTGACTGGAATTCGAACTCGGCCTTCCGATTTTTCATTACGAGCCGATATACATTACACCACAACGCAGTAAAAGGATGGGACCTAGTTACTAGTCTAGTAGCTCGAGTAAATTCATACATAGGGGCACCAGTGAGTTAAGTTCATCGGAGCAGAAGCCATGAAAGTATTTGTAGAAGAGACACAGGGAAGCCACATGACGCCGGTGAGAAAGTGACTGCATTTGAGCTACCAAGTAGGGATCGGTCACATTACAGATACTCCGTTGGAGACAGTATGTGGATAATAATAAACTTTTAAGGAAAAGAGAAACAAAAAGGTCATATATTTAGAATCAGAAGGAGCCATTTGAAATTTCAAGGACACAATGAGGGACTGAAAATTTCGACACCCAATTGCTTGCCAATACTAACTGGAAAAATATATTTAAAGATTTACTTTTGATGCATTCTAATAATTTTCAGAAAATATAAATTTCATATATTTAACCATTTTTGACAGTATGTGTAAACTATTGTTTATATAAAATTCTGGTGGGTATTAAGTGAAAGACGGGTTTTTCCTTCTGTTCTCTGGATTATTCTTTTTTTTTTCTTATGTCTTCATGTAAGATACTCAAAAGTAGGTACGTCAATATATATGTTGCCGTCATTTTAGACGTTATATCGATATAAATATTTTGCCGTCATTTTAGACAGCACGGACCCACTCGTGTATAATAATTGGTAAAAAGAATTATATTCAACGATTCACATGTGAAAACCTAGTCACAGTTTAACAAAATATGCTATCATTTCTTATGGCTTCAGTAAAATGTTCACTAATTGCTGCCCAGGCTCTCTAGCTATGGAATCATTGGCTGGAAATAACTTCGTTATAAAGTCCTTCCTTAAAGCAGTTGTTAATAGCCAGTCCTCTTGGACTCTAGCAATCAACGCAAGCGTCCCCCAGGGGTTGCTTCTTGGACTCACGCTCTTTTTGATTTACATAAACGATCTGCCTAAGATTACACTCTAATTATTTGTGAATATCTATGCTGATGATATAAAGAATATAGGCTTTCTACCTCCAAAGATGACTAGTGATTGGCAGCTGACTTAGGCTCTAATATCTCAGTGGGAGAAAACTGATTGGAAAACGAAATGCCTCGAAAGTAAGGCCTTGAAAACCAAACTAGTTACTTTTCATCATCACTGATCGAACCCGATCACGGTAAGTGGATGTTATCCTTTACCTTTAGAAAAACCTGATGAGCTTACTTTTATTAAATAAAATAATATTTCAACTATGAAAAAAGCCAACTTAAAAGTAGAATTTCAGTCAGTCAAGTGCCATACGTGACACATATTTGGACGATCATGTCTCGAAAGAGATATGGCTGACTGGGCAGAAGATTTTTCCGCAGTAGGTTACCGTACTTTCTGTAGTAGACTAGTTGCTAACCAAGGCTATAGAACCCAATCTATCTTTAACGGTATCTTTAAAGGTATTTCCGTCTCTTCTCTGGAGAGATGAGACGGAAATACGTTTCTCAAATGTATTTACGCGTAAGTGAAGGCAACGAATTCAACTGGAATTTGAACTCGGCCTTCCCGATTTCTCGTCCCTAGCCGATATCCACTGCACCACAATACACATCCGTTATTTTACGGAGCTTATAATTTAGTTCAAAAGACAAATATTAAACTTTATTTAAAACTGATATCCAGTTTTCATGTAGCAAATGTCATATTTTTTACGTTGATAATAATTAATTTGTGAAAGTTTTAGTAGCGGGGAATTTGGCCTTTTAAAAATATTTAACTTAGCCACAAAGAAAAAGAAATGGAAAAGAATAAGGTAGGTAAAGGGTAAATTCAAAATTTTTATATTCCAGAAATTGTTTACGTGTTTTACGAAATTGTTTCTTCCTTTTTTTAGTCCTGTTTCTTCATACGAAGGCAATTTCCGTACAACTGAAAATAGACTAGACACAGAAAGATGTTGTTAATAATTCCAACTCGGAATGTTACATTCGGCTGCTACTCATATTATCATGCTGACTGCTTAGGTTGGCTACTTGGTTCATTGTCCTTTTATTTATATTTCTTTCATGGATGTCATAGCACACACAAAATGCATGCTAATATCTAGTAGAAGAATTCTTGGCTCAATTTTAAAGGGCGTTGCTTGAAAAGTATAACGTTTTTAATAACTTAATAACTATGAATGCTTAAAAACTGAAACTTTGCAGATTAATACTTCAGTATTTGTATTAAATGCTGTGTAATCTTTATTTTTCTCCTTAAATTATAAGTTAGTAATAAAATTGTATTTTAAATTGATATCCACTCAGTAGGGATATTGTATCTTATTAGTAATTTTCAATAAAACGTGGCTTTATCTTGTCTGAAATAGATTAATTCATAGAATTTATTTCTTGTCTGCAGTAGATTAATTCATAAAATCTGTTTTAATAATTTAATGATTTGATTTGTCCGTTTTACCAAATCTTAATTTACATATCGTTTACACATCGTTTTAAAATTCTTCTCCATAAACAATACACATTATTAATTTTTTTTTCATTGATTGACTTTAATGTTTATGACCAGTTCATGGATAGAATCAGTGAAGTACTTGCTAACAAACACTCAAAAACAATCTTAGATATCTTGACGGACTCTGAAAATGCGTGCCATATGAGATTGCGACACAAACATAATAGCAATGAAATTTCTGGAAGAGTCTTTTCAACTGGTTGCTACTCATAAAACCACACTGGCTGCTTGGACTAATTTCTTTATGTACCGTGTCCTTTCAGGACGTAGTCGACTATCTCTATACGTTTTCATTCTTAACACTTTTCTTCTTGGTATCTCACCCAAACCCCGCACTTGCTCAAGTACATCAAGTATGTCTCGTGTTCCTTTCCTCTGTCTCTTTCCCTCTATCCGTCCTATGAGTATTAGTTTCTCCAAGTCCTCCTTCCTCATTACGTGTCCCAGAAACCTAGCTGTCTCTTCCTGATTTTAATATAAATTTCCTTTTCGTTAGCATCCTCTTCAAAACTTTGTCGCTCTCATGTTCGGTCCATGGTATCTTCAGCATCTTTCTGCAGAACCACATTTCGGTTGCTTCAAGTCTTACCTTCATCTTTGTGGATATCGTCCAGCATTCACTGAGACTGACTATTTGATACATTATCTTTTTCTATGAATTAAATATAATTTTAAATTAGTCTGCAATCAGCATTTCCATTGTATCTAATTAACAACTTCCAATAATAAAAGCAATTTTATTTTATCTGAAACAGATTAATTTACAGAATATTTTGAAATAATGTTTCTGCTATAATTTGAATCTGTTTAAATTGCTTTAAAAAGTTTTAATTTTAAACAGATTTTTAAAGTTTTTCTTTACAGATGTTTACAATTATGTCTGCATGAAAGATATATAAATGTAGAAAAAGTAGAAAAGAGAAAACCAGAGAGATTCGATTCCTGCATTTCAAGATTCTGTATACACGCAAATCAACTGGTTGAATCTTCAGTCATTCATAAAAAAATAAGTATATTTGATTTCTTGTTAACACACATTTCATTCTTTCTTCTTCACAAAACATTTTCCCTTTTTTTAAATCAGTTACACACACACACACACACGCACACACACACACATACACATATATATATATTTATTATAAATTATGTTTTAGAACATGTACATAATTTTTTATAGAAAAAATTATGTACATGTTCTAAAACATAATTTATAATAAATATTCACAGCTCTATACATCATATATCGAGCACTGTTTTAAATTAATATTTTGGACGGGAAAAATTTTTTTTCTTTTCTCTCCTCATTCTATACTCACTCGGATATATATATATATATATATATATATATATATATATATATATATATATATATATATATATAATCAGGGTGGGCTGAAAAGTTCATAGACTCATTATGACGGAGTAATCCTAAAGTTTTAATTTATACAATTTTTTAAAGTTTTTCTTCAAAAGGTTTTCATGTATCAAGTCAGGTTTTTACAATTATGTTTGTATGAAAGATGAATAAAAGATACACACACACAAAAAAAAAAAAAAAAAATTAGGAAAGTGAAAACTACTTGTTTGGATGAAATCTTTGTGGTTGTTCTCAAGAACCTTAACCCAGAGTTATGGCCAATCTGTTTAACTGCTTCCTGAAGAATAAATGTTTCCCAGGCTCATTGAAGGTGTCTGGTTTACACCTTGTATACAAAAATACAGGTGAGTCCTTGTTCATATCAAAATATCACCCCATAACCCTCCTTACTGTCATCAGTAAGCTGTTATTAACAATAAGTTTATTGACCACCTAACTAGAAACAATTTTCGTGACACAAACAGTATAGTTTTTGCTCCTCTGGATCCACTACTGATGTCTTAACAATCATTATGTATAGAATCAGTGAAGTAATTGGTAATGAACACTTAAGGACAATTTTAGATATTTTGAAAGCCTCTGAAAAGGTGAGATTGCTACACAAACATACCAGTTGTGGAATTTCTAGGAGAGTCTTTTCAGATAGCTGCTACTGGTATCACGCTGGCTGCTAGGACTGCCTGATACATTGTCCTTTTATTTATATTTTATTCATGGACGTTACACAAAATGCATGCTAATATTTAATAGAAAAATCCTTGGCTCAATTTTAAAGGGTGTAACTTTGGGAATATATCATTTCTAATAGCTTAATAACTATACATGTTTAAAAGCTGACACTTGGCAGATAAATAATTGCATATATGACTTAGATTTTGTGTAAAGTTTATATTTATTTATGAATTTTAAGTTCATTAAATATTATTTTAAGTTACTATCTACTCAGTATAGACATAGTATCTAATTTTATGACTTGACTGATTTGAAACAAAATAAAACTTACCGTTATTAAATGTTATTAATAAAACGCAATATTTCACCTTCAAAGAAGCCAACTTAATGTAGCTTATGATTCACATTAAAAAGATAAATATGAAAATCATCATGGTGTAATGTTTTAAGCATCTATAATAATTAAGTTATATAAATCTTAATAACTTTCAATTAACAGAAGTTAAAATTATGTTTCTGTGTCAAGTTTTGTCTTGAAAACTATGTTCTGCCAAAAGAAACAGAAATGAAAAACAAAAAAAAAATCAGAGAGATTCATGCCATTTTTAATCAACTCCCCACCCCCAGATAAACAAGGCAATAAAGCCAGTAAGATGCGAGGAGCTACTGACAGTGAAAGAGAATGAGAAGGATTTTGAAGGAACAGGCAACACAGTCTTAAACAGGAACCAAGATATAAATCACTTTCTGTTTAAAAGACCGGGGAAGTGTTTGAACCGGACGATAGAAGAACCTATTCATAATTAAAATTAAGAAATCTTGCTGTTGAATTAACAGAACGAGTTTTATGCGCATGCACAGAAAAATTCCACAACTATTATCAACCACATTAATTTTTTGTCTTAGCAATTCACCCCTGAAGATGAACTTGGGTCAAATCAGATTGAAAGTACTTGGGAAAATTAAACAATATAAAAATATACAGCAACTTCCTTAATGTGTTTAATTACAACATTAATGAATTAATCCGTGAATTCGAGAGAACACATATATATATATATATGGTTTTCCGGAATGTTTATGCCGATTTTTAGTCGTTCATGTTATAAAGTGGTAAAACACGTCAAATTTATCGATAGATATAATATGATTACATTTCCGATTAAAACACACTTCAAAATATCTCTTGAGTAAAAAATTTTTAAAATCGTGTCGATTTTGCATTCGTATAAATATAGAGGATTATAAGGTGTATTTAGACAGTTGATTCTTTATTTATTACCATAAATGCGAAAATACCTCGCAACCAACAAAAAGATATGTGCTGTGAAGGTGCTTTAACTGACAGAACTCTACAGAAGTAGTTCGTTAAGATTAAAGTTTAGAGTTGTAGCTTTATTGATAAAGAACGCACAGAACCTTTCCCTCCCCCTCCCGATCACCACACACACTGCGGGTGACGACCAAATCGGGACATTGATTGAGAATAACCCGCATTACACAACGCAAGAATTGGCAGAAACACGAGATTTATCAAAGTTCACCATTCAGTACTTAGTGAACCTTGGGTACTTAAATTACTAGGATTTTTGTTACCACATCAAAGTAAAAGTCTTTTGGATAGCATTTCTGTCTGTGATTTTATGCATAAATGCAATATGGGCCTTTTTAGGCAAACTGTTATGCGTGATATGAAAAAAGATCGTTTACATCAATGTTCAGCGTAAAAGATCCTGGGGGGGGGGGGCAACATACGTCAACTTAACCAGCCCCAAAGTAGATCTTCCTTAGAAAATCATGCTGTGCATCTGGTGAGACTGGAAGAAAATCCTGTACTATGAACTTCTGCCAAGTAACCATTCCATTGATTCTCAAAAGTACTGCTCGCAACTGGATGAATTAAAGGCAGTAATTCAAGATAAACGCCTAGAATTGGTAAAATTTGAATGGTAAATATTTTAATTCCTTGGATGACATAAAAATCCACATTAATGAGTTCTTTGCTGAGAAAGGGTCGAAATTCTGGGAAGTTGGAATCTTTACGTTGAAGTAAAAAATGGTGAAATTCTGTAAGAAAATCATTCTATTTTTTCGTTACTATTCTACTGTGCGTAAGGCAGAAATTTTATTTTTTTATTTTTGACGCGATGTCAACGAAGGCGACAGAAGAAACATAACGTGCGAGCGTGATAAAAAAACAAACATGCACACAAACACACATATGTAATTTCTAACGTACTTACCACTTGACTTACCTATTTATACACGATACCTTGGCCATCAAAAAAAGCAAACGGATCTCGACACGTGAAGTCGCAAGTTTATTCACCTGAAGAAAGTCAACTTTCTCGAAACACGTGTACCGACACAAATACCATTATGGACACTTAACATATACGAAAAGCAAGTAATATTAATAATAATAGCAACAATAAATGTACACTTTAAAGAAAACGTCTCGCACTTTTTTCTTCTATACCAATTTCCCTCGTTGGTGACAACTCCTCTTTCTGTTTTTAATATATATATATATATATATATATATGTATATATATATATATATATATATATATATATATATATATATATATATGTCGCCACCTGCTATCAATCTTCACACTTAAAAAAAAGACCCTGATCGTATGCACCAGCCAGCCACGTAGAAAACACACTTCTTTAAAAAAATTACCAAACCCACAATATATGTCCACTATGTAGATGATATTTTCAATCTTGCTGAAATCAAAAACGAAATCGATAATCTTAAATCTGTATTTGAAAAAAATTCCGTCCCCAACTTCACATATGAGCTTAGCCAAAAAAAAAAATAAACTCTCGTTCTTAGACGTTCCTCGCGGAATCTCGTAATAATTCTTTCATTACTTGTCTCTCTATATAAAAAAACACCAGTAAAAATTCCTGTCACCTTAATTTCACTAACGCTAAACAAACACTCATGAATAAAGGATTTCCCAATTTTGTGGTTGACTACCACATGAAAAGTTTTCTTTCAAGCCTGAGTAATAATAACAGTAAACACAGTGATAATAATAATAACATTAATATTTTCTACAAAAACCAAATTTATAGCAATTATAAACAGGACGAATCTTCACTCCGGAAATTACGCAACTCCCGTCGACATGAACAAAAAGATTAAATTAATCATCTATTATACTAACTTTAAATACGGTTAACCTCATTGTTGTATCACCGAAGTGGCAGGGTGATACCCAGAAGATGTTTGCTGAGTATCTACAGCACAATATCCGTGCTAAGGGATATTAATACAAGACAAACATCATAAACAGCTAACAATAGTAGAAAAGTAGAGATTAAATCGGTAGAGTCACAGAGAACACAGATACTAATCGTCATTGACACTCCGAATGTATCAACCACCTCCCCACATGAGCGGATGCTTGAGGTAGATGAGGCACAAGGCCATTTAAGTGGGGACACCGCGCTCGCAACCCGGACAAAAATTCATGACTGTTCACCAGACGAGACTTTACTCTTCGGTGGAGCCCCGTCGGGGTTCCTCCCCACCCAAAGGCAGAGAGTCAAAGTGAACTACTGACGCACGCAGTCGATCCCCTCAGGCCGCCAGTGACAGTCCAAATCTCAGACTGTTATTAGTCTTTATTTTATAGCTACCTCGGCCCACAGACCATTTCATCTTTGAGAGTGCCAGAGGGGTGTTAGCTGCTCTACAACACTCATAATAAAAAACAACAATTCCCCCGCGAGATCCAAACTACAACGAACCAACATTATTTACGAGTGCACGTGTCCTTTAAAGAACTGCATTCTTGATCCTAATTTCGTAAATAATTATGTCGGCCATACTATATACTAGAAGATTGACGCTACACCTCTCAACAGAGTTCAATTCAATCTCATTTAAACACACACGGAGACCTACCAAACCCTAACTGGAACATACTTGTTGACAACATAAATATCATACAATCATCCACATGCGCACCATCCAGATTGTTATAAAAATACATATGGCTATCAATTTTCTTTATAATCATAATAGATTCTCAAATTAACACATGCATCACTTGTCTTTCTGTGTTTTAAGAATACAATGTACTGATGATTTGCTAATCGTTAGCTCCTGGCTTATTTTCCTTATTGATTTCACGGGGCTTCTAGCAAAATTCACCAGAACCATGGTGGATGTTTCTTCATCAGTTGCACTCTTTCGGCGACCACATCTCTCACGGTCAGCAACTGATCCAGTTTCTTTGAAGCGTTTGATCAAACGACAGACAGTGGTATGGCTCAATGGATTTTCTCGCTCAGGAGGATTGCGGTTGAATTCTTGAGCTACAGAGAGGTATATTGCCTCATCTCTTCCAAACATAAAAAACAATTTAACTCATTCTTGTACTGTTAGTTTGTCACTCATATCAGATCAAATCTGAAACATAGAAAAAATAAAAATTAGTACATGGTGTGCGACTTCTGGGACAACCTGTACATATATATATATATAGAAAGAGATAGATAGATAGATAGATAGATAGATAGAGAGAGAGAGAGAGAGAGAGAGAGAGAGAGAGAGAGAGAGAGAGAGAGAGGCAATAAAGTCGCTATACAGTTAGTTGTAATAAAGAGTAAGTTTAAGTTTGTTTTGCTTTCAGTTTTTACGCCAAGTTAAACTTAGCTGGTGTATGTATGTACATTGACCCCTTTTATTTTTGTCCCATTTTTTCCTTAGTTTGATTGTTCATCTCCTTCCCCATTAGATGACCAGAAGTATTAGTTATCTTATGGATGCTGGGCACTTTTCGTTTGTCAAATGTGTTTTGTTTTTTTGTTTTTTGTTTTGTATTTGTTGTCGTGTCTGGCTGAGTATATAATTGCGTGTATGTTTAGTCGAATGACTGTTTAACTTATTTATGTCCCGAATAAATTTAATCCACTTAACTGATATTTTTATCACAGTTAAGGATTGTAGTTTTTTTTTCTTTTCTTATCACTAACACCATTTTATTTAGTTACTTGTAAATGTTATTATGATGCATTGGGTAAATATTCATCGGGGTTTTCATTTTAAAAGCTGTTAATTTATTCCCTACTCCCAACAGACAAATTGTACATATAGAAATAATCAGTATTTCATAGAGTCTTTGAGATATTATGGTGCTTGTAGTTAGAATGGAAAATACAATAATAAATATCAGTTATAATAACAAGCAGAGCAGAATCAGAAAACAAAGTAATACACACAACAGAGTAACAAGAAATTCGTTCGAGATTAATTTGCAGACTTAAGCCGTCAGAACATGTCGTGATATTTTTGGAAGCGTTGTCTCATGTTGTAGTTAATGCATTTTAGCTGATGGCTTACAGTTCGAACCGTATTAGTAATTTAATTTACTGTTGTTTACCATAGGATTTTATTATTATTAACCAGAATTAACAAAAACTATTTTAATAATAATTTTATTGACTGTTGATTAATTGCCCAGTCTTAATTGTAAGTAACTGTGTATTGACTTTTGTACGTTTCCCAACATTTACACGAATGTAGTGGACGTAAATTCAGAGTAATGCCTACCTACAAAAATGCAGATTACGACACGCTCATGTGCAGCAAGAAATATTTATAAAAAATACAAGCCTTCGCTTAGGAAAAACCTAAGACATACAAACAGACACACTAAAATCAAAAGCGATTAAAAAAGAAAAATTTGCGAACCAAACCCACTGTTCAAGCATTTACTTTTATAAAGAGTGCTCGATACAGAGTAGAGCTTAATATTGTAATTTAGTTATTACAATGGTTTATAAAAGCATAATATCGCTACACAAAATTTTCATGTTTCAGAACAAAACTGTTCCTAAAAAAATGAATATTTTTTTAATAATATAAATGACCCACACAATACTAAATTGTTGTTCTTAATACAATATAATTAAGTATACCACAATTATTTAATCCTAATTCTCACTTATACTCATAGATAGTAGTAAAAAAATCTATTGTTCAATAAACAAAAACCTAAAATCCTACCTCCTGATTAATATTATTAATTTCTACCCATTTAAAAAAAATCAAAGGTCCCACTATTTATCTTACCCAACCAAAATTAAACAGTGACATATCTAGATCTAAGCCATCCTGCCCCCTTTTATAACCCAAATATTTCAATCTCCATGGTTACATAATTCTAACTGTTTATTGAATAACTTTGACGCAGCATTGCAACTACCACTCCCTAATTTTCTAAATAACCAGAAATTCATCTTAGATTTCCAAAAATAAATAGTTTTCACCATCTATTTTAACATATCACCTTATGGAAATTTTTATAAAATCAGCCATTCGCCTGTCAAAGTACAATTCCTTGTAGGGAAACATGAAAGCTTTGTGTAGTGATGCAAAATATTTTTTATAATCTCTCATAATAAAAATATTATAATGATATATTGCTCTACTTAGTATTGAGTATTATTTTAAAATTAAATGATATGAAGTGTGAATTTGTTCTTACTCATATATATATATATATATATATATATATATATATATATATATACTATAAAGGATTTATTATTTTACTATACAAGTTCGGTGATGTATGAAAGTTCCTGAATATTTCTGCGTAGTGTTTATGTTGGTGAATAAATAGATTATTTGGAAGTGAATAAGTCTATTAGTAAAGATTATATTTCAAAAGAAGGTGATATTTTGGTAAGTTAACTTATCTGTGGTCTTCATTTCTGGAGCTGCTCAATTCGATGTACTCTTCTTGTAAGAGGTCGGCTGAAAAGGAGGAAATCTCTAAATTTCCTGCCAGTAGAACAGTTTCCTTTTTTTGATGGAATCATGGGAATTATTTTTAATTTCACATTATTGCAGAAGAAAGTTTTGATCTGATGACGATATCTAAGAACATGAATTGAAAACTTAACATTTTAATTTTGTAGCATCTCACAATATTGGACAAAAGTACCCCAGGCACACCATATCCTAGGTCCAATTTTCTTATCTCTTATGCTAAATTGGTTATAACATATCCATACAACAAAGTGTTTAAAGAGCATTGTGAATTTTGATGATAGCATTGGAGCCTCCTCAATCAGAGATTACGACTGAATCCAAAAACAACGACTTACAATTAACAACAACGACATACGTGATGCGATGGGTAAATTGTCGCCATTTTATATTTTAAATTTTTCTCGTGCGCGTTGTTTATTTTTATTTTGTCAACTGTACCATATAGTAGGGTCAGCAGGGCACCTTCTGTGGGAAAAGAGCACCATGACGCAATTCACTCAGCCAGAAATTCAGAAACATCATGCTGTACTGTTTGACATTGACGCCGGAATCTCCAAATTTTAGTGTATTTCGGTATCAATCTGAGGATAGTGCAGAGGATTCGGAAATAATTAAGTCTAAAAGTGATTACGAAGGTACGGCAGCTCGAAAATCCACTCTGATCGTTCTAAAAGAGCACCTGAATTTGTTGGTGAGAGCATCAGATTCAACACCGAGGCCTACATGTCTCTGCACCATGCCACACAAGTTTGATAACCCAGTCATGGTTGTCAGACAATTTCTGTGATTACATCACCCGTTATATCTAGCCACCTAACTCCCCAGTCTGCAACCCTCTTGATTGTTATGTATGGGGTTCAGCTGTGCAAAAGGCCAATAAAACTTCTTACAAAACCAAAGATTAACTGAAGGCAAGGATTATGACATCATTCACCATCTTAAACAAGGAAACCGTCAGAAGAGTTACAGGAGATTCCGAAGCCATCTGGAGTCCGTGGTTGAAACCCATGGCAATTTTATCTAATACATTTACTTTTTAGTATTTCAATATATTTTTATGTAATTTTGGTTAATATATCTGTTTAAATGAGATGTCAGTGTTATTTTCATATTTTTCGTAATTTAGACAACAATTTATCCTTCGCACCATTTATTTTATTGCTTGGCTTAATAGAAAGAATAGAAAAGGAATGAATGAAGTTATATATTTAGAGATGTCCTTATAATAAGCATGTACATGTTCTTATCAAAGATTGGGAAATATTTACATGTGAGATAAACCTTGATCTGTTGGATTAGTAAAATTATTAGATATGCTTGTGCATAGTCGAGAAAGACGAGAGAATTGAATCCTCTTTTATATGCCTCGTCTCTTCAAAACATAGGCGTTCATGGCTCCCACGTCTTCTTATTTCGTGTGGTTCTTAAAATTTTCTTCTTTATTTGCTAAGGCTTCCGTTCCCCATTCTGCCATCCATCCACACAAATTTGTCAAGTAACTTTTTGCCTTACCCTATCTCTCTTATTCTCATTACGCCACGTGAGGATCAAGTTTTCCAAACCCTCTTTTCTCATTACAGCTGTCTTTTACTGACTACAAGTGTTCTTTCTGATGCCATTTTCTTCAAGACTTCCTTATTACTCGTTCCGTCCATAGTATTCTTAATATACTTCTGTAGAACAGAGCATTTTATACTGCTTACTATTTTCTGCTGTGTGGCATGAGGTTTGCTAGAGGCTAAAAGAGGAAATGTCATATCTCTAAGGCAACCTAATGGTCAAGAAAAAAGAGTCCTTTTTCCTATATACTGCTTTAGCAACACCATTTACCGATAGATAGTTAGCAGAAGTTCTTTAGCAGACAAGTGAAGTAACCCCAAAACACCTGTAGCTATATGCTTATGAAAGAGGACTATTTTTGAAATACACAGGCATCCTTCAGTAAAATAGGCCTTGTGGCACATATCTCTTTGAAGGGGAAATGAAAAAATCTAACCATTTTCCCGCAGTAGAAGAAAAATAACAAAAAATACTGAAAAGAATTTTTGCTGATAGCATCTATTCAGACATGCTGTCCACTAGTTGCAAATGTTGCGTTGATTTTCAGTGCATGTCTACACGTGTGCTGTGAGGATATCCAATCTCTTTGCATTTCTCAGCAAAGAAGAACTAATCACTTATCCAGTAATCAAACATTCTTCGTAGGTGACTGACGCGCTTACTTCTTTAACATTGTCTTGGACACTGATAGTCATTATCGTAATAAAAATAAGCCACTTGTCTCGTTTCGCTTTCTTCTGATCATCTTTTTTTTATGCTGATAGGGTTAAAAATAGAAACCTCATAAAAGAACAATTTACAATTGGACTGGGTAATGTTTCTCGGGTTGTTTCATTCTTGATTATTTTTAAGCTTGATTTATTTCTGGCCTAGTGTTTTATGAATAAAACAAAAAGGTTTTCGAGCAGGCTGGCACACTATTGCTATTTTTATGCTTTTTAAAAACAACGTAAACAAATGGAATATTATTAGTCAAACAGAAGAATAAAAACACAAAACTAAATCACTTTTACATTACAGTTTATTTCACTCCAGACTTTATCAATTACTATTGGCTAGTGGGTGTATTGCTTTCGAGCCTTCTCTGAACATGGAAACGATGTACTTGTGAGGATCTATCAGAATCTTCTACCCATGGTGGGTATTTATCTATCAGATGTTTCTTTCACAAGCGTGCACATCCCAGGTACAGCTGGGTTAATCATATATCCACATGT
Organism: Ascarosepion bandense; assembly: GCA_037127315.1. NCBI lineage: Eukaryota > Metazoa > Mollusca > Cephalopoda > Sepiida > Sepiidae > Ascarosepion > Ascarosepion bandense. Next base: position 387,427 of record JBBBDQ010000883.1, read on the forward strand.
TGAAGCAGCCACTGACATCGGGACCTCCAGTTCTGGTTAAATACACCAGGTCTAACCATCACGGCTAAGACCTACAGTGCCATCCATATTGTAGCGAACCATCTTCATATTCCCCTGGTGAGATGTAAGTCCCCCTGCCTTGTGGACCTGATTCCGAAGAGGTTGCTTCCTCGATTACTACAATCTTAACCTGCTCAAGACTAGGGTCAACCGCTATCTTCTGCACATATCAGCATAAGCTGCGCCTTTTAATCTGCATCCCACTACGTCGAGTGATGAACGTACCTTATAAAAGGGGAACATCAATGTAAAACAAAATTAAAAGAGCCACGTTTCCCAAATGTTTGTTTGTTCGCTTCCCTTTGCTTATGTAATAAGTATGTTAACTACTAATTTATCGGTAGTAATATTGGCCTGGTAGGTTCGTTCATTTGTTTCGTGTTGTTTTACGGCATATTAACATTTCAATGGGTCATCTAATGCCGACAAGATTTTTTACAATAGATTCGTATGAATAGAATATTTATTCTTTGTAAAAAATCAGCTGAGGTTTCATTGACTTATTTCCTTAAAGAGGGTTTCGTCGAGAGTCAGATGTATTACTGGTACATATGTGTTTTTCTATAAAAATACATGGCTGTTATTTTTTTTCTTCAAAAATGTATTGTTAGTAAAAAAATACTTGATAAATATATTGCTGGTAGTATTTTTTCATTTAAAAATCTATTGCTGGTAATATTTTCTTCTCCAAAAAGTATTGCTAGAATTTTCACTATAAAAATCTATTTTTATACTTTCATAATGTTTTGACCCCAGTTTGGGGGTTAGCTTTTTGACCATTGCTGGCACCCTAGCAGGTGCTATCCCAACGGGCCAGTGAGGAAACCTAAGAACAACAGCAATCTGCACCCCACTACGTCGAGCGATGAACGTACCTTATAAAAGGGGAACATCAATGTAAAACAAAATTAAAAGAGCCACGTTTCCCAAGCGTGTGTTTAATATAATGCCTCTGTGGCATGTATCAAATATCTTCTGATAACTAAATCTAGCTCCAAGTCGGAAAATAAATGAGGGCGGGTAACTTTAACTCAATTCTATAAGTTTTTGTCACCACTACTGTTACCAAGTATTGAACTGATAACTCTTTGGGTCAAATCCCTGGATCCAACCAACGCTTTTATCCACGAACAAAAACCTATAGAGTTGTGTTAAATGGAGATAACTAAGACATCTGGATGAGCATTACACATGGAACGAGAACAATCAATCCCAGTGATCAAAATAAAGGGCTCGGATCAAAATTAAAGTCAATTAAAGAAGGTTAGCGCGTACAACAGCCAAAACGTCGTTAATATGATATGAAAAATGAAGACAAAAGTCCGAACAATGTAAATACCTCATTAAAAATATAGACAGATATTCCGAATTGATTTGAACACTATGGTATATTATAAAAATAGTATTTTCTATCTTAAAAAAAAGATACTCAAGTGTTGTGCTGTAAATGTGGAGCTAACCCGTAAAAATGGACTTGATTTTTAGACTCGGTGTTTCAAAATTACCTAAAAAAAATGAACAATTGTACCTCACTTTTTGAGGCGCTTCTTTAAAAATTCCTTTTTCAATTGACCTATTTACCTTTTCTCCCTCAATGGATTTCTTAAAACACATCTTTGATCTTTTATCAATATATACCCATCTGGCTGTTGGGGGTAATCCCAATTAAAATACACTTAGACATGTTAAGACAAGCTTTGTACTCAGTTACCACGTCAACGGGGACTGGGTAATCGTTAACCAGTGGCACGAACGTCCGCGCTCGGGTTTCTCACTTTAAAAACCGACATTGTGTCACGACTTGCTCCAGCAGGGAAGCAGAGTAAATACCTTTATTTTCATGCTAATATGTCGGTTTTTACTCATTCCTCTGTGTGTTGTGTCACTTCAAGATGTGGGTGATCGTGGCTCTTCACGATTTCTTGCACGTTGCAGATCTTAATAAATTGTGTAATTCCCTAAACCCTGTTCCATCATCCATTTACTCAAGCCCATCAAGTATGTTACGCGCTCCTTTCCTCTGTCCGTCTTTCCCTTAAACTGTCTTGTGAGTCTCAAATTTTCCTACTCCTCTCTCCTTATTACTAACCCCAGAAATCTCTCACAGCTCTATCTCTATTTTCATTGTGAGTGTTCAGATGAACTTCACTCATTTATTCCACCAGTCCTAACCATTACGACTAATACCCGCCATGCTAGGCACATTGCAGTGAACCACCTTCATTCACCTTGTGAGATGTAAGTTCCACTCAAGTAGCTTCTTCCCACGAACCACTGCCTTGTCTAACTGACTCACAAGAGGCTGCTTGTGTTGCACTGAGGGCTTGGAATGAACGCTCCTTAAAAAAAAAAAAATTAATAAATTACTACGTAACAGTCAAAACACGAGAAAAAATAACAGCACCAAAGATAAAAAATATCTTTGAAAATGGCTATCGAAGTGACCGAAAGCGCTTGGGACGATAAAAATTATGGAAAATTTTTATGTTCCTTAACTTCTACAAAACTGAAAAACGTTAGGATGTTGGAAAACAATAAAACAAATTAATTAAATCTTCGTTGTCGGATATATATATATATATATATATATATATATATATATATATATATATAATTAATGTGGAGAAGCTTGTCACTTAATGTCATGCCGATTTCGAAGTTTCGTGAAGGCACCTCTATGATGTCCTCATTCCTAGTAATGGCACACGACAGCGAAATACTCTTCTCCCTAATCAGCCATGTCTCGAAAGAGACATGATCGTCCAAGTGTGTATCACGTACGGCAATTAACTTACTGGTTGACAATTCAGTAAACGTCTAATAGTCTATGTATACACTGGCTAAATTCTAAGGTAAAGCTTAGTGGTATTTTCAGGGTCTGTAGTGCCATTGATGTTGAAGGCATCAATAAATTCCTAGTAAAAAAAAAGAAGCTGAAAAAATGGGAATTGAAGCTGATGTATATAGAAAAGGTTTTGAATTAAAATAAAGAACAGAAGCACGATGACATCCTTCTTTTATGCGCCTTCATGACGTAGGTGATCATGACACTTCACATCTTTCATAGCTCTATGTTTGTCTCCTTACCCTTAATTCTAGCCATTATTCTACCATACATTTACACCAACTAGTTTGGTAATTTACATGAAGCTTCTTTCTAACCCTTTTACCTTCAATATATTACAGTGTGTGTCAAATTCTCCAAATCTTCTTTACTGTTTTATGTGTCCCAAAAATTTCAGTTGTCCATTCCTACTTTAGTCCTGGTTATGACGACAAACTATATCCAGCAGCAAGGCCTCTGGTCGGAAGATTTAGAGGAGTATGGAACCACCTTTTAATAGCTGTTGTTCTCAGGTTCACCCTGACCCGGGGTGGCAACACCTGTCAAGAAGACCAAGCTATGGGCAAATAGTAAATTCACAACTCTAGGAAAGTATAAGAAATATCTAAAATAATAAAAATAACATCAATACATTTTTATATAAAAAAATTACCAACAATACCCATTTATAGTAAAATTGCCATCAGTACTCGTTTATAGTAAAATTACCAAGAATACCCATTTATAGCAAAATTACCAACAATACTCGTTTATAGTAAAATTAACAGCAATACCTGTTTATAGTAAAATTCACAACAATACCCATTTACAGTAAAATTACCAACAATACACGTTTATAGTAAAATTCCCAACAATACCCATTTATAGTAAAATTCCCAACAATACCCATTTACAGTAAAATTACCAACAATACACGTTTATAGTAAAATTACCAATAGTACCCATCTATAGTAAAATTCCCAACAATACCCATCTATAGTAAAATTACCAAGAATACCCATTTATAGTAAAATTACCAACAATACCCATTTATACTAAAATTACCAAGAATACCCATTTATAGTAAAATTCCCAACAATACCCATTTATAGTAAAATTCCCAACAATACCCATTTACAGTAAAATTACCAACAATACACGTTTATAGTAAAATTACCAATAGTACCCATCTATAGTAAAATTCCCAACAATACCCATCTATAGTAAAATTACCAAGAATACCCATTTATAGTAAAATTACCAACAATACCCATTTATACTAAAATTACCAAGAATACCCATTTATAGTAAAATTCCCAACAATACCCATTTATAGTAAAATTCCCAACAATACCCATTTACAGTAAAATTACCAACAATACACGTTTATAGTAAAATTACCAATAGTACCCATCTATAGTAAAATTCCCAACAATACCCATCTATAGTAAAATTACCAAGAATACCCATTTATAGTAAAATTACCAAGAATACCCATTTATAGTAAAATTACCAAGAATACCCATTTATAGTAAAATTCCCAACAATACCCATTTATAGTAAAATTCCCAACAATACCCATTTACAGTAAAATTACCAACAATACACGTTTATAGTAAAATTACCAATAGTACCCATCTATAGTAAAATTCCCAACAATACCCATCTATAGTAAAATTACCAAGAATACCCATTTATAGTAAAATTACCAACAATACCCATTTATAGTAAAATTCCCAACAATACCCATTTACAGTAAAATTACCAACAATACACGTTTATAGTAAAATTACCAATAGTACCCATCTATAGTAAAATTCCCAACAATACCCATCTATAGTAAAATTACCAAGAATACCCATTTATAGTAAAATTACCAACAATACCCATTTATACTAAAATTACCAAGAATACCCATTTATAGTAAAATTCCCAACAATACCCATTTATACTAAAATTACCAACAATACTCATTTATAGCAAAATTACCAACAATACATATTTTATATGCATTTTGAAGGCATAGCATTGCTTTCAAAATATTCACGTTTTGGCATTAAATGGCCGATAGAGGGAGATATGCCACCAAACAAAATCAACTAAATCATTCCTACTTTACTTAAAACATCCTTATTGCTCACATATTTTTTCCAATATTCTTCTGCAGAACAAGCTTCATGTTGTCTCAAGTCTTTTCTTCATCTGTGTTAACTGCCTTACAGGAGGATTGAAGTGGTATAGTAGATCAGTGGTCTTTTCTTTATTTTCTTAATTAAATTTTCCCGTTTTTTAATACTTCGCTTAGCTTTGAAAGGCATGGCTATTTGAATTTTGATGCTATTTTTTGTTCGACCGTCTTTTAAAATGCTTACACATTTCCTATTAAAAAGATGATGAAATAGTGAAATTAAGAAATGAATACTTTCCAGAGGAAATATTTGAGATCATGAGATATATAGCGATCTCAAATCCTCTCAAAAAATAAAAAATCAGAGGCAAATGTCAAGGCTCAAACATTTACATAGATGCAAAATTCAAGTTTAATAAACCCAATTGATGAGATCAGACATAAGCTTCTCTACGTTCCTCCAATAATTACGTTTAATTCTTTTATGTCAGCAAAGGCTTTTGTGAAGGCAGAAATAAGAACATTTAATTTGTAAGGAAAGATGAAGTATAAATAAGAGTAGACAGAAAAAATAAATAGAAAGAAAGTAACAAAAAAGGTAAAAATAATGAAATAATGAGAAAGAGGATAAACATTTTAAAAAATGTCTGCTGAAGAAAATAAGAAAGAAATAAGAAAAAAAAGGTTGAATTAAATATGAAGAAAAAAAAGTAAAGAAAGAATAAAAATAAGAAAGATAAAAAGAGAAAATTAAGAAAGGATGTAGAGAACCGTGTTTGAATTCCAGTTGAATTCGTTGCATTCACTTACGCACAAATAACCTTGGAAAAGGTATTAATCTGTCTGTTCTCCTTTCAGCTATGGATTAAATAACAGGATAGATTCGGTTCTATAGTCTTCGTTGGCAACCATTCTACCGTAGAAAGTAATGGCAACCTACTGTGGGATAATCTTCTGCCCAGTCCGTCGTGTTTTTTTCTTAAGCATGTATCACGGACGGCACTTAACTGACTGACTGATATTAAAAGAAGGAAGCAAAAAAAAAAAAAACAAAAAAAAAAAACCCCCAAAAAACAAAAGCAGATATAAAAAGAAAATGAATAAAGAAGAAAAAAAAGGATCAAAGAACAGCAAGAAGGAAAATCGAAGACGTTGGAAAAAAGAAGGAAATCTAAAGAAAAAAAGAGAGATTGGCAAGGGACAAATGCGATTAAAGAAATTAAAAAAAGAAAGAGTTAAGAGATTGAAAAAGGTGGAAGTTTACTAAAAGAAAAAAAGAAAAGAAAAGGGAAAACAGAAATGACTAAAAGAATTTAAAAAGAAGCAAGAGAAAAGACTGTATAAGCGTAAGAAAGAAAATAAAGGAGTGGCGTGTCATTTTGTAAAATAAAAAGGTAGGACAAATGACTTTGAGGGAATTAAAAAAAAATAAAAGTAGCTAAAAAAAAAACACACACACACCTAAACCCCACAACATTTATTTCTCTAACCTCCGTGGTATATGAAGCAATTTTTGTAGGGTCGAATCGTTCCTCCACGAAAGGCCAACAGCCATCTTAGTTCTCTGAGAAACCAAACTTAACCCTAAAACACTCTACTCTGATTTCTCGATTCCTGGTTACCATTCTGTCTTTAGAAAGGATTCTAATGTCCACATGCCTAGCCTAGGAGTATATCCGCGAATATCTCTCTCTGGATAGGGGAATTTCTCTTGAATCTCCACTACACTCTAATATCTGTCACCGGCTCTCTCTGCTAAACTCAGTTTTCTTTCTTTACCGACCCCTTCCTCTCTTGACTGTTCTGTGCTAGATATTATTTTAGATAATATAAACAAGGCCATTTCCACTAATCCGTTTGCTAATATATTTGTGTTCGGTGACTTCAATGCCTACTATGCCAAGTGTCTGAAAAACTCTATCACTGATCTTACTGGTGTCCATATCCTGAACATCTTAATCACTTCGTCTCTCACACAAATGGTGGATTTCTCTACGCATTTCCCCAGAAACCCTCTGAATGATACGCTTCCCTTCTAGATCTCCATTCTACTTCTATCCCTGACTCTTGCTATGCCATGCCGCTCTGCCCTCTTGGCAACTCTGATCATCATGTAGTTTCCGTTAATACCTCTTTCCACTCACCCTCCTTACAGGAACCTCTTACTGCCACCATGGAGCGGATTAGGACACGTTCCATGATATCCCTTGGAATAAAGTTTTTGTTTCCTTGTTGAAGACTGTCCCTCTGAGGTCAAAAGCCGACATCAATGCTTTCATCTCACCCAGAGAATTTCAACTTAAACCTCATTCGTCTCCTTGGTTCTCTCCTTTTTGCTCGGCTGACATTGCCCACAGGAATCACTTCTTCCGGCTTAACCGGAGCGACTATTCGGACTACAATAGGCACATTTTTGTCTCCGCTCGTAATGAATGCAAGTGTGTCATAAATTATACTAAGCCGTTGTTTGCTGATAGAATGAAGACAGGTACAGCATTTCGCAAGTTTGCAAAAGTGTGCTAAACAACAGCAAACCCTCAATCCCTCCTCTATTCAATCAAATTGAGGTCCTAACATCTACAGCGAACAATATTAAGTGCTTTGTTCGCAAATTCTCTTCCAACTTCATTGACACATCTGAAGTACCCACATCGACTTCCCACCTAGAGCTGAGGTTCAATTGAGTCATGTATATACAACCCCGTCTCTGCTCTCTAGCATAATTTCTAAGCTTGACTCTCATAAGGCAAGCAGAGGTGATGGTATTCCTGACATCATCCTAAAGAAGTTTACCCCTGGATTCTCTCTTGTCCTCTCCAAACTCTATAACTGTTGCCTCGCTGCTTCTTACTTGCCTGCTTGTTGGAAGTCCTCCTCTGTAGTTTCTGTTTTCAAAATCTTTGTGCAGTCTCCTGACTCCTCTAATTATCGCTACATCATCATCTTACCACTTTTTGGCAAAGTGCTCGAGGCTATTACCAATGCTGAAATCGTTCATTTCACACCCCATACAGATGACACCACCATTTACTTCCGTCTCAATATGAAATCTGCAAATACTGACAAAGTAAACCTCGTTGCTGCTCTTGTAAAGAACTTCGAATCTTTGATTGATTGGGGTAAGAAATAACTCGTAAATTTTAATGTTTCCAAACGAAGCTGCTCTTCCTTAACTACCATAGAGAAACTTTCCTAACTTTCATCAGAATTGATGATACTAGTCTCCCAGAAAGCAATATGCTGTGCCTCCTTGGCTTCACTCTCTTAATCGACTTCAAGTGAAACGACTATATTGAATTAATAGCTATATCTACCTCTAAGAAAGTTGGGCCACCGTGTCAAGCCTGGAAGTTTTTCTCGTCAGAATCAATGTTGCACTTCTTATAAATTTTCTATTCATCATTCCTTTCATTGAATATTGTTGCCATATCTGGCCGGGATCTTCTGCAATTCATCTTGAGGTTCTCGACAAAACCCGAGAGAAGGATTTGCAACATAATCAATTCCGATTTAGCTGCTCGATTTCGGTCACTTTCTTTTTCTTTCTTTCTGCAAATATTTTAACGGCTTCTGACCTGACGAGCTTCTTTCACTGTTGCCCCAACCGCATAAAAATTCATGCGGTTGGAGTGCTGCTAGACTGACATCTAGGTTCCACCTTTAAAAACCAAAACTGTAAAATGTAACTGCCACTTCTACTCCCTCAGCCTTTTTTTCTCGTACTTCTCGCTTGTGGAACTCCCTTCCATTTGCTTGCTTCCCTAATATCCGCAAAATCACAAATATCACAGATTTGAACTTTTTGATCTGTCCACCGTATATCAAGAACGTGTTGACAGGGTTTTGATTAAGTGTATGGCGTTTATAAGTGACAAAATTGTACAAATATTTTTCGGGTAAGGGAGGAAACTTTGACCTTTTAATTTGCACATAAAAATTACCACACAAAAAAACTTCAAATACACAAAAAGATAAAAATTATTTTTAAAATATGAAGGGCAAACGAGTTTTTAAAACTTTTCAATTATTGATAGGCAATCAATTCTTAACTAAAAAAATTAACAGCAATAAATCATTGATGATTTTAAAAATATTTTAGAAATTTTAGAAATTATTATAATAAAAAGAAATGAAAACAATTCTTTTAAAGTTTCATTAGTAATCGAAATATTTTTTTTCATCGGACTATAACGTCTTTAGTTTTTTATTATTTATTCAAGCAATTAAAAGCTTATCAAATTAAATAATATCAGAGTTTCATTGATTTTTTTTATTTTACTCTTCGGAGCAAATTTTTGGATACAGAGGCAAAATTAAAAAATAAAACAGATGATTTATATTCCCAAATAAGTTCTGCGTTTAACTAATAAAATCATAGACCACCATTAATTAAAATTTATTATAATTTCATGGAATTACTTGGAGGGGGTAACAGAGGTAAAAAAAATATTTTTACCAAAATTTTTTAAAAATAATAAATTCAAAAATAATTTCATTCATTTGTGAATGAGTACTGAAAGTTTCATTAAAATCCGATAATTATTTGATTTTTCGAGAATTTCCAAATTAATGTGTTTGTCACCAGAAAAATGTGGGTGATGTATTGATATACGTTTTCCATTGTAAACAGTCGTAATGTTTTGGTTACCCGCTAACTCAAATCAAAAACAAGATATTCTGCCAAAATTTCGAACATGTTAGAATAGATTAAAATTTTTTTTTAAATAATTAAAAATTACTTTGATCTTTCCTCTTAATAATAATATAAACATTTTGATGGAAAAATTTCGTTTTTATTAAGTATGAATTCGACGCGCAAAGTTGTTGGCAACGTGCACATTCCCTGGGTGGTCGGATTGTTATCGAAGAGGTGAGGAAGCCTTTTGCTCTTTAATCTTCACAAGTGTCATGAGCTTTAAAGTTCTTGACCAACTTGAAAATCTGACTTCTGTTTTGAAATGTGTTGAAATCGAAATTTCTTTTGTATCTTGATTGTACAATCTTGAAAGACTTAGTTTCGTAATATTTCTTCACAAAATAGATCTTTTGCTACATCGTCCAAGGTATGATTTCGTTATAATTGTCTGAATATATAAAAATGTTAAGTATTTCCCAGAAATAAAGTGAAAATGAAAGAGAATAATTTTAAATGGGAAGATACAAGAGGTCGCCGCTTTGTTTCAACAATTGTAAAACATCCTGTATATTCATTAGAAATTATAAATAGACAGCCACATAGCAACTCAGTTTATTTACTAAATTCAAAAAGGTCCTGGGCATGACGGTAAACTGCATACACTTTTATAGAAATATATACATAAAAATAGACGTTTATAGAAAAATATAGATTTTTGAAGAAAAATCTGTTACCATATCACATTTCTGAAGGAAAAAAATATTCTCAGCAAAACATTTTTGAATACAAAACTAGAAAACATTTTCAGTTTTCTAAAATAAAAAAGAATAAAAACAAAAGATTTTCTTTAAAATCTGACTAAATCGTCCTTCTCACTATAACCGAACATAAAAAAAACAAGAAAACCTTAAAACCCCACCTTTTTGGTATTAAATAACCCACAGAGGTGTTGATATACCGTTAAACAAAACTTAAACTAAATTCAAAAAGTTATATTTATATTAGTTTAAAATTTAAAAAGAATTATTTACCAGCAGCAGACATACCAGCTAAATAAAAGTAATGCCAGGCACATTTCTTGCCTTTCGTCATTTATTCAGTCCGACTTATTTTCCGTTTGGTATTTTGTCCATTCAACACTTTTTTCGATACTAAGTCAGTTCGACACTTTATCTGTTCGGTATTTTGTTCATTCGTCATTTTGTCCTTCGATACTTTGTCCTTCGACACCCTACCTGCTCATGATCTATGACAGTGTAATTGTGGCAGGCAGACATTATTAAATACACTTAGACTGCACAGTAATTGGTGGTGACAAAAAAGGTGAGTCTTCCTCTCTTTAAAATTTCGGTTGTTTTTTTTCTTAGGCAAAAGTATCAAGGATATTTTTGTAATCATTTCACCCCAAGCAAGGTATGACCACCACTGGTTCACAGGGGTTATAGTGAGAGAAAACACAAGATGCGAGGGATGTCGAAGAAAGGATAAGAGAAAGATGAGAATCAAGGTCATAGAAGATGGCAATTGATGTTATATTTGAACTTTTGTAGATTGTAGCTATATGAGAAGCAAGCAAACGGAGGGGAGTTTCACAAACGGGAAGTGTGAGAAAAGAAGCTGATAGAGTAGAAGAGATGGTAACATTTAACTATTTCGACAGTAAAAATGTGGGACCTTGATTCCAGTATATGTGGTCGGGGGACCAGAGAAAAAAGCTCACCAGAACAGTTGCCAGGATGATTTAAAATATATGAATTCCAGAAGTGGTACATGAAAATTGTGGGTAGCCACAATACAAACTATCAGTGAATTTCATAGATGGTAACTACACATTAAAGAAGAATATTGGATTAAACCCAACTATTGTTCAACGCATATATTAAAAAATAGCTTTTATAGCTATTTTCTGAGAAAACATTCATTGATTGATTTCTTTTGGAAAAACCCTTAAGTGATATGAGCAGGACCGGTAAAAAGGTCTCATTCTCCTCCCTCAATATAGGATGCCCATCCCTGAATCTAGGATAAAAAACTCATCATTCTATTACATCACAATTTTCCTAATGTAATATTCATATAAAATAGAAATTATATTGTAACCTAATTATATACCATAATTGATCGCATGCAATATAGGTGAACAATTTAAATTGAAAATAAATAAAATGTATCTAATTACAAATTAGAGACATGTCATAATAGTACGTAAGTTAAGTGCTATACGTGATGCACGCTTGGGCGATCATGTCTCTTTCGATCCATGACTGATTAGGCGGAATATTTTTCCGTAGTAGGTTGCCATTTCTTTCTGCGATAGACTTGTTACCAACCAAAGCTATAGATCCCAATCTGTGCGGCTATTCAGCCAACACCTGAAGGTAGAAGTGACGGATTAATATCTTCCCCAGGGGTATTCGCGCGTAAGCGAATACAACTGGAATTCGAACTTGGCTCTCCGATTTCTTGTTCCAAGCCGATATCCACTGCACCACCACGCACACCCAAGAAAAAAAAAATGGTAGGAAGCAGAAAAGCAAAATGTTGATAAGATAGTGAGGCTCTCCCCGAACCCCTCAATTAGGCTTGTCTCCCCTCAGTCGGCGGATTCGTGGGTAATACTCATCGAACCTGGATGTCAAAAAATCCAATTAATCATGTTACAAAAATTTTCTTTTGCACAAATGCTTTAATAAATGCGACAAAATTCATAAATTCATTTTAATTGGTTTTGAAGATATTTACGATTCTCTTCTCTTTATAGATTATATAGCATGACAGACTAGGTTCTATTGACTTGGTTGGCAATGATTCTAAAGATGGCGACTCGATAAAAACATCCATCCTTCAGCAGTTTGAACCACCTATTGTCATGTGGTTTACTCATTCTGCCGTAGGTGGGGATAACATTTCTCATCACTCATCAGCATAAAACATTTATAGAATACTTCACTGGCTCTTTTCATTTGATCTTAAACTGCTGAACTGGCTTGGAAAATTTAACACTCACAAGACATATTAAAGGAAAGAGGGAAAAGAGGGAAACGGTAAATTACTAACCAAAATGCGTTTGGGGACACAATGAGGAAACAAAGAGGAACAGTAAAAAATTGCTTATAGCAACAAGAATCGGGAAGTGGAGAATCATGATAGCCCATGCCATGCAGAGACGTAGAACATAAAAAAGAAGCAGTATCTACTTTTAACTGAATAGGCATGTAACGTATGTACTCAAGTTTTATGATTAGCTTTTTACACACAAAGAAGGGGCTCGTACTATTCATTGGTAATTTTTTAAAGAGGTTAAAAATCAGGCATTTTCAGTGGCCGGTTGGGCGATACACATGTAATTTTTTCTGGAGGTTAAGGATAGCAGTATGCAATAAGTCGACTTGTACACAGGTAAGTACGGTAAAAGGAGAATATTTCGAAAAGTGATGCTGGTACAAAGAGAGATATTTAAAATCATCATCATCAGTCACATGACTGGGTGTGGTCATAGAGTCATCTCGCAGTTACCCATCTGAGCAGTTCGAGACCCCTTCCTGCCCTTCATCAGAATGGTTGATGCTTACCTCCTGTAGTACTCTATTTTCAGCTTAACCTGGAAGCTTGATTTGGCTCTTGTCAACCTTTATAGGTTATTTAATGTCGAGATCTAATTAATTCTGTTTATTATAATAAAGACCGTTATGTATTAATTTGTATATATATATTAATTTGTTTAATATATATATATATATATATATATATAAACACGATGTGAAAGCTGTGGCCATCAACACGTTACCACTGGAGAGCGTAGCAGTCAACCGGTTCAAATTGAGAGGAACCTTGACCAAAGACTTAAATCAAGAGAGGAGCAACTAGCACAAGTCGCCATGGAGAGGCGGGTTCACAGGAAGCAAAATGATAGCTCCGACAGACCAGAAACAAAACAAAGGGCGGAGTCTCGTTTGGGGTGAAAAAAAGAAAAAAAAAAAGAAGAAGCGCCCCACCCAGCTTTAAGCTGCGTCTACGGGATATTTTTGACTGAGCTTAAGAGCTCAGAATATCCACTTTAATTGACCTTCTGTCGCATCCGGCTTGTGGGGAAGATGGTAAATACCTAGTAGATCGAGTGGATATACTGACTAGCAAATCATTAGCAGTGTATCTACTTCACGCAACGTACGAGTTTTGTATATGTTGGTATACAATTTTTCCCAACCTCCGTTTAACATTTTAAGGTTATAATACATATATATATATATATATATATATATATATAGGGCGTCTATAAAGTTCGTGTGCACTTTAAACAATTTATAACTTTATTTGTATTTGCGATAGAAATGATTTGTAAAATGAAGTAGAAAGAAGTAAATCTATAATTTTTGAAGTTTTATTGAAATTTCATTTAAATTTTCACATCTCCTCCATCATTAGCAATACAAAGGTTAATACGATTTTGCAGTTCAGGGAAAACATTTGTCAACTGATTTACAATAATGCCTGAAATCACATTAGTTATTTTGGCTTTCAAATCTTCTAATGAACTAAGTTTGGTTGCATACTCAATTGTTTCCACATGAAAAAAAAAAAAAGCTAACAGAGTTAAATCTGGCGAACGTGGAGGCCAATAAAATGGTCCACTCCTTCCGATCCATCTATTTGGAAATTCCTGATTTAGAAACTGTCTAACACGCAGAGCAAAGTGACGAGGACTTCCACCTTGTTGAAAAGGAGTTCCATCTTGCTGTATTATCTTTCAAGTTTACAGATTATTTCTATCACAAATACAAGTAAAGTTATAAATTTTTAATGTGCACACGAACTTTATGAACACCCTGTATATATATATATATATATATATATATATATATATATATATATATATATATATTTGTCAGCAACATACAAGCCTGTTTCGCTGTATCACAGCTCATCAGTGTGGGTAGACATCTACTTCCTTCTGGCCGGGATCTAAATTGGTATCAGTTGCAGTCTACTTCCTAAGCCATAGCATGAGAGAGGGTAAATTTTAGCGTGTTATATATAAGGAGTGTATACATACGCCAGACACCGGAAGCGAAATAACTCAAACTCGAATTGGACTGACACACACACACACACACACACACACACACACACACACACACATATATATATACCGACTATACCGACTTATAGCCTATAGCAGACACAAAAGTGCCGCCATCATAAAAGTGCCGACCGTCGTGGAGTGCCTCTCCACACCACTACACCCCTAATGTGAGTTAGACATTTCAGTTATTTTCCGTAAAACCCGTCAAAAGGATCTAAGCTTCGCTTCATGTAATGCTTAAAATTTATTTATTTTCATGCTCTTTTTTTATGTGCCGTGTTTCTTCATGCCCGTTTAATTCTAAATAAGTTTTTTTCCTTTCGTTATTTTTCCCAAAACTTGTTTTACCATCCATCTACTCGAGCTCATCAAATATATTACACTCTAATCTTCTTTTGCTCCTCTTGCTCTCAATCTGTCCTGTGTGTTTCAGATTTTTTAAGCTCACCTTCCTCATTACATGCCTCAGAAATTTCAACTGCTTCTTTCTGTTTTATGTTAGTTTCCTTTTTGTTAACATTTTCTCCAAAACCTCGTCGTTGCTCATTTGTTCGGTCCATCGTATCCTCAGCATCCTTCTGTAGAAACACATTTCTATTGTTTCAAGTCTCTTCTTCATCTTTGAGGAAAGTGTCCAGAATTCGCTGCCATAGAAGTGGACTCATATCAAGTAACAATTTAATATTCTTTTCTTTGTTTCTAACGAACTTTTTTCTGTATCTTAATACTCTGCTTGGCTTTTAGAAAGCTTCTTTGGCAATACCAATTTCAATGTCGGATATTCCGTCTTTTGTTAGAATCCTTCCCAGATATTTACATTTGTGTCGTCTTATTCAGTTCGTTTCAACTTTTATTAAATTAAACCCTTTCGATATTTAAGAAAGAAAATTTCTTGTTATAGCAAGTTAAGTCTTAAATTTTTACATCTAACTGAAATTTTTCTTCGAACAATTTTTGCACTGATACAATCTTACCTTCTATCGTCGGTGAACGAAAAGGTATGATGCTGATAAGACATTTTTTCAGAAATAATCTTATTCCATATTTTTTCCTGAGTAGGCCAACACAAATTCATAACAGAAAAAGATTAGACGCTTTCTGCAAAGATTTTTTGGAACACTTAATTTTTTAATTCATTTAACATATTCAGACATCTCTTCAACAAGTTTAATAATATCCACGGTTTAACCATTAAAAAAAATTCAAAACTTAATTCTTAATATTAAATTAAATCATTTAATTTTATGTTTTATTAGAAGAACTGCTAAAATGTGCTTATTTGTGTTTGCAACATTTGGTCAAATTAAGCAAATAAGGATTCCACAAACCTCAAAGTGGATGTAATTGTAACTATTGCCATTTCAGAGAGACTGTCTGTGGCTAATATTTAAATATCAAGGCTACACTTTAAATTCCTTCAAAGAAATATCAGAAGTATTTTAAGCAAAAGAAAAGAAAAAAAAGAAAGAAAAGAAAAGTAAAAAGCGTAATTGAAATTAAGAACCGCCAATGTTTCCCATCCCAGATTGTTGTTGAAGACCAGCAATCGTTCCAGAAATCAGAGGTGGGTCGAGTATCTGGAGAATCGGGGAAGTATGATTATTTGGAAAATAAACAAGGAACTAATGCCACATACCAGTGCCGTGCATAAATTTCGAAAAAAAAGTGCTACTTGATTGAAACATGTACACTGCACTTAATAAAGAAAGAATAAATTTGCTAAAAAGTGAAACGTTTGGCGACTTTTTGTGTTTTAATCCTTTTACGGTCAGTGGTTCCAAAGCGTTGAAGTTACATAAAAAAATCTAATCAAAACCAGAGTTTAATAACAATTTTTAATGAAATAATAATATATATAATAACATAATTATAATATACATATTATAATAATATAATATTTATAATAACAACTCACAAGTAGAGCTAATATATTACAAAGTGCGTATCTGTGTAAAATGTGTGTGATCTTTTTTTCTTTTTTTTTTTAATTTTTACATGTAATAATCAGTGGAAGGTGTCACGAAGCCATTTCGAACCATGGGTTTCTGGCTGGGAGCAGAACAAAATGTGTACACAACAGAAACTTACAATAATAATAATAAAATTATTAATAATAATAATAATAATAATAATAATAATAACATCATCCAGCACCGGTTACAGAAATAGAAGATGTAACCATTCTATGGGATTACACCATCTACACAGACAGAAAAATTGAAGCAAACAGGCCAGACATTATTGTTAAAAACCAGAAGGAGAAAACTTGTCTATTAATTGATATGGCTTGTCCAGCGGATTGTAACATAGCAACCAAGGAATTTGAAAAACTGTCAAAATATAAAGACCTGGAAATTGAAATAGAAAAAATGTGGAAATTGAAAACAAGAGTTTTGCCAGTGATAGTAGGTGCACTTGGAATGATAAAAAATGGAACAAAACAACACATTGAAAGAATCCCTGGAAACCCCAGCTTAAGAGATATACAAAAAATTGTCTTATTAAGTACAGCCCACACACTAAGGAAAACGTTATCTATGTAATGCTGGGGATGATAGGGAAGATAGAAAAACATGAAATGGAGTCATAACAACACGCCACTACCTGCCTTAGGTCTCCCCGCAGACTTGGTTGGTAGTGAGACCAATGCAGAAATCGAAATATGATGAAAAATGACATAATAATAATAATAATAATAATAATAAGACAACTTTTTATATATCTCTCAAGCTGGGGTTTCCAGGGATTCTTTCAATGTGTTGTTTTGTTCCATTTTTTATCATTACAAGTGCACCTACTATCACTGGCACAACTCTTGTTTTCAATTTCCACATTTTTTCTATTTCAATTTCCAGGTCTTTATATTTTGACAGTTTTTCGAATTCCTTGGTTACTATGTTACAATCCGCTGGACAAGCCATATCAATTAATAAGTCATTAACGGCCACTTTAAAAAGAAAACAAAGCAGACTCTTCATAAATATCTTTACAGGAAAACTATATCGCTTAAATATGCAATGAAATGTTTTAAGAATAAATGCTTATTTCCAAGGGATTTTTTCTATTATTGTTCTAATTTCAAATTTCATTATTAAATCTTCTTTATTAAAAGAAGTTTAGTCATTCAGAGTTTTAATCATTCTACAAGTGAACACTTAAGCAAAATAAATAAAAAATAAATAAAAAACCCGCAAAAAACAAAAAGTTAAGAAACCCTGCTCTAAATTAAAGATGGAGTAACGTCAAAGAACCAGGAGAAAGTAATTTTAATGGCTGAAAAATGATGATATGAATTTATAGAAATAAATAATGCTGAAAATATCGTCATAAATTATATTAATTGTAGTTTTTTCTAAGAAAGACGAGAAAATGCACCAAATTTCGTATGCTTTTTTTAAATCTTCGCCCGTTATTAGAATTCGTTGTAATGTTAACATTATGTTTCCATTATAAACTTAGGAAAATATTTAAACTTCGTGCCTGCAAAAAATGTTGTGTCAGAAATACATTTATTCCCTTGACACCACTATTACTGATACACTTTTGACTTCATTGGTAATGTTTATTGTTTTAAAAAGCGAAATAGATAATATTGTATGTTTATTAACATTTTCTTGTTCTATAGCTTATTGATATTTTTATAAAATTTATGAATAAAAGCTCATTTTCATAGTTATTTGTAAAATGGTAAATAATAAATATTGCATTGTAGTCAGTTTACATATTTTGACCGGGAATGAAAGATACAGTCTTACATTTTGATTGAGAACAAAAAGCTGGGCTCTTACATATAATCTGTAGATTCTTCTGTGTTTCTGGAGAAGCCATGTTTAGAACTCAAACTTTCATGTTTAGGAATCAAACGAACCGGATTCATTCACTATGGCCCAGGCCATACTCCACGAACTGGAAACGGCGAATCGTGGATTTCCCAAGTTGAGGACTTCGAGCCGAAGTTTCTTTCTATATTTATTCACAAAGAGAAACGACACCATGGACTGGTAAGCTGCTGGAGGGAGGACAAGGTCAGCCCGTGCCAGAAGGCTCGAGCCAAAAAACGACTGCTTCTTTGACAATTGTCAACCGAATGACTTTCGCCACTGTATGGAGTCAAATCTCCAAGTGACAGTCACGTGACCCATGTGATTATCTCAACCAAATCAACTTTTGTATCCTCATATGGGGAACGAAAATGTTTCTCAATCATAAATTAAAACTGTTGCTGTTATGTCGATGCGGACTCTGGTAGTTTCAACTATCATTTTTTTACAATGGTGTTCTTCCTGTACATAGGTAGGGAATGTGAGAAAGATAGCAGTTAAATTTAGATTTGTCTTTTTAAGAAATGCTGTCCACAGAGTGAAAGAGCCTGCTAAAATAATAAAAAGAAACAAACAAATACAGTGTCTACGTTATTGTATGTTGTTTCCTCTTTTTGATAACGCAACAACTTTTTTTATTATGGTTTTCCAGGCTATAAAGTCTTTTTTCGTTAATCCGAAGAAGAGGCTCAACAATGTGATTAAAGGTTAATTTAGATTTTAGCACTGTAGTTAGTAGATAATGATAAATCACCCTTCTTTGGTTGGATATTATTTGTGATTTGTGCCAAATTGATATCCAATATTTATGAACTAGCTGAATACCCATCCTGCGGAGAGAGTTAAGTTGTAATAAAATTTTTATGACTCTTATTAAATTTCTGTATAAAGTTAATTTTCAGCAAGAAATCTATTCTTTAAAGTTTCTTTTGTTAAAGAAGGGTTTACAATGTAATCGACCTTGGCGTGATTTCCATCACATTCTCCATGTCATAAAATGGATTATCTTTGTCATTTCTATGAATATTTCCTCCTTGGTGACTCGACCGCGTGTTAATACATTGGCAACTGAGTTTAATCATTTTAATGTTGAACTAACTAGATGCGACTGTGTATTATGTTCTAAGAGTTTTTTTCTTGCATTTCTCTCCCTGATTCTCGATTCCCTGACGCCTACAATATTCAACATTTTAAAAGCAACGTCAGTCGCCCTTTACTATCTTTCTAAATTAAATTTTTTTTATCTTTTCTCCCCACTAAACATTCTCATTCTTTTTTATACACAGCAACCCCTTGCGTTTTGCCTAGGATGAAATGATTTAAAATGATGCTACGTTTACTTGAATTTGTTACTTTGGACAGAGATAAACAAGGATAACTAGAACAGCAACATTTGAATAGTCTTCCACTGTTTATATT
Source organism: Ascarosepion bandense (assembly GCA_037127315.1). Lineage (NCBI taxonomy): Eukaryota > Metazoa > Mollusca > Cephalopoda > Sepiida > Sepiidae > Ascarosepion > Ascarosepion bandense. Next base: position 407,398 of record JBBBDQ010000883.1, read on the forward strand.
ATTCGTAATAATCTATATATTAATACGTAGTACCCACGTGTGTCACGCTTTGCCGAACGCACACACACACAGACACAAAAAAATAATATAGAATGGCCGTTAACTCTAGAAAGAGATATAAAAACACACACACAGACGCAATAGATGAAACATAGCAACACTGGGTGACGTACACACAGACAGACACTCATGATAAACAAAAGAAACGTTGAACAGGAAATATAAAAGGAAAAGAGAATTATTGTAAATATAACATCTATTATAAGAGAGAGAGAGAGGGAGGAGGAGAGAGAGAGGGAGGAGGAGGAGAGAGAAAGGAAGACAAACTGTAGCGTTTTTGTGATTTAATTAACAATTAAAAATATTTCTTTGTTGAATTCATGTTGATTCTCCTTCAACTAAGAAAAATACATTTTATCCGTTTATTTTTGTTTATTTTATCCAATCGGCCCTTCAATTCTCGCTGTGAACAACATAGCAAGTCGTAGTCTTTATATTATAAAACAGGAATATTTACCTCGGTATCGTGTGTCACGCTTTTGTTATAATGAGTGAAATTAAATGTATTTTGTAAATGCATTATACTTCCTGAGAAAAATCATTGTAATGGAAGAAAGAATAAGACAACAAAGAGAAGCAGAAAGAGAACAGCTGAGAAGAAAACGAGAATGATTACGAGCAGAAGAGAGACAAGCAATCCGTAAACATAATGAGAGAACGAATGCAAGCAAGGTGGAATGATATGAACAAAGAAGAGAGAGAACTCTATATTGCCATGCGCTTAAAGTTAACTGAAGAATTAAGATTATCGAAATAAAAACGATGAAATTTTCACAGGTTAAAACTAGTTTATAATAATATATCATTCTACAATCTTAGTATTTTTCACTATCGGAATAATTCGGCTAATTTTAATAAAGTATAATTAAATAGATAATTTTCACTTATTTAGTTATTTTGTAATTTTCGGTTTCTACTCGACTGATTTGTAGTAATATGAATTGTCAGACGACATCAGTGGTTACTACGAACGCTGCAAGAAATAAAATCGTAACTGACGAGCTTATGTGAATGGATGGCGGAATGGGGGTGTGTAAAGTGAGAAAAACTGTTAGTAGCCACAAAGATAGAAAGTTGTGGAGAACCATGTTCGCTTATGTCCTGAAGGAACGTGGTACCAAGAAGAAGAAGAAGAAGAAGAAGATGGCTCACATAGTAAAATTCTAACAGAAAAAATCCAAAGATTCTTGAGCTCTTATTGTTATGAGTACAGAATGCTTTACAGCTTTTATAGCAATCATTTAAGACAAAACCTTTGTGAACAGAAAGAACACATGCGCATATATGCACACACAAATACACACACACGCATACATACAGACATGCACGCACACACATACTCACATGTATACACACGCATATACGTACATACACACATGCACACACATACTCATACGTACATATACACACACATGCATGCACACACATACTCACACGCATACACACGTATACACACAGGCATGCACATACACACATACTCACATGCATACACACGCATACACATATATATATACACACACACGTATTCACACACATACACACATACTCACACGCACAAAAAGCAATAAAGGCAATAAAGCAAGAAATTTAGTATTCCAAGAATACACGGAAAACCTCGTTTCTGAAAGCAAAAACAAACCCCCAAAACATTACAACAATTTCTGAAGATGTGAGAAGATTCCTAAAAAGAGTGTACCAATCTTTGGGCACTTGGGCATCTTCATCATCCTCCTCCTCTTTCTCCTCAAATTAAAACGGTTATCTGAAAATGATAAACCTTACAATTAACAGTTTGCATACAGGATGCGATGAATAAATTGTCGTCTGAATGCCGCAAAAATGAAAAAACAGTGACATCTCATTTAACCGATATATATTACCAAAATTGCATAAAAATATCTTGAAATACTAAAGGGTAAATTTATTCAATACAATCGTCATTTTTGGCGGAGTTAATTGCACCATGGTGCTCTTTTTCTCATAGACGGTGCCCAACTGGCCCTACTCTACTGTGCAGTCGACAAAATCAAAAGCAAACAACGCACATGCGTGAAATAAAAAAATGAAATGGCAACAATTTATCCATCGCACCCTGTAAATGCATAGGTCATAGAACAATTCTTCAATTTTTAAATCATATACTCCGCCTTTTTATATCTCTAAAACTTGTTATCAAAGATGCTTCTCAGGAATTTGCATTGCTAAAAATATTGAAAAGTTCAGAAATTGGAAAGTTCAGAAATATATGTTGTATAAGATGACTTTTTTTCGACATTCCTCTCGGTAACTGATTAAGACAACGTTGTTAATATGGATCAGACAGTAAAATCATAAGAGAGAAAAAAAAAACAATTATTCCCGGTCGCTTTCAAATCACATATGTCAGATTAATTTTTTTCCCGCTTTTATAGCAAGCATTTCAGGCTAAACTAAAGACATTATTAATAAAATGCCCGAAAAGATTAGCTTTTAAATAAAACGCCAGGTATTTGGCCAGATTGAATGACCCATCGTATAAGATAATCCGATGGCCAGACCATTAAGATAGATTTACTGATATCTTTTGTTAATCTTCAAAAAAGCACGACTCTGGCCAAAAACGGAATAATTTAATCATGTCACCATTTACAATAATCAGCCGTATTTAGTTAAGCTTTAAGCTCATTCGGTGTTTGGCAATCAGAAGAGTTCCAATGTCCAGGTTCAAAAACTTTTGGGGATCATACCCAATGAAACTGTTCATTTTTTTTTCTTTTTCCCAAACAAAATTATTTACATTGTTCGGACTGTTGTCGTCATCGTTATTGCTACGTTTACGACGTTTCAATCGCTGTACACTCTAGCGTTCTTCACGTGCTAGGTATTTCGAACCGAAGATTTTATTTCGATCACTGGGGTATATTATTCTCACTCCATGTGTTCTCACTCCATGTCACTTCCGGATGACATGTAATAATCTCCCTTTGATTCAACTCTCTAAGTTATTTGTATTGAATTCACAACTTTTGGGGTCAAGTCCTTGGAACTACCCAACGTCTATAGTCACTCGGCCATGTGTCCTTAAGGACATCAGTGTATGAATTTCTGGGACTTCTAAACATAAGTGTCAGTTAGTCATTTAAGAAGTATACGAGATACACGATTGGGCGATCATGTCTTTCGATCCATGACTGACTAGGCAGAAGGTTTTCCAGTAGGAGGTTGCCATTTCTTTCTGCGGTAGACTGGTTGCCAACCAAGTCTATAGAACTCAGACTGTCTTGCTTTTCAACCCATAGTTGGAAGAAGAAAAGAAGAATTCATTTCTTTCCCAAGGGTATTTGCGCGTAAGTAAATGCAACAAATTCAAGTAGAATTCGAACTCGGATCTTCGATTTTTCATTTCGAGCCAATATCTATTGCACCACAATGCACTTTTTCTTAGTATATTTTGCTAAAATTCAATTTTAGTTTTAACATCAAGTATTATTTTTAAAGGTTTACTAGAATGAGCTTTCGATATCAACCTGTGTTATTTCGGAGAGTAATCCATTCAATCATTGTAATGTCGTAAAAGAGAAGAGTCCCGAGGAATATCAAAAAATGAAAGTGTATAACAGCCACCGTTGATAAGAAGCTATTTAGTTCAGTTGTCTTTTCCATTATAATTTTCTTATCTTTAAATTTGATTGCCTAATTTTATGTTAATTTATTGCTTTATGATTAACTTTTTATTTTCTTAAGCATTACTCCTTGGTTGCTTTTCATTTTAAATGGTTTTACTTAGTTTTTTTTTTAATTTTAATAGTTTTATTTATTTGTTTGCCTTACCTTTATATTTTCTTAGCTTTACTTTTGAATTTTATTTACCTAATTATTTGTAAATTTTTTACCTTACTTTATAATTCGGTTGCCTTATTTCTAATTTTGTTACTTTACTTTTAATCTTGTCGCCTTACTTTTTATTTTTCTCGTCTTACTTTTTAGTTTCTTAGGTATTATTCCTTAATTTGGTTGCTTTATATTTTAATTTGTTTGACTAACTTTTTATTTTCATAGCCTAATTTATTAATTTATATGCTTTATTTTTTATCTTCTTAGCTTTACTTTTGAATTTGATTGCTTAAATATTTGTTAATTTCTAGTCTTACTTTATAATTCGGTTTCCTTATTTGTAATTTTGTCGCCTTACTTTTAATTTTTCTGCCTTACTTTTTAGTTTCTTAGGCATTATTCCTTAATTTGGTTGATTTTTATTTTAATTTGTTTGCTTAAATTTTTATTTTCATAGCCTTACTTTTTAATTTGTTTGCCTTACTTTTTATTTTCTAAGCTTTACTTTTGAATTTGATTGCTTAGTTTTTGTTAATTTATTTTTTAATTTGCGAGCCTGACTCTTTAATTTATCTTACTTTAAACTTAAATTGCTCTTATGATTTCATTTTTTTTATTTATAATTGCGCTTATGATTTCACTTTTTGCATTTCTACGCTAGGCCTACTAAGGAGATCCTCATAGCCTAGCATATGTGCCGATTCTTTTTAACGTTTAACTCTCCAGTGTTGTTTCTTGTCCAGTATTTTAACTTCATTCCACAAGGACTGATGACTACCCCTTTCCCTTCATGCATGATCAGCCATGCCCGATTTCATTTTCTCACCCCTAATTACGGATTTTCGATGTTCCTCTAGCCTTACTTTTAGGGGGAGAATTGTTTCACCTATATATTGTCTGCCTCAACTGTATAGAATCGAGTACACGTAATTTTTGGTCATGTTCTCCTCCGTGTTAAGTTTTACTCGACATAGATTTCTCCGTAGAGTAGAACTACTTCTGAATATTGTCCTGATGTTGTAGATCTTCTGAATCTTTTCCGATAAGGCCTGAACATAAGATAGACAAACCGTAGGAATTTTATGGTTATCCTCCTTTCTGTTACCGTCTCCCATCTGTAGACACTGATGTTATGTTTGTTGGGTACTTGTTATTCTGAAGTGTATATTTGAATCTGATCATTTCTTGTTGGTATGTGTTTGGGTCGCCACATAGTTTTCGCCCTGTGTTGTAAGCATCGAACGATCCCTTTATTCACATTGTACAGATGGTTGGAATTGAAGTTGTGGTATTGTCCGGTAGAGGTTGGCTTGTAATCTATGGATGTTTTGAATTCATTCTCTGTGCGAGTTATTAGTACACCCAGGAAGGTTAGCGGATTGTATTGATTTCATTTGATCCAACAGTATTTGTATAGTTTCCTGTTGCGAACAGTGTATGAAGGTATCATATACGAATTTCAGCCATTCTGTTGGCTGTAGTGGTTCTGTTTCTAAAGTAATTTTATCGAAGTATTCAATGTATATTCTTGCTATTACTGGTGACAGTAGTGAACTCATAGCCAAACCTTTCTCTTGTTGTTATATGTTAGGCTATAGTTGGAAGAAGTTGTTTGTACAGTGAACGTCAACATTTCCATCAGATTATTTACTGAAATGTTTTCCCAGGGAGGAGTCTAATTCCAGTTGATTTCAAACAACTACCAGGGCCTCATCTGTAGAAACTCTGTTGAACAGGCTCACCACAACTAAGCTGACTATCTGATTGCTACGAATGGGAGCCCCCTTGGATCAGTTTCTCTAAGTTTTATGAGTTTCTAACATAGGATAAGGACTTTCCTGTAATAGGTTAACTATATCCAATAGAAATGTGATCAGCGGATGGCATGCTGAGCCCTGAAGCTGAATATACGCCGAGGTTACTAAATACAAGCAGGTGCAGAAATTTAAATATCAGGGAAGTGTTATAATAGAGAATGGAAAGTACGTCACTGAGATCCGAAGGCGTATTGGGATGGCCAAGGAGGCATTTCAAAAGCTAAGCAGAGTATCAAGAGACAGAAAAATTTTGTTGGAAAAAAAGAAAAGAGTACTGGACTGTTATGTGATGTCTGTCCTTCAAAATGACAACGAATACTGGACAATCTCATCAAAGATGAAGGAGTGACCCGAAGCAACAGAAATGTGGTTCTACAAAAAATGCTGAGGGAACAAAAGACCGGGCGTGTGAGCAACGGCGGGGTTTTGGAGAGAAAGACAAAAAGGAAACTTATACTTAACATCAAGAGACAGTTGAAATTTTTGGGACACGTGATTGGGAATAAGAGCTTGGAGAATCGGATAGTCACATGACAAAGAGAGATAAAGGATATAAGGGAAAGCAGCGCATGATATACTTGATGAGCTTAAGCAAATGGATGGCAGAGCAGGATTTCGGAGAAATAACAATATATATTATGAGCAACAAGAAACAGGAAGATGTGGAGGGCCAGAAGAGACACAGCACATAAAAGGTTTCTGTTAGTTTTTAGGGTCGGATCCTTTTTCACTTTGCTGCCACGGATGTGCGTTGTGGATATCGGTTTGGAACGAGAAATCGGAGAGTCGAGTTCGAATTCCATTTGAATTCGTCGCACTCACTTACGCTCAAATACTCTTGGAAAAGGTATTAATCCATCTCTTCTCCTTCCAGCTATAGGTTAAATAGCAGAACAGATTGGGTTCTATAGCCTTGGTTGGTAACCAGTTTAACGCAAAAAGTAATGGCAACCTACTACGGGAAATATTCTACCCAGTCAGTCGTATCTTTTTCAAGACATGAACGCCCAAGCATGTATCACGTATGACACTTAACTGACTGATAGCTGCCACTTTTAACAAAGCTTGATAATTCTTTGGAGTATTCGAATTTGACTTTTTTAGCTGCCAGCATGATGATATTGTGTCACTTTGTAAGGTCCTTGTGATGTCTGATTTAGGTGGTTTAGCCTTACCTCGTGCTTGTCTCACTTTCCATCTTAGCTCATCTGCCAGAGTATTTCATATCTCCAAAGCCATCTCATCGACTGGAACTATAATGTCTAAGTATGGATCCAACTTGATGGAAAAGTTGAGACCCTAGTTTAGCACTGATTCTTCAGAGGTACTTCACTGCCGATTGCTGATATTAACAACTGTCCTTACCGAATCGGGAAGGTCCATGGTGCTACTCCAATTCCGCTCTTTCATCCATATAGGTTTACGTATGTGACGAGCCTTGACCCTTTGAAAGACTTGATTGTATGACTTTGCCAGATCTTGTTGGATTCTGAATTTGTCTGAATTGTCAGAGTCTTCGTGTTTTAGCTGATGCTTCTTTCAGCGGTAGTGAAGAATCCTTTCCCTCACGAGGGCGTATCCTGCCCTTTCCCCTAACCTTTGTGCTTTCCTAGAACTAACCGATATCTTGATTGATAAGCTTGCTGGAACTAGTTTTAGGTCTCTACATCTGTATGGGAATGTCAAGTGGTTTGATACCCGTGTCAGTGTTTGATGGAGTTTTATATATGATAAGATAAAGAACACATAGGAAACGGTTATCAATGTAACATGTTTCACTTTTATGAAAGATTCGTTAGAAAAGGGAGAAATCAATAGAAATTCTAGTATAGATTTATAATTTATGTGTTACTTGGTTTTAATATACATACAACATTATTTACGGCCATAACACACGTGATATATAATTGACCACTGAAAAATCAAACAACACAGAAGCCAAAATCTCATACCAGAATTTCTGTCTTTTTTCAGTTTTCTCTCAATCTCTGACAAAGCTTTAATAAAAGCCAAACCTGTTGGATTGATAAACGTCATTTATTTGCTCTTTATCTCATCACCTCTTCGGATAGTGATTCATATTTGATCTATATTTGGTACTAACTCATTGGTGCCTTATCAAATATTAATAGTCATGCCCCAATAAATTGTTTTTAGAGCCTGTTCTCATATTCTTCAAATTAGAATTAGAAATTATTTTATTTTAATTGGTCCACTCTATGTAACAATGCCTTCCTGATTAAGGGGGTTTAGCTAGTCTTGAATCTTTTAAAACTCTCCAACTTGAAATAAACCTCATCACTTGATGGTGTCAAAACAAAATGGCTACTTTTGTAATGATATTATAACATATTTATGCTATACACACACACACACACACACACACACACACACACACACACACACACACACATATATATATATATATATATATATATATATATATATAACCACACAACATCAACAGAGAATCAAATCACACCTAGAGAATCACCAACAACCTACACAAATCTATCCAGTTTTGTTTAAGTGCCAACTCTAGCAATAAGGAAATTTTTGACAATTCTAAAATTAAATACATTAATACTTTAGAAAAAAAGTAAACTCAACACTAGTTTAGAAAACGAGGTAGGCAGAAATAAGCATAAATCACGGAAACGTAAAATGATTTGGTTTAACTCACCTTTCAGTCGTAATGTCCAAACTTTAGTAAACTATTCCTTAACTTAATTCATAAACATTTCTACCATTCACCCACACTAAATAAAATCTTCAATAAAAACAATATCAAAGTCAGTTATAGTTGTGTTAAAAACATAGATAAATATATTTCAAAACATAATGCTATGATATCAAATAAATATTTGGCCCACATAAATAACATCCGTCACCCAACTAATAGCAAAAATGATCCTTCTAAAAATAATTGCAACTGCCGAAAAGATAAAACCTCCCCATTGAATGGCTAGTGTATGTCCGAAAGTATTGTTTATAGAGCTCGAATTCATTCGGATGATGATAATGTTAAATTTTACTTTGAAAGTACTACTGGAAGATAAGATTTAACGACTATATGTTGTCTTTAAACAACGGTAAATACAGCGAAAGTGCTGCTTTATCCATGCATTATTGGAAGTTAAAAAACAGCAATAAAAACCCAGTTATTAGCTAGAGTATCGTAGCTAAATCCAAACATTACAATAGAAAGTGAGATAAATGTAATCTATGCCTTTTAGATAAACTTGTCATCTTAAAACATATCAAGAATCCGAATTTGCTTAATAAAAGAAGTGATTTAATGACCACACGCAGTCATAGAAAAAATACTTACTTAAATTCTTAGACCCAGACTGATATAGATCCCTCTTTACGTTTGCCTATTTCTTTCTTTCTTTCTTTCTTTCTTTCTTTCTTTCTTTCTTTCTTTCTTTCTTCCGCAATATTAATTTTAATAATTATGAATTAAAACCCTTTTATTTTTACTCCTTACATTTTTAATTCTTAATTTATCTTTTCATTTTTATTTTATTTTATCTTAGTTCTATTTTACTTAAAATTTTGAAATTTTAATTTTCTCTATATTTTTATGTACATGTAATATTTATTTGAATATTTAAATTTTTAAGACTCTTTTTTTAATTTTTTGATTTTTTCTCCCTGCATTTTATTATTTTTTATTTTTATTTAATTTTAATTTCAAATTTTAAATGTAAATTTTAAATTTTTTATCCACATGTAACCGTAGAATATTCAAATTTTTCATCTTGTTATTAAAAAAGCAGTAACATAATTTTATAAGATTTAATTCCCATTAACATCGAATGAACTAAAATTCAAGTTTATTAAACCGTCAGTGTGAAATATGCACCTGATGATTCCATAACGCATGAAACTCCGAGTCGTGCCATAGACATAGGACAATATATATATATATATATATATTAATCATTTCACCCCAAGAAAGGAGGTATCGCCACTGATGTGCAGGGGCTACATAAGAGAGTTAAAGTTTTAGGCATGACGAAAGTGAAGAGAAAGACGAACCAGCTACAGGGGATGAAAGAGAAAGGGCAAGAAAAGGGTGTGAACACAGGAGTGAAAACAATTGCAAAGATAGAAAGAAAGAAAAATAACAAGATACACGGGGTGGTGTAGAAAGGACTGGAGTCAAGTGGATAAGAGATGGGGATTGACATTGCATTTAAATTCCTGGTACGAGAAAAGAAGTTGCTGGAGTAGAATTGTATCCTGTATTTGGTTGATCTAAATGTAAAATGGTGGGAAGCTTGTTGCGAGTCTTGTTACTCGAGTAAATTTTTGTAGAGGTGACACCAATGACCTAAGTTCGTCAGAGCAGAAGCCATGAAAATATTTGTAGAATAGACAGAGGGAAGCCATGTTCCGACGGTGAGAAAGTTTTTGGAGTCGAGCTGCCAGGTCGAGACCAATCACATTACTGATTCTCCTTTGGAGCCTGTCGAGAACACTGAGATGAACAGCAGGGGCGCCTGACCAGATATGACAACAGTATTCTATGCACGATCGGATGGTTGATTTGTACATGTGCGGAAAAACTTCCTGGCCCGAAACAGTGACCCAACCTTCCTAGCAGTGGATTTAGCTATATTTATTAATCATTCAGTAATGAATTTGAACACACTCGGCTATTGCCTTGCTTGGGATGAAATGATTATTAATATATATAATGTGAAGAGGTTTTTCACTTAACTGAGCATTGTTGTTTCAGTCATGCTTATTTCGAAGTTTCGGGACGGTATTATTATTCTTCAGTGATTTTGTTTCTGTGGTTTATACAGCAACTATGGTCTGCGAACCTTAGTTACCGTTTCTGAGAGAGAGAGAGAGAGAGAGAGAGAGAGAGAGAGAGAGAGAGAGAGAGAGAGAGTTATCTAGCGTGAACAATAGTCTGAAGAAGGACAGGACGCTCAAACCCTCGGTCACGATGACTTCAAGTTAGCACAACCATCGACGATTCCTCAAAAGGAGACGTCTACCCAATTTCACTGACAAGGCTTGGGTTAGAATGTTCGCTTCATGGTCAGAAAGCGAACGTTCTAACCACTCGGCTATATATATATATATATATATATATATGGTTTGGCTTCATTTTAGACGTTTCTTTGTAAAAGAAAACATATTAATAACGTTCTAATTAGTTTTTTTTAATACTAATCAATAACTTTTTGAATAAATAATTTCTATATTAATTCTGATACCATTCTAATATTTTAATAATTTTTCTCATACAATTTTATTTTAATATTGTTTTTATTACAAAGATTTTTCGCCGTCTTATTGTTGCTTTTTAATAAACCCTTCTGAATTGATACACTTTTCAACTTGAGATAAATATCACGACATCGTAAGTAAGGAACTTGCTTCTGGCTTTGCGTGTTCAAATCTTACAGCAAGTTCATTGTTTCATTTTAGGATTCAGCTGGAAACATGGAACGATAATTCATTTATTTTTATTACATTGCACTCTTTAGTATCAAGATAACAAACAATAAATAAAAATAATCCCAAATTTTAGACATACAGTTTCAAAAGGGCCGGCCCACATTGTCATGAAAGCGGAATAAATCAGTTGATTTATCTGGTTATAGATGTCAATTGTCATAATCAAGGTTGAGTCCCGTATTAAGTTACATAAATAAGTTTTTCACTCTTCTCGTTTCTCTATTTTGCTAACGTGCCTCTATAGAGCAGATATTCCCAACTTAGAGTGTCTGCGTCCCTAGGGATGCAAGGGGAAATTTCATGGGCAACCTAGTGACAAGATATAGTAATTGAATTTTAGTTCATTTTTAGTATTCATCTCTATAGCTTTTCTACAAACGTCCATGCTTTTCTCTTTGCTACCTCGACTTCATAAATTTAAAAGCTGTACTATATTGTCGGTACCTTCACTCATTTACGTTACCTAACTTTTAGATTCAATTTTTTAAAATATTTTTTTCTTGAAACTTTTATTTTAGTTTTAATTGAAAGCTAAATGATTGAATTTACTATTTCCAGTAAGTAAACTACTCTGGTGTATTTCAAACAGGAATTATATTGTTTGGTATGTAAAATTTTGAGATTTAAATTTTTAATCGATCGACACATTTGTAAACAAACATTAGTTCTCGGGTTTTAAAAATTTTATAAAAATAAAATATACATTTGTGACACGTTATTTTTGAAAAATTCTTGAAATTTCATTAATATATGTGGAGTAAATATTTTTACCGAGATTTTCTAAAAATGATAATTTTTAAAATTTAATTCATTTGTGAATACGTTTTTAAAGTTTCATTAAAATCCGACGATTATATAATTCTTGCAAGAATTTCCAAATTAATGTGTTTTTCACAGAAAAAACTAAATTACATTAGATTACATTATCCATTGTAAACTCCTGTAGCGAGTTGGTTACCCGCTATCAAAAATCAAAACAAGATTTTTTTACCAAAAATTTGAACGTCTTAGAAAAGATTAAAATATATTAAAAAATAATTAAAAAATACTTTGATCTTTTCTCTTAATAATAACATAAACATTTTGATGAAAAAAGTTGGTTTTATTAAGTTTTTTTTTCTTTATACGATACTGTTTTTTCAGCGAATTAGTGGCGGTACTTACTATATTGGGTATGAGTTGTAGTGCAATGGATGTCGGCTCGGAATGAGAAATCGGTGAGCCGAGTTCGAATTCCAGTTAAATTCGTTTCATTCACTTACGCGCAAATATTCTTACGAAAGGTATTAATCCATCTCGTCTCTCTCCAGGTATAGGCTGAATAGCAGGACAGATAAATTCTATAGCCTTAGTTGGTCTACCAGTCTACTGTAGAAAGAAATACTGACTTACAGCGGAATTTTTTCTGCCTAGTCGGTAATGGATCGCCCAAACGTGTATCGCATATGACACTTAACTGAAGAACTGACGATATTGGCAGTTAGGTCTCTTCATTTACTGTTCATATAGCAAAGTGTAACCGTATGATCTAATCAAATAGTTTCTTCTCTTGAAACTTCTCGTCTACGGAACACTTTTCTAGCTTCCTTCATTCCAGTCAACAACGATCTTAAAATAACTAAATGCAATATCGATCATGATTTTCTGTCTCTTTAAACCCTCTTCTTTTTATTGTCGTTTCCTCTCAGTAACGTTTTCTCAAGTTCTTTCAGTCTCAGTACCCCCCCCCGCGTTTTAGTGGCTTTATCGCCTTCCTTGGGTGAAATGGTTAAAAACATCTTCTTTCTCTTTGAATCCTATTCTTCTTATTGTCGTTTCCGCTCAGTAACGTTTTCTCTGTATCCTTTGCGTCTTAGTGGCTTTATCGTCTTCTTTGGGTGAAATGATTAAAAACATCTTCTTTCTCCTTGAATCCTGTTCTTTTATTGTCGTTTCCTCTCAGTAACGTTTTTCAGTTTCCTTCAGTCTCAATAAACCCTTTGTGTCTTAGTGGCTTTATCGCCTTCCTTGGGTGAAATAATTTAAAATGTTTTCTGTCTCCTTAAATCCTGTTTCTTTTTTTTATAATCCAATAATCTGTGGGTGTAGGGATGGTGTAATGGTCAGCTACTTGGAATAAGAAATCTACGATAAGAAATCTGCGTTCCAAATGGATTCGATACAGTTACTTCTGCGCAAATACTTTTAAGAACGGTATGAATCCATTTTCAACCGCCCCCCATCACCAGCTATGTGTTAAATCGCTTCCTTTCATTGGTTAGAAAATCAATTTAACATCGGATCGCGAAATCCAACTTCATCTTTTTCTTGCAGTACGGGGTCAATCCTTTTCCTATTCGTTAAAATCAGGATTTCACACGTAATAGTGAATTTTGTAAAAGTGAAGAAGAGAAGAGAGTTAATTTTAATTTTATGTTCACTACATACCACAATTCGATTTAACTAATCTTTCTGATTAGTCGCTTAAGTTTTGTGTAACAATAAGTCTGGAAATTGTACAGTATAGTAATCTAAGCTCAACGGGAAAAGATTGAATTCTAACTTTTAATACTTTGTATTATTTCATCATCGCCGATCGGACCCTGAGATTTTTCTCGTCATAATGAATGGTTGCACTCACAAAGAAGTCTCACGCTTTGAATATCATTTGCGACTCACGTTCACGACATACCGTAAATGGAACTCGTTACGCATTGCTTTATTTTTACAAGTGTCAAGAAAATGAAATAAGGCCTTGATAATGTTCAAAATCATTGCGGCCATCTTGTAACGAATTGTTAATTTTTCCACTCAACAAACTCTTTCCCCACAATCACAATTTTAGAAGTTTGAATATACTCTTCTGCTATTTTCATAGTTCTGATGAGCTCCACCAGTTAAGACGTTTATATCTATAACTAGTTAACCTCCTTCTCCTCATAATCTTTACTTCTTTCTGCCTTCTTACATTCATGTCAAACACCTCATTCAATACTCTTCTACCTTGAATGAATTTTGAGCCTTGTATTTGGCGAAAAGAATATGATAATGCGCCAGTAAATAAACAAAAAGGGCAAGAAGAAAATATGAGTTTATCATATTGTTAAAGTGTCAACAAACGTTAATGCTATCGCTTCCTTCTTTTTTCAGTCAAACAGTCAAGTTTTAACGAGTTCTCAACTGAATTGTGGGTGCAACGGTAACGGGTTCACTCTTGTTGCTAATAAATTGTCCTATACTGATTTTCAAAATTTCGGTAGCGGTACAATAGATCTGTATTGTAATAAACACACCCGTGGACTACATGGTGATTTTTAAAGCGCAGCTTAGGGGTTACACAAGGTTAAAATATTGGACAGTGAGTAACTAACTCACTATTCAGTTGTAATTCAAGAGACAAGAGGAGAGACTCGCTCGAAAATCGTGACGTGAACCTCTCTCTCTCTCTCTGACACACAGACACACACATTATCACACACACATTATCACACACACACACACACACACACACACACACACACACACACACACACACACACTAGTAGCACAAAACTGCTTATAGGCAGAAAGATTGTGTCGCTTCTGACAACAACAGATATAGTAGCAGTAATTTGTGAACTTTGAAAAAAGTTGGATTGTATTTTATTTTTAGTTCTTATTTTTTATTTTATCTTTATTATTCTTTCTTCCTTGATGTACAGAGAATTGCAATATAATCATCAATCCACATAGACTGGCCTTCATTACTGCCTTGTTATTTTTTTGTTCTTGCCTGTTTTTCTTATTTCTGTATGTGCACCAAACCACCTCTTGATTTCAATTAAGAATTGCAGCGCGAAGATTTTTCACATGTCTGTAGCTTCATCTGAGATCAGAAATCATAACGTGGCAGAGGAAGTGAAAGATTTTTGACTGATCATTTGACATCTTCGATCACCTGGAGGCGGAACGGAAGCGAACAGCTGCAGACTCAGGTGCAACTAACTTACGGCCAGTTAGCGCACGCAACATAATTTTGACATCAGAAGGGGTTGATGTCATAATATATATTCATTTGAGAAATAATTCATGGGCGTAGTTTTGAAATTTATTTTAACAAAAAAAAAAACAAAAAAAAACTAAAACTAATTAATCAATATTATACTCTCCGTATGACTTTCAATAAATGACGTTCAATAAGTTTTTCAATGCCTCGGCGATAGAAATCTTCCGGCATTGATTCAAAAAGTTCGTTCAACCAAGCCTTTAATTGATTGAACGACACACCACGAAAAGCGTTTGAAAGCAACCGAAAGAGATGAAAATGACGTCAAGTCTGGAGAGGGAGCACTTTCCATTCGAATTTTTAAATCGCGGCTTTGGACAGGCGTTTCAGAAGTAATGCCATTTCGCCTATTCGGTTTTTTTTTTTGTTTTTGTTTTTTTTTTTTTTGTTTTTTGTTTTGTTTTTGCTTTATTGAGTTGAACGTAGAGCTTCAGTGTTTGGTTCCGCTCAAAGAATTCATAATGGATTATATATTCCCAGTGCCACCATACACACAACATGGTTCTTCGAGGATGAAGGTTTTCTTTTGCTAGTTTTGGGGGATTAAGCCATTCTTTTCGCTGCTTCATATAGAAAGTCAAGGCACCGTTTTTATCGAGTGTGAAAATGCAGTAAAGAATACAGTGTTTGTGGCCATGTGTTGAACGATGTCGAGCGAGGAAACTGGCGATGATTGTGGAGGGTTGATTTTTGTTGTTTTCGCTCAAGACGTGTAGCACTTGAGCGCCAAATTTCTGAATCTTTCTCTATGAGTGAAGGTAGTTAACCAGTTTTGATTTATCCCAGAGCAACGAACTACGCCTCTCTCAAATGACCCCAAATGAAATGACTATATCGAATCCACAGCTGCATCTTCTGCTAGGAATGTTGGTTCACTGTGTCGGGCTAGGAAGTTTTTTTCGTCAGAATTTATTTTACACATTCATAAATCTACCATCCGCAAAAAGAGTTGATAAGCCGTAAAAAATCTAATCCCTCAAACATGGCTGCTGAAAATCCTTATTTCTCTCGCTTTTAATATATTCTGTTGTCAAATGATTTTCACGCTGCATTACTATAGTAAATCATTGGTAAGAATTTATACAAGCAAAATACTGCGTCTCCTATGGTTAACTCTCAAGAAAACAAAGCACTGCGCCTCCTAGAGTTAACTCTCACAACAGAACTCAAGTGGAATGACTATATAGGATCCATAGGTAAATCCGCTGCTAAGAAGGTCGGTTCTCTGTGTAGGGTCAGGAAGTTTTTCCCGTCTGAAACCATCCTGCACATATATGCATCTACCACCCGCCCGTGCATTGAATACTGCTGCCATATTAGGTCGGGTGCTTCTGCTATCCACCTAGGGGTCCTTAACAAAATCTAACAGCGAATTTGTAATGTGATTGATCCCGACTTGGCAGCTTAGATACAGTCACTTTCTCATCGGCGCAATGTGGCTTCCCTGTGTCTCTTCTACAAATACTTTCACGGCTTCTGCTCTGATCAACTCGGCTCACTGGTGCTTCTTATATATGAATTTACTCGAGCCACAAGATTAGCAACTAGTTCCCACCCTTTTACTGTGAAACCAATAAAATGTAAACGCAAATTCTACTCCAGTAGCTTCTCGCACTTCCCACGTGTGGATTTCCCTTCCGTTTACTTGCTTCCCCGACAGCTACAATCTCCAAGAATTTAAATGTAAAGTCAACAGTCATCTCTTATATCACTAACCTGCATCCTTTCTTTCATGCTTCTTTCTCCATCCACTCCACTCTCATCAATATTCTCATCCTTCTTTTACCCGCTTCCTGACACCCCCTATAACCTGTCACTCTTTCTAGTAACTTTCCTCATATGTAACCCACTGCGCAACAGTGGCAGTAAAATGCCTTGCTTGGAGCGATATGATTATAAAAAAGAAAAAAATTATTGGTTATCTCGTAGCCCTATTTTGTTAGTAGCTATATTGGTTTTTGATCACCAACACGCTGTACCTTTCTTATGTTCAAATAAGTTCTCTAGTAAACAAAAGAAAAGAAAACAAAAATACAATACAGTTTTTCCTTGCTACTAGCTTGATATTTGTAGTCATCACAAAGAATTTTTCGAGGTCCCATCATAGAATCAAACTGTGAAAAAACTGCTTATATCGTTAAGTATTCTTGAAATCTGATACGCTACCATTTCTTCCTTAGTTCTGCATTAATATTACATTATCGTGCGTATCATGTACGTGGAGTTATTTTTATGCATGTTGTTCAAAGAATATATTTCTTCGCTTTTAGACGTGTGTATGTACCTCCCTGTCTCGTGTGCTTAAAAACCCGAAACGTGAGATGAGAGAAAGAAAAAGTAAGGTCTGGTAATAATGATGACCTATTTAATTGCAAATGTTTGCATTCAGTTAAAACAAGAAATACAATATTTCTGATCAGAATGATATTAAAGGGAATAATAATACTAATGAAGAATGAAGTAACCTCATAGACTACACTAGTGTTTCTCAACCTATGTCCGAAATGAGTCATGACAGGTGGGCCACAGACATTTTATAATTGGATACATGTAAAATGGAATTATTTTTACACTATAATAATTTCATGGGCCATAGAAATATTTTGAGTTCAAAGTTGGTCATGAGCTAAAAAAAAAACGTTGAGAACCATTGTACTACAAAAGTATTTGATGTACAGGGTGAGACAAAAGTCGCGCACCATAGTGACAATTTATTAAAAGTGTAATTACAAAGTTGAAAAAGGAGATTGAGTAGCTCTTGACCATATATGGCAACAGTACTCCATTTTTGACATGATCTGGATCTTGTGTAGATAGAGTACAAAAGGAGTCAGATGATGAAGCGGTACAAAGGATCAATATTTTTCCCAGAATCTTTAGCGATTGATCGGATGTACAATTACACCTTGAGGTCTGCGTTGAGATTAAGACCTAATACGCGGTAAAAACATGGGCCATCCCTAAGGAACACCCGTTCATCGTGATAATTCTGGGTCTGATCGGCGATGGATTTAAGACGATCTCATTTGTAGTTTAATTATTGATAATCTTGACAGAATTAGTTCTGTTGCTATTGGTATTATAACTATAATTAATATATATATATATATATATATATATATATATATATATATATATATATATATATATATATATTGTAGCTCAATAAATTTTGTTATTTTTTGTATTTCTTCTGAACCATGTCTTACCAATCATTCACTCAGGCTCTCTTGGTAGGTCATATGTTGTTTTCCTCCGTCTCTCTTGCTTTGAATCTCTCCTGTGAGTATCAGATTTTCAAAGCCCTCTTTCCTTATTATGTGCCCTAGAAAATTCAAGTACATCTTCCTAATGTTATGCACAAGTTTTCTTTTTTCTTTCCATTATCTCTAAAACTTCATCGTTGCTCATATTTTCAGTTCATGTTTTTCTCATCATCCTTCAGTAGAAGCATGAATCTTCATGCTTCAATCTGTCATACGAGTATCCGTCTCGGTATCATTCTTAGGAAACCTCATCTATCTTTTTCTGATTTTAAGTGTTAGGTGACGTTTTAGTTTCCATTTTCTCTGCTATTGACCGAAAAATAAGAGGGAATTTTAAACTTTCAAATTTATTTATTTATTTCTTGTTTAGTCCTATGAATTCCGAAAGAACGAAACGCGTCACAAGAAATAAAGTTACACTTTGACATTTTTAAAGTATTTCTTATCAATTTTAGAAAAATAATTGTGTCATATAAAAAATGTATAAATCCGTTTCTCTCGTGTATACACATTTTTATAAGCGGACGCGTTGACGAATACGGCTCGTCAGAGTTATCTGTCATTTGCAGTCCTTCATAAATATTGTTTTTGCTCCTCCATTTCAATCTCACTACGAAGTCCTGCATTGTTTTCTTCTGATACTCTTGCCTTTAATGTAACCTGTGAGCGTTAAATTCTCCAAGTCTTCTTTCCTCACTATGCATCCTAGAAATTCTAAGTGCCTGATTTTGATGTTAAGTTCAGTTTCTATTTTTTATAAAACTTAGTTGTTATTTGCATGATCGGTCCATAGTGCTTTCAGCATCCATCTATACAAAAACATTTTATATGTGAATGAAAGTTGTGTTGGATTTGTTTAATAAATCCTATCTGTTATATATGTAATCATTAGAGTGAAAAAAAGTTTTGATGAATTTGTTTAACAAATCCTATACGATATAATATGTAATCATTTGAGTAATTTTGGGGCCTCGATGTTGTTTATTAAATTGGCCTTGAGCAAAAGACAACCGAAGTCCCCACAATTTAGAAAATCAGAAACTTGATGGTTGGATATTGGAATGTGGAAGAATAAAATATTTTGTTTTGTATTTTAAAGTAAAATTTTATTATCTAAACAGAATAACAAATTTGTAAGAAGAAAATGTTCAAATAGTTAATGTATGTAATTAAACAATTTGCATGATCAATAGAAAATGTACGTAGTTAAATATTCCAGAGAAATAGTAGTAAGGAATTAAATGAATCCAGAACTTATATTTGATAGTAGCAGAATGTGTGTATGTAGAAAGATTAACAGGTTACTAATAAAGTCTATGTTCTTTTCCCCTTTTTTATGGTCGGCGAGAGAGTGAAAAGGGAGGTGAAGCAATAAAGGAAATTGTACTTGTTTTTAGGAGTCAATTGAAGTATCTTGTTGTTGTTGTTGTTTCTTTGACGGCGTGTGAGTGAAGACGAAGAAAGAAAAATTGAAAGGAGAGGAAGAACGAATGTACGACGTCGAGATATGAAAGGGTCGGCGTCTTGAAATTTACTGCTCTCCTTGGACTGCTTTTTTGCCGGTCAAGGGAAGTGAATAAGTACTTTCATAAGGTCACGTGGTTGGATCGAACCACATACCTATTTTATTAAGTGTTAAGAAAATTTGACCGGGGTCAAAGTTCCCTTTGCCATTTCTTATCCAATCAAAATCTAGAATCTTTGTTTTCACAACGGCTTGTGAAATCTGCCTTGGTCTGGGTTTTTCCAAAACGTTTTCAATCATTCTGATCCTATTTTGCGAGTGTTCAATTTTACTTTTTGCGTTTCAGTTAATTGTTGGATTATATAAGATTTTTTATCTTATAGTAATTAACAGTTTTGATGGATTTTTTTTAATAGATCATATTCGTTATATATGTAATCATCAGAGTGAATAAAAGTTCTCATGAATTTTTAAAAATGATATCCATTATATATGTACTCATTATATATGTAATCCGTTATATATGTAATCATTACAGTGAATAAAAGTTTTGATAGATTTGTTTAATAGATCTTATCCCTTATATATGTAATCATTAGAGAGAATGAAAATTTTGATGGATTTGTTTAATATGTCCTATCTGTTATATATGCAATAATTGGAGGGAATAAAAGTTGTAATGGATCTTGTAAAGAATCCTATCCGATAAATATGGAATTATTCGAGAGAATAAAAGTTTTAATATATTTTTTTTATAAATTTTATCCGTTATATATGTAATTATAAGTATTATAAAAAACAAAACATGATGAAGATGATGATGATGATCATCATCATTGTAAGAGCCCCATATGCCAATTACAGGCCGGAGAAACTAAAATAAAACAAGTAAAGAAATTTCAATACCTGGGAAGTGTTCTGATAGATGATGGAAAATGCGACGTGGAGATCCAAAGACGCATTGTCATGGTCAAGGGCGTATTTTTTCAAAAGCTAAGCAGAGTACTGAGAGAGAGGAAAATCATATTCGAAACAAAGAAAAGAGTGCTGGATTGCTATGTAATATCCGTTTTTCTGTATGGAAGTGAATGCTGGATAATATCATCAAATATGAAGGAGAGGCTAGAGGCACCAGAAATGTGGCTTTGCAGAAGGATGCTGAGGATACCATGGACGGAGCATGTGAGCAACGATGGGGTGTTGGAGAGGATGCAAATGAGAGGAAGACTCACACTTAACATCAGGAAGAGACAGTTGATGTTCTTGGGACACGTAATAAGGAAGAAGGGCCTGGAGAATTTAATACTCACCGGAAAGATAGAAAGAGAAAGAGACAGGGTAAAGCAGTACCTGAGCAAATGGATGGCTGTGTTGGATTTAAAAGAGATGCCAAGAGAAAAAATATTGAGAGCGACAAGAGACAGAGTCAAGTGGAAGTCCATGATCGCCTACATCTTGAAGGGACACGGCACATGTAGAAGAAGAAGGTAATGCTGGGTTCAAGTCAGATCCAGCAGAGATAATAATAATTGATTTGTTAAATTTATCACCTCTTTATCACCGTCTTTCCGCTACTTCGATTTTTCGGCGGTCAGCATATCTTTCCACCCTAAGCCTAAAATGAATTATTTCGCTGTAGCCTGCAGAACTATAACGAATACTGACAGTAAATGAAGAAAAAACATATTTCCCAGGTGCATCAACAGAAATAAATTAAATCACTCGTGTTTTAATAATTTAATTTTTTTTTCTAAAACTGCGGTAAATTATACAATCGATATAGGTCCCGATAAATACATTAATCTTAGAGAAAAACCTCTAGGTACCTCCACTCTTTCTTTGACAAAAAAAAAAAAAAAAAAAAAAAAAAAATCAGCATAGCATGATGTTAAAAGGCTCTAAATTTAATAAAAACAAAGTTTTATCATCAAAATGTTTATTATCATTAAGGGGAAAGATCAAAATATTTTAAATTATTTTATTTATTTTTTAATACTTTCTAACACGTTCAAAATTTTAATTAAACTTATTGTTTTTTGTTTTGTTTTTTCGCTAACGAGTGACAAGATTTTTACTAGGGTTTATTACGACAAACGTAATATTACGCAGCTCATTTTTTGCCGGTGAAAAACACATTAACTTGGAAATTTTTGCAAAAATCAAATAATAGTCGTATGACTAAAATTATTTTTGAAATCATTCTTTTTATACAATCTTGGTTAATGTTTCTTTTTAAATATGTTACTTACCTCCAGTTAATTTCCTGAAATTTCTAGAAGTTGGTTACCGTCACGAAACGTTGTTTTATTAGTTAAACGCAGGTTTCCTTGGGGAAGGTGAAAAACCTTTTTTTTTATCAAACAGTTGCTTCTTTTCAGAAAACCTGCTCCGAATAGTAAAAAAAAAAAAAAAAAGAAGCAATAAAGCTATGTCATATTTTTTATAAACTTTTAATTGATTTTATAAACAATATATATTAAGGATATTTTAGTCTAAGGAGAAAAGAAATCGATGAATAATGAATTTTTACAAGAATTGTTATCATTTTTATTTTTTAAGTATAATAATTTATAAAATTTAAAAATTAAAAAAAATTCTTTCATTTACCGTTCACATTAGATTATTAAATTAATAAGTGACGACTATATTTACTAATCGAAAATTGAAAAGTTTAATACAAATCATCACACACCAAAATTCGTAACATTATTAAAACTTATTTTGTGTATGCATAATAATTATAATAGAGCATAATAGACATATCATAAATTATTAAGTTGCCACAGTTCTGCTATATAATTTAATTCCCTCAGTTTTTAAATTGTAAAATTAATTTAAAAGAAAGTTTATATTATTTTCATTTTCATTTTTCACAAGGCATCTTCAAATGAAAAGCTACTATAAAGCTAAATTAAGTAAAGTTTTATAAAATATTAGATAATTGCTGAAAATATTATGTTAAATTTTTTAATTTTACTATGTAGTTAAAAACCAAAAACGAAAGGTTACATAAATTTATGTCAATACTGGTCAATTATCTTTTTTTACAGTTTTTTCCAGATCCACCTGTGTCTAATCAATTGACACCACAGACAACAAGACCACCGTGATTAAGAAACGCTTTTATACTTCATATCAGGCAGTAAGCAAGATTAATGTAACTTAAATTAGCTAATTTTACTAAAATAACGTGTCAGTGATGTATATTTTCTTTTTGTAAGATATTTAATATCTGTTTATAAATGTGTCTATCTCTCAAAAATGACCGAAAAAATGAAATTTGTTTAAAAATCTGAAAATTTTAAATTCGAATCAATATAATTTCTGTTTGAAATGCACCAGAATATTTTGCTTAATAGAAATAGTAAATTTATTATTTAAGTTTTTAATTAAAGTTAAATTGGAAGCTTCAAGAAAGCATTTTTATTTATTAAAATGATTTAAAAAATAGGTATCGAAAATAAGTGGAGGTATCCAATTGAACCCATTAAATGGCATCTTCACAAATCCTAGCAGAAAAGAAGGTAAGGACAATATTTATTTGGAAATGCATGTCATTGAATGTGTAACGGGAGAACCTATTGTCTAGAAAAACGTCTTTAAAAATGGATTTAGTGAAAGTTTCAGACAAATTGAACAGGGCACTTCATTTAACGCCGTGAGGTGTATGAATGGATATCCAGTGAAAAAGTTCTGAAAAAGATGCCCTACCTGGAAGTATTGAATAGAGGGAAAAACAAGAATATTATTGTAAACGTTACATAACCAATTGATTAGTGTAAATCTATATAGTTTTAGTAATAAAAAGAAATGGAAAAGTACGAAAATGTCTAGATTTGAACAAACTGACTCTAGCCGTGAAAAGGGAACATTACATGTTATCAAATTTAGACGATATTTTGCCTAAATTAATTGGATTCCCCCCTCCCTAAATTGGATGCTACCAGCAGATTGTACCAAATTCCGTTAAGTAAAGAAAGCTATCTACTCACAACTTTTATTACTCTTTTTGGAAATTATTGCTTCCAAAGATTACAATTTGGTATAATATCAGATCCGGAAATCTGTCAAAAAAGATTTCAGAATTATCAAAATATATTCAAGAATTCGAAACAATATCGGCGATGTTCTAAACTATGGTATAACTATAGAAGAACACGACGAAATATTGTTGTTAAAACTCTACAAAAATCTTTTAAATCAAGCTTAATAAAGAAAAGTGTAAAATTAAAAAAAATCACGACTAAAATATTTGGAACACATAATTTTAAGAGACAGGATTCAATCTTAAAAGCCTTTCAGGAGTTGCTTGCACCTACAACTTGAGTTGAATTAATCGGCATGTTCAGATACTTACGCAAATTCTTACCGAACTTGTCTTCAACCAATGACGGAATTATTGAGAAAAAAAAAAAAAAAAAAGAAAACACTGTATTTGTGTGGTATTATCCACAACAGAATTCCTTTAAATGAATAAAGGAATTACTAACTCAAGCACTAATTCTATTATACTATGATCCAACCAGACCTAAAGTTATTAGCGCTGACGCTAGTAGTTACGATCTCGGAACCCTTACACTTCATGAAATAGATGGAAACTTAAAAATAATAGCCTTAGCCTCATGCACACTCAATAGGGGTGAGAGGAAACACGCAAAAGAAAAGATTATTTGAGTTGTGTATGGACATTTGAGAAGTTTGGCAGATATGTTACAGGACTCGAATCCTTTAAACTGTTGACGGACCATAAACCACTTATACTGTTAATAAATATACATGATCTGCACAATACCCAATTACAATGTCAAGGATGTCTGATGAGACTGAGAAGATATAACCCATTAGCAAAATTTTGGCTATCCCCTCTGTTGGCCCACCACTAATCAGTCTTTCATTTTGATAAGATTTGATCTTCAGCACTTTTTCATTTAGCTTTTTAAGGACAAAACTAAATACACACTAAATACATAAGACACATGAAGAAGGAATCGTAAAAGAAAGTATAAGACCACTTTTTGTTTCAAGAAATTAAAACAATAGGAAATAACGATGTATATATATTAAACACAGCAAAATAGAAATACTTGGAACTCTGTTAGTAGAACGATAAATACGGGTTAGGAAGTAATACTAGAACTGGGACTCGCAATGGTCGTACGGTAGCAGTGTTGGCTATCTCACTGTGTCTCTGCCTATCACTCTTCTGCTCTCACCTCTTGTGAGGGGAAGTATATGTAGTAGATGGAAGAGTTAAATCCATTGAATGAGTGATGCCACCATGACAAATAATAATTTCAAAAATAATTTTATTCATTTGTGAATACGTTCTAAATGTTTCATTAAAATCCGACAATTATTTGATATTGACAAGAATTTCCAAGTTAATTTTCACCAGGAAAAGTTAGTTACGTAATATTACATTATCTATTGTAAACTCTCGTAACGATTTGGTTACACGCTAACGAAAGATTAAAACAAGATTTTTTACCAAAGTTGTGAACGTGTTAGAAAGGATTAAAAAAATTAAACATTAAAAAATATTTTGATTTTTCCTCTTAATATTAACATAAACATTTTGATGGAAACAGTTCGATTTTATTACGTGTGGGGCCTTTTTTTATAGTATGCTGTCTTTTCACCGATTTAGTGGATGCATTTAACTTAATAAATCCTATCTATTATATACGTGATCCTTAGATTCAATAAAAGAGGTTATATATTTGTTTAATGAATCTTATCTGTTATATATGTAATCATTAGAGTGGATGACTTTTTCAAAATCATTTTTTTTTATCGCCGCGCACTTTTTAGCAGCATCCTCTCATATATGTCATAACTGGGTCCCACCCATTCATAGTTAGATCAACTAAATGCAGACGACAATTCTACTCTCCCAGCTTCTTTTCTCGTACTTCCCGTCTGTGGAACTCTCTTCCATATTCTTTCTTTCCTGACAGCTATAACCTCAATGAATTGAAATGCAATGTAAATACCCATCTCTTAAGCAGTTGACTCTAGTTATTTCTACATCACCCTGTATATCTTTTCCTTTCTGCCTACCTATGCAACTGTCATCAGACCGATATTCCCATCCTTCTTTTGCACCTTTCTTTGACAATCCCTGTAACTGGTTCGTCTTTCTCTCCTTCTATCTAATCTCTTACTCTTATATAGCCCCCTGCGCATCAGTGGCGTTACCGCCTTGCATGGGGTGAAACGATTAAAAAAAATTACAGTTATTGACAATTTTGACAAATACTTTTAAGAAATTTACAATTTGTGTTAGATAAAAAAATGCTAGTTCTTGTAATACAACTCGCAGTACATAGGAACAGATGACAAACGAAGATATCCTGTTTTTCTAATGTAAATGATGTCAAACAACATGCAAATTAACTTGTAATACAAAAATCTATATTCATTGATGTCATCTGAATGCAGTTACTTTATTTGAGTGTCACTCGTGTGCTAAATTCATTTTCGCTGCCTTTTAGCGTGTTAATGAAAGATGTTTTGCAGTATTCGTAATTATCTTGATGAGGACCTAACTAAAGTTACAACTTGCAAACATACACTCCGGTAGATTTAATCATAGAATGTCCAGCGAAAGAAGCATTCTATCGTTGATTGTCGAACACAAAGAAGAAGGAAAAAAAAAAAATGAAGCGAAATGCTTTATTTTCTCGTCAATTCGTTTGTCATGTGATGTGACATGATTTACGCTAATTCTGGAGCGTCGACAAAATGGCGATCTCAGATTTTTCACTCGTCGATATCAAAAGCATTTTTGTTTCTGAAAACGTGACCTTGAATGAAAACATGGACGTATAAATGGCGATACGTCAATTGTTCTATTGAGAAATTGTATATTGTCATAAAAATATGTTATACTTAATGAGCTAACAATTTCGGTGAGGTCACTAAGGCCAAACACTGAAAACGTGCTACATTCATACATGCCATGTGCTTTATTTTTGTTCTTATTCATCAAATATATATATATATATATATATATATATTCGTCATCCACATACAAGTCTGTTTCGCTGTATCACAGCTCATCAGTGCAGCTACACACACACACACATACACACACACACACACACATATATATATATATATATATATATATATTGTGTATTTGGGCAGAAATTTCTCTTTAATGCAGGTTTCATTAAAAATGACAGACAAGGCATTGTGGTTAAGTATTTTATGTAACTTTTCATGTGATCTTATGATTGGTTCTTTACAGGATATGAATTATGTAAAAATTGTCCAAATGTTTTGTTTTACTGAGCGTTTTCGGCTATATAAAAAAAGATATGATTTATCTAATTTCGTAAATAATTATATCGGCCACACGACTGCGAAATTGACGCGAAGACTAACATTGTATCTCCCAGGGCAGAGCTCAATTATATCTCATTTAAACACACACGGAAACCTATCAAATCCTATCCGTGTCATACTTGTTGATAACACAAATGTTATAGCATCATCTACATGCAAAAAAGGCTAAAAATAACTGAAGCATTATTTAGAAAAAAAAAATTACAACACTCAATAGTATCGACTACGAACACGCTAACAACGTGTTTACCGTGTTCGGAACATAAAACATGCACACTATTCTACACATATCCATAACAGTACATATATTCAGCTACATGCAAAAAAAAAACTTTCCTCGATAATGGCTAAAATATAACTGAAAACGCTTGGAAAAACAAAACATTCGGACAATTTTTATATAATGAATATCCCGAAAAGAAAAATAGTCACAAGCTCACATGAAAAATTACACAAAAACTTAACCGTAATAACTTGTTTGTCGTTTTCAATGAGACCTGCACACACACACACACACACACACACACACACACACACACACACACACACACACACACACACACACACTTGGGAGTAGATGGTGGTGTCATCTGCATAAATGCTAACTTGGGAATAGATATCAGAAAGAGTGTCGGACCTTCTATAGATCTATGAGGAACCACGTGTTCACATGAAATGATTTGGAAGTATGCCTATTTAGAACTACCATCATTTTACTATTTGACAGGAACGATTGATTTAAATGGAACAGTCGTCCAGTTATGCTGTAACACTGCAGCTTTTGCAAAAGGAAGCCAGCACAATAAACCCTATCAAATGCTTTTGAGGTATTCAGGGCAACAGCCTGGGCCTCACAATTCATATCAAGGGCCTGATATATGTACTCAGTGATAGTCGTTAGCACATCAGCAGTAGACCTGGTGAAGCGGAAGCCATACTGCGTATCAGAAAATAATTTGTTGGATGTGAGATGCTGAATGATATCAGTGTTGATAATAGTCTCGAACACTTTGCCAAAAAGCAGTAAAAGCTGACAGGTCGATAGTTAGAAGGGTCGGAGGATTCCCCAGAGTTTTTAAAGACAGGAAATACAGATGAAGACTTCCAACAAGCAGCAAGGCAATAGTTATAGCATTTGGAGAGGATAGGAGAGAGTTCAGGGACACATTTCTTAAAGACGATAACTAGAATACCGTCACATCCATCTGCTTTATGGGACTCAAGCTTAGAAATAATGCTAGAGACCAGAGAAGGGGTTGTGTATATATCACTTAGTTGGGTCTCAATTCTAGGAGGGAAGTCAGGTGCGGGTACTCCAGATGAATCAAGTGTAGAGTTGTGAATTTGCGAGCAAACACTCCTTGTCCGCTGTGGATGTGAGAACCTCAAAATTATTGAGTCGTGAAGAAATCCAATGTTTGATGTTGTTTAACACACTTTTGCAGAGCTACTAGTAATTCCTAGAGCCAAAATCGAGGAATGCTATACGCTGCTTCATTCTATTAGCAAACAACAGATTAGCATAATTTAGGACTAGCTTGCATTCATTGCGAACAGAGACAAAAAGGCGTCTGTTATGGTCAGTCACGTCACTCCAGTAAAGCCCGAAGAAGTGGGTCCGGTACACAATGGCAGCCAAACAAGCAAGAGAGAACCAAGGGAAAGAATGAGGCTTAAGTCGCAACTTCCAGAAAGTTTGAAAAAATCGATGCCGGCTTTCACCCAAGAGGAAACTTTGAATCCACAATCTTAAACAGGGAGACTAAAAACTTTGTTCCAAGAGACAGCACAAAGGATGTCGCGGAATGCATTTCAGTCCGCTCTTTGATAGTAGTAAAATATTCTGCTAGAGAGGTGTCTGGAAAGAGGGGGCGTGGAAGGAGATATAAACGGAAACTACAGCATGAGCAGAGTTGCCAAAAGACAAGAGCTGCATGACATGGCAAGAGTCAGGGATAGAAGTGGAACACAGATCTAGCAATGAGCTGAGTCCATTAGGGTTACTGGCGAAATTCACCACTTGCGTAAGGGACTGAGTGATTTAAAAGTTCATGGTATGAACCCCAGCAAAATCTGTGACAGAGTTTTAAAGCCACTTTGCATGATGGGCATTAAATTCACCGAATATGAATATATTAGTAAACGGATGAGAGGAAAAGGCGTTGTCTATATTGTCGAAGATGCTGTCTAGCATAGAACTGTCAAGAGAGAAGGGGGAGTAGGAGAGAAAGAAAAGATAGCTAAGTAGATAGGGATGGAGCATTATATATATATATATATATATATATATAATTTCCCGCGAAGCAAGGCGGGATCGCATCTAGTGTACAGGGTGTTACAGTGAGAGAAAAGACTGGTTATAGGAGATATTGAGGAAAGGATAAAAGATGAATGGTATTCACGAAGATAGAAGGTGGAAATTAACGTTGCATTTAAATTTTTGAAGATTGTAAGTATCAAAAAAGCAAATAAACGGAAGGGAGTTCCACAGGCGGTAAGTGCGAGAAAAGAAATTGTTCGAGTAGAAGTAGATGTAGCATTTAACTACTTCAACGGTAAAAGGGTGGGACCTAGATGCCAACCTAGTAGCACACTTAATTTCATATGGTCGAAGCACCAGGAAAAAAAGCTCGTCAGCTGCTATGAAAATATTTGTAGAAAAGGCCTGAGAAGAAGAAAGGAACAGGGAGCCCCTTCCTAAAAAGGAAACAAAGGATGAGCCTCTACTTATGTTCAAGAAAAGGGGTAGTATAGATCGGGTGATAGGAAAGCCTATCTACTCTTATATATATATATATATATATATATATATATATATATATATATGTACAGGAAGTAAATTGTCGCCAGTTCATATTTTTAATTTCGCACATGCGCTTTGTTTGTTTTTGATTTTGTCGACTGCACAGTATAGTAGGGTCAGTTGAACACCGTCTGTGAGAAAAAGAGTAAAAGGATGCAATTCCCTCCGCATAAATTTGGAAACGGTATGCCGTACTGCTTGGCATTCACGCCGGAAGCCCCAGTATTAACATTTCAGAGTGTTTGGGTGTCAATCTGAGGACAATGCAGAGGATTTGGAAAGAGTTTATTTACATCTACCGGCCTGAATAGAAATAACTCGGATAGAAGTGACGACAGAAAACGACTGTATTAGAGTCTATTGAGAGTCAATATTAACTTGAAGAGATGCATAAATAGAACCATTTGAACTGTATCAATTGCCCGAGTGATCTATGATTATCTTATCAAAGGAACATACTGACGACCGTCATTTTGAATTATTTTAAAGTTGTAGATGAGATCCCAGACCTAACTTGTTTCTGTGAAAACTGATAAGTTAGAATTTTTTTTCAGCACTGAGTTCTAATTGGCTAGAATGATAATGAGAAAAAGTCACATGATATGAACATTATTTTATAGCACAGCTTTCCGCTACATCCGTGTCAGTTTCTATTTTAGTGGCTTCATCTTGAGCTAACTGAATTAGTAAACATTGTTTAATCACATTTCGAATCAACCACCACTGTCATAAAATCTTACTGAACACTAACTGAATCATAATGGCCTATGATTCGCTTTAAGCAATAAAACTGTCGACCTTAAATAGTGATGAAATTCTCTACAGACAGAAGAGGGAAAATCGAAGAAAATAAGGCGCAAAATACATAAATAAATGAAAAATAGCCATTATGGATTTACAGTTTTCAGAAAAATTATTAGGATACAGAAGGCAATAATCACCCGAAGAAAGTTCTAAACGGGCTTTTGAGAGTCACGTGAATGCCCGTTACTAAGAATAGTCAGTTATTGTTTGACTTCCCACACATTTACCACAAAACCGAAAAGATACCAAAGGTTCGGACCGTGTCTTTTCTGGGTATTTTTTATTCGTTCCCTTCACATACTGTGTAATAACGATAAACTAAATCAGGCAGCAAGGACCCTGATCGGCAGATTAAAGTTTTTGAGGAGTGTGAATCCAGCTCTTAATTGTTGTTGGCCCGTGGTGCTATCACTTCTTTAAGTTCCAGGTAAGAGCAAATAGTGAAAACAAATACAAATACTATAAATGTGCGTTGTGGTGCAATGGATATCGGCTCAGAACAACAATCAGGAAGCCGAGTTCGAATTCCAGTTGAATTCCTTGCATTCACTTATGTGCAAATAGCCTTGGAAAAGATATCAATCCGTCTATTCCCTCCAGTTATGGCTTGAATAATAGAACAGATTGGGTTCTATAGCCTTGGCTGGCAACCATTCTACCGTAAAAAGTAATGGCAACCTACTGCAGGATAATCTTCTGCCCAGTCAGTCATGTCTCTTTCCAGACATAATCGCCCAAAGCGTGTATCACGTATGACACTTAACTGACTGACAGAATCCAGCTCTTAATTGCTGTTGGTCCGTGGTGCTATCACCTTTTTAGGTTCCAGCTAAGAGCAAATAGTGAAAACAAAAACAAACACTATAAATGCATACAAATACAAATTTATAGAATGATAAACAATACATTTTATCAAGAGTTGAAAGCATACAATTACGTTTAAAATATATTTAGTTCAAGACATAAAATTTTGTTCAAAATATTTACATTTCGCTATTAAATCACTCCTAAATTTTATCATGCCACTAAACAAAATTAACAATCAGCATGAAAGAACTCTTTCATGACATTAATCCATATAATATTCGACATTTTCTTAAAGATGTCACACTGTATTCCAAAATATAACTTCAACAAAGCAACAAGGATCACACATATCATCTCCTCTCGTACTTATGTGCACGCAAACATGTACATGCACAAAAGCTGAACATCATCTACTATGTATTCAAATGTGAAAGCAGAATAACACCTATTTTGATTACTTCAAAGCTCTCAAGAAAATTAAATTTCGGTATTAGATAACCAATAATGAGTTGATATTCCGTTGAACAAATATACAAAAAGACATACTGCTTGCATATATACCGAATGTTTCGTATTTATTATGCTTTCATTTCATGGTGGGGACACGAAAAATCAAGCGGATACAGAAATTTAAATACCTGGGAAATGTCCTGAAAGTACAACACTGAAATCCGAAGACGAATTTGCATGACCAATGATGCATTCCATGATGCATTACCAATAATGAGTAGAGGATTAGTATTGAGAGACACGAAGAGAGTACAGGACTCTGATATGATGCCTGTTCTTCAGTATGGCAGTGAATGCTGGACAATTTTCTCAAAGATGAAAGAGAGACTTGCAGCCAAAATAAGGTGCTACAGAAGGATGCTGAGGATAACACGGGCCAAACATATGAGCAAAGGCGAAGTTTTATGGAGGATGGAAACGAAACGAAAACTATTACTCAACAACAGGAAAATACAGCTGGAGTTCTTGGGGCTTGTAATGAGGAAGGAGAGCTTGGAGAATCTGATGCTCACAGGTCAGATAGAGGGAAAGAGAGACAGGGGAAAGCAACTTGTAACGTACGTGATGGGTTTGAGCACGACCTCCTATATTAACCAAGGCCTTAGCAAATGGTAGTAGAGCCATGAATCAGCGTAGCCTACGACCTCCTATATTAACTGGTTAATATAGAGGAGGTCGTGGTTTGAGCAAATAGACGGAAAAGCAAGGTGTGGCAGGGGTAACAGGAAAAACCCACTAAGAGCTACTAGGGATAGAGAGATGTAGAGGTCCACGATCGCTTACGTCCTGAAGGGAGACGGTACATGGAAGAAGAAGAATATTTTTTGCCTTGTGGTAATTTATTTCTTGTTTCTTTCATTTTGTTATAATGCTAGTATATCACGATTATAATGCTTCTACTGGACCATGGAGAATAAAAAAAACTAAGACCACTCTTTCCAAGCACATCATAAAAAAAACAAACAAAAAAAAACAAAAAAAACAAACAAACAAACGATGACAGATGAATCATACTGGTAAAAAATTTTATTCAATAGACTGGCTTTTATATTTCCCAAATAGGATTTTGGTTATGCTACAGAAAAAAAAAAGAGTTTTCAAAATAATAATTATAATAATGGCCACTCGTACTCAAGAATGCCTGTTTCCTAGGGCGGCTAGCTAATTCCTGTTGCAGACGCCTACTCAGGCACATTTGTTTTTATTCTACACCCACAGAGCTCACTTGTGTTAATACTGCAGTTATGCTGAGGGGACTTTCGTTACAGTTCTTGGGGAGAGAGCATTATCTAGTGTTAACAACAATGTGAACAAGGCCAGGACACTCAAACCCTCGATCACGATGACTTGTGATTTCGTGCTAGCGCAACTATCGACTGTTCCTATCTACCCAATTCCATTCACAAGATTTTGTTTAACCCGTGGTGTGGTTTTCAGGTACTTTCCAAAGGTACCGCACGCTGGGATCGACTCATCCAGATCAATAAATCACCTTCCTGATAAATCGACCATGGTGAGATTCGAACCCTGACCTCAGGGTCAAAAAACGGATGTTCTAACCACTCGGCAAGGCAGCCAACAATTTTTTCAAAATATGACAGCACGAAAGAAAACAAGCAAAGACCAGAAGAAAAAGAAACAATTTCCCGTTAGTTTTAATCAAGAGCAATAGATTTTTACAGTCACTATTCATTAAAAAAATAAATTATTTTGTTTCCTGTATTATTACACATGATTTTTTTTTATAATCATTTTACCCCAAGCAAGGCAGGACAGGATGGCCACTGGCGCGCAGGGGGTTAGAGCGAGAGAAAAACAAACAAACAAGATACAGAGGATGTCGAAGAAAGGATATGAGAAAGATAAGAAGCAAGGAGATAGAAGATGGTAATTGACGTTGCATTTAAAATTTCAGTGAAGCAAGTAAACAGAAGGGAGTTCAACAAATGGGAAGTGCGAGAAGAAGATATTAGAGTAGAAGAAGCGGTAACATTTAACTATTTCGACGGTAATAAGGAGGGACCTTGATGGTAATTCAGCAGCATGAGTAAACAGATGTGGTCGGGGCACCAGGAATCTTGTCAGAAAATACTTGTAGAAAAGACAGAGGGAAGCCACATAACCTCGTTGAGAAAGTGACAGTGAGCTGCGAAGACGCAATCGATTACATTGCACATCCTCCTTTAGATTTTGTCGAGAACCTCAAGAAGGATAGCAGGAGCACCTGACCAGATATTGCAGCAGAATTCAATGCACGGACGAATGGTAGATTTGGCCTGGGGAGGGTTGGACTTCGTCACGCTATAATACCCAGCTGCAGTACTTTGGTGCCTCTACGACTCTAGGGAGCCATGGGATTCCTGATATATATATATATATTATTTGTTCGGCATGTATGGTGCAATTAATTGGTTAAGCGTTTTAGGTTAGTTGGTATATAAGAATGAATATTTGTGATAAAGTAAGGGGAAGTGAAAATTAAACTTGCGTGTTTTGATAGAACCATAAATGTATCATGGTTTATAGTATCCGATTATTTTGGTAAGTTTTAAATTGTCTTGCTCCGCATTGTTAACTGTGATTAATTTATTAATTTTTGCTTTTAGCTGACTGGTTGGTTTATTAGTAAGTTTTTAAAATTTAATGTAATTATCAAGTAACTGTTCTATTTTTAAGTTGTAGTCAGATGTTAGCTTTATCAGCTTTCTTAATTACTATTTCTCGATTGTTGCATAATTATTTTGCATCAATCTTCAGTAAAGTCTTTATAAGTTTAGAGGAATATATCTTTTTATCGTGTTTGTCTTTTATAGATTCTGCTTTAAGTAGATCACGGAGTTTTGGTTCTGTAGTAATTAGCTGCTGTTCTTGGAGTTTAATTATATTTTAGCATAGCGTTTCAATCTGAACTTTGTTTATGTAATCCATTATATTTTTGTATATATAGCAGTTAGGCCCGAGGTTAAGTAGTTCTTTTTGGTTGTCAGCTAATTCATAATCAAAAATGTATATAAATTTTCAAAGTTATTCGGGAGGTATATAGTTTCTTTATATTAAGTTTTCTTTGAATTTTTAACCTATGTTTACATTCCGATCTGTTAATAATTGCTTTTAGTCTTTTTAGAATTTGTTCATAGTTGGTAGTCCTTTTTAATATGTTATGTATTTCTTGCTTCAGTTTGTTGATAGTTGTTAGGTTATCATTACTTTCTTCAATCTGCCTTTTCACAAGGGTTCGTTTAAATTGCCAGGTGATGTTGTTATGATGAGCTGCTGGATTATATAATTTAAAATTTATGTATTTAGGCAGCAATTTTTCTTGTAGACATGTTAGACAAAATGAAGTACAAACATTCTGTCTGCTTATTTTTAATAAAATCCGTTCATACTCACGGATAATCTTTCTCGTATTATAATTGAAAGATGTAAGAAATGAGCTGAAATTTTGACAGTTGATTTTATTATTCATTTCTCGTACTTGCAATCTCTTTCCGAAGAAGATCTCGGAAGGAGATTGGAAGTACTTAGGAACGTCGAGAAATGAATATTAATATTTGACAGACAGACAGATAGATAGATAGATAGATAGATAGATAGATAGATAGATAGATAGATAGATAGGAACTAGTTGGGAAATATATATATATATATATATATATATATATATATAGAGAGAGAGAGAGAGAGAGAGAGAAAGAGACTGTTGAGAACTGGTTGGGATATATATACATATGTATATACATATATTAATATATATATCGAGAGCGGGAGAGATAGATAGATAGATAGATAGATAGATAGATAGATAGATAGATAGATAGATAGATAGATAGATAGATAGATAGATGTGAAGAGCTAGGTGAATAATTCTGATTGAGATTTATCAAATGAAAAGGAAACCCTCCATAGGTTTATCTGCAAAGGCTGTCCCAGAAATTAAACACATGTTTATTAAAAGTGATTGTTCCAATATCGCATTTAATCATTTTATAACTGTTCTAATAATAAGCATTATAGTTCCGTTTGACATTTAAACAAAACGATGCATTGTACAATATTGCAAATTGATAAGGTTAAGTGATGGTTTGTTAGAACGTACACACACACACACACACACACACACACACACACACACACACACACACAAATAATGTTCGAAGTAATAATACACACACACACACACACAAATAATGTTCGAAGTAATAATACACACACACACACACACACACAAATAATGTTCGAAGTAATAATACACACACACACACACACACACACACACAAATAATGTTCGAAGTAATAATACACACACACACACACACAAATAATGTTCGAAGTAATAATACACACACACACACACACACACACAAATAATGTTCGAAGTAATAACACACACACACACACACACACGCACACACACAAATAATGTTCGAAGTAATAATTACGCACATACACTCACACTCATACTCACACACACACTATGAATATAGCTATGATAAGTTTTACAGATATATATAGCAAAAGATGTAGGACAAAGTTTTAAAAAGTTTTCGAGCGAAGTGTTTGTTAAACAAATTTAGTCCGATGATTTCCTAAAAAATTAAATGTATCACATGAAAACTTCTTTGCACTCTGTCATACATTTTTCCCCAATATTGTTCTTGATATATTAAAAAAATATCTATCGTTATCTCACAGATATATATATATATATATATGCACACACACACACAATGGCTTGCAAAAGTCTACACCCACTTTGAAAATTAATATATTTTGTATAATTTAACCAGAACAACACATTTTTCAATTCCAATGATAGTTAAATAATAAGCAGATCCATCACACTTTCTTTTGATATAAAAATTACATTTTAAAAATTTCACACTGATTCTTAAAATCATATAACTTAGAAAAATGTCTTTGCAAAAGTCTAACTCCCCCCACTCCAGTTATTATACTGTGTTATCACGTAGTTTGTCATTGATGTATACAATCCAGTACAATGAAAAGTAACATGTGCGTTCTACCGTAACAAACCTGGCCAGTCTATTATTTTGCTATATAAGGTGATTTAACTGCCTACAAAATTATCTACCACATAGTTTCTTGGTATGTTGGTCTTTGGACTCTAGAAACACAACGCCCCTGTTTCAGGAACTTAAATAACCTTGTTATTCAAAAGTACAATGAAAATAATGGCTATAAAAAGATTGCACAAAAATTGCCCCCTAAGCACTGTTAAAACTAGTTAAGAAGTGGTTAGTACACAAAACCACTGCTACTATGCCAAGATCTGGGAGACCTAGCAAACCTACCAGAAGAGCAAAATCAAAACTGGTCCGGGAGGCAACCCCCAACCCTAGTACAACACTGGAAGACTTGAAAGCTTCAGTCTCCAGTACTGGGACAGATGTCCATGCATCTACAATTTCCAGAGTATTGCACCGGTCTGGCCTGCAAGGGAGGGTAGCTAGAAAAAAACCATTCTGAAGTCTATGCACAAGCAAGCTTGGCTAATCTTTGCCAAAAGTCACATCAATAATTCCATGACCATGTGACGAAAGATTTTATGGTTAGATGAGACCAAAGTCGGGTTATTTGGAAAAAAATACGAAACACAACGTTTGGCGGGGGAAAGGCACTGCTAAACCAACCTCATTACACCGTCCCCACTGTAAAGCATGGCGGTGGCTCGATCATGCTTTGGGGTTGTTGTTTTTCAGCTGCAGGGCCTGGAGAGCTGGTAACCATTTAAGGTGTCATAGACAACATCAAGTACCAAGAAAAATTGGAGGCAAACCTGCTTAAGTCTGCGAGAGCTCTGCGCTTGGGTTGCAATTTTAAGTTTCAACAAGATAACGACTCCAAGCATGTGTCAAAAAGCACTAAAGCTAGCAAGAAAATCACAGTTTTGGAGTGGCCCAGCAAATCTCTAGACCTCAATGCTACAGAAAGTCTATAGCGAGATCTAAAGCTGGCTGCGCACCGACGTTCCTCATCCAATCTGACCCAGCCCGAAAAGTTTTGCCATGAAGAATGGCAAAACTGTCATCAGACTACTGCAGAAATAACGTGGAAGGCTACCCGAAGCACCTGCAGGCTGTAATTGACGCAGCAGGATCATCCACAAAGTATTAGCTGAAGATATTCCCAAGGGGGTGTAGACTTTTGCAAAGACATTTTTCAAAATTATCTTTGTTTAAGAATCAGTTTTAAATTTTGCAAATGTATTTTGTGTATCAAATAAAAGTGTGATAGATCTGCTTATTAAAGCAAATTATTGGAGTTTAAAATTGTTCCTATCAAAACAAACAAAATACATTCAGTTTTCAAGGGGTGTAGACTTTTGCAGTGCACTGTATATGTATGCATATACAGTGGAAAGACATTGGAAAGGCATGAATTTACTTATCCCTGTGAAGTTGATTAAAGATTTTCACCATAGAAAATGGAAGATTGGTGAAGCCGTCTTTGAATCGTTGCTGCTGCTTCTTGTATTTCTTTGACAATAATATCCGATGGAAAAGTATGAAGACATATCTCCTTCTGAGGTTGCCTAACACTTACCAGCATGGTGAAAACATGTTTCAATTTCAGTTAAAGCTATTAAGTCACTTAGAAATTAATTCACTGAATAATAAATTCAGTTGAAAGGCATGAATTCACTTCTCCTTGTAAGGTAACTTAATGATTACTGATGTTATTAGCATCATTCGCAAACTGCGTTCAAATTTCAGCTGAGGCTACTTAGAATTCATTTAGGCATAAATAACCAACACTGCGCTCT
Organism: Ascarosepion bandense; assembly: GCA_037127315.1. NCBI lineage: Eukaryota > Metazoa > Mollusca > Cephalopoda > Sepiida > Sepiidae > Ascarosepion > Ascarosepion bandense. Next base: position 446,385 of record JBBBDQ010000883.1, read on the forward strand.
GTCTCGGCGTGACAAAAAGGTCTTGTCACTGGCATGCTATGATTATTAATAGAGAAGAGATTAGGTGAATGAGAACTTGGGTAGGCCACTTTCTCATAGCACTCGTATTGCCTAAGCTATATAATCAGTAAAAAAATAAATAAAATTAACTGTAATGTAAACATTCTCAAACACGTTTGGGACCGGTCATTATTGCCGCAAGAATTAATGACTAGTCCCTGATTCTTTTTTTTTTTTATATTTCTTTTCCCTGCAAAATGTAGACAATCACGGCTCTCTCCTTTCTTTGTTTTATTATCTGTGGACTATCATTCATTCTCGGGAAAGAGAATGGAATGCTTCCTCATTCTCATTTATACGGTTTGAAATTCAGAATTTTTTTTTCTCTTCTGAGGATACCATGGACCAAACATGTGAGCAACGAGAAGGTGCTTAAAAAGATGCTAACAAAAAGTAAACTTAATACGTAATGAGAAAGGAGGGTTTGGAGAATTTAATACTCACAGAGCGAAACAGAGACAGGGGAAAGCAGCATGAGGCATACTTGATGGTCTTAAACAAGTGGATTGCAGAGCAGGGTTTGGGAGAGATATCAAGAAAAAAGTGTTAAGAACGACAAGGGATAGCGGTAAATGGAAGTCCATGATCGCCTTCATTTTTAAAGAACACAGCATATAAGGAAGAAAATTGGTTGTTGCCCAAGACTAGAGATCACTATCAAGACCGCACTAAGTAACAGCTATTTTAAGAGGATTAACTGTGGTTATTTGTTACGTCCCATTGATACGAATGCAAATTTGGTTTTATATAATTATGCAGTGATAAACTGACAAAAGATTCTTCTTTTCTTCATTCTGTAAATCAACGACATTTAGCTGTAAACGTAACTTTGAATATTTTGTAAAAAGATAATGACAACTGACTTTTGTAATGAGGATCATGATATACAAAAAATAGAAAAAAAATGGTTATATGTACCTCTTCTAATGCTCTTTAAAAATGTAGCGAGGAAAATAATAAACTCGATAAAAAAGTTTATATAAAAAGACAAAATTGGAAACATTTAATTAAAATGGTCAAACCTTCAATTGAAATTTGTTTCTAACTAAATATTGTATTTTTATATATGTATTGTTTCGTCATTTTGCTTTATAGGATACAAATCTTATATCATCCAACAATTAACTCAAACACAAAAAGTAAAAGTGCACATCCGCAAAAATGGATCAGAACCACTGAAAACATCTGGAAAACCCCAGACCAAGGCAAATTTCACAAGTTGGTATGAAAATTAAGATTCTGGGTTCTGATTGGATAGGAGATAGCAAATTGATCTATGAGCCCGGTCAATTTTTCTTTACATCTAGAAAATGGGTATGTGCTTTCGATCCAGTCATATAACTAGATTTCACTATTTAACCACGTCTTGACCAGACAAATCAGTCAGTCAAATGGGAGCAGGAATTAGAGACGACACGCTAAAATGCAACAAAAAGAAATTTCAAGACGCCAACCCTATCATGCCTCCTCGACATACATTCATTCTTCCTCCTTCCAATTTTTCTTTCTTCGTCTTCACTTACACGCCGCCAAAGAAAACAACAAGAAGAAAACATCCTCAACTGACTCCTAAAATCTAACGTCTGATAAGTAAAATCTTCTTTATTGCTTGACTTTCCTTTTACACTTTCTTCAGTCAGTTAAGTCAGTTAAGTGTCATACGTGAAACACGCTTAGGTGATCATGTCTCGAAAGAGACATGACTGACTGGGCAGAAGATTATCCCGCAGTAGGTTGCCATTGCTTTCTGCGGTAGACTCGTTGCCAGCTAAGGCTATAGAACCCAATATGTCCTGTTATTTAACCCATAACTAGAAGGAAGAGACGGACTAATACCTTTCCCAAGGGTATTTGCGCGTAAGTGAATGCAAGGAATTCAACTGGAATTCGAACTCGGCTCCCCGATTTCTCGATCCGAGCCGATATCCACTGCTCCACAACGCAAATCAACATACACTTTCATGCCAGCCAAAAAAGGAAAAGGAACACAGACTGTATTAGTAACCTGAATAATCGTTTTTACATACACACATTCTGCTACTATTAACTTTGAACTCTGAATTTCTATGGAACATTTAACTACTTAGATTTTCTTTTTGAACATTTTCTTCTAGCACATTTGTTATTCAGCTCTATTAATAAAATTCCACTTAATTTACAAACAAAACACTTTTATTTTTCCAACCATTCATTCAATCTTCTGATATTTTAAATTGTGGGGACTTCGGTTGTGTTTCGTACAAGGCCATTTGACAAACCTAGCTGAGGCCCCTACAGATTTGAATGTCATTAATTTAATGTTGAAAATTGGCAATTTAACTATCGTTGAAATCTGAGTTGTCTCACTTGAACTTGACTATCACAGTGTTAATATCCTTATGTGATGACGTCATACATGATCGCATAGGCCTTACTATATAGTACTGTCTTGATAGTGCCGTCTTTTCACAATACTCTGCTATATAACCCTATGTTGTGTGGGTGATTGAATAAACTGATTGATGTCTTCACCAAAGTCATTAGTACTAAAATGAACTTGAAGCCTCTCACTCCCAGAATTCACTTTCCTCGCCTTAACTGTTCGCGTGTGAATGGAAGGCGGGGAAAACATGTTTGCCATCAAACATGCCACCTTTATCTTCTCATCCCCCAAACTGACTGACCTGTGATTGAACTCTCGTGACTTTATTCATGCCTACTGACTGAATTCTTACCAACTGATTGTGTTGACCTCAATTTATATAGCAGTGATAAACAAATGAATCATTTGTTAAAGGAACGGGCCAAGACGCGAACTACAACTTGGAGATACCAAGCTCAAGCAAGTATGAAAATTTAAATATCTTGGAAGTATTTTAACAGAGGATGGAAAATGCCTTTTCAAAGCCATGCGAAGTATTAAAAAATAGGGTAATTTCAATAGAATCAAAGAAAATACAGGACTGTTATGCAATATTGGTCCTCGTAATGCTGAACAACGTGTTAAAGAACAAAAACTAAGGAACAAATTTACAAAGTTTAATTAAATATATTGGCTGTTTTAAAAGTTATGTGGTAGTGAACAAAACAAAATCTAGATTTAAAATTCAAATGCTAAACACTGGCTCATTGATTTTGTTAAAAATAAACGTATTTAATCGAATTACAAACTTTGCTTACCACACACGCAAAAGCGAATGCAAAACAAAACTCTTGAAATTTCACACCTTGATGCGAAATGTTTTTTCAGCCAACAGAAAACTAGGAAACATCTAAAAACAAAATTCAAATAATCTTCACTTATCAGAAACAAATTCTTTCACGGACCTTTTTGCGAGTCGACGCGAAGTTTGTTCGTCGTCCAATGAAACGACCAGAATCACATCCAGGAGTGAATTCCCAAATGACTTTTCGAGCCCCACAGACGAAATAAAAGACGGAGCAAATTCACCTGTCGCCAGAGAGAATACGAGCGTAATTAACACGTCCCTTGACAAACGTCAAGCGATCGTTATTATCTTTCTCCCTCACCTTTTTATTCTCACGGTTTACCCGTCTACCTTTTCTCATACTTGATAACCGAACGGAACCTTTTAAGACTGAGCGATAACTTCAAAGACTATCCTACCTAACAATAAACGCTCATACATACATACATACATACATACATACATACGTTCCTACCTACGTACACATAAACTCACTCTTGAAAGGACTACTACGAACTCTTGACACCCTTAACTTCTTAATACTGTTTCTCATTGAACATTAACTTCTGCCAATTCATGTTACTATTTTCTATTAATAAATTTCTTTTTAAACATACAAAAGGTACACTTTTATTCTTCCACACATTCCACAAATTTACCTTCTGATAATTCCGATAATATCTGATAAAACGTTAAGTTGTGGGGATTGCCGGCTGTGTTTGTGAATTGGTCTTGTACGAAACATGGCTGACCGTCCTTCCTGCCAAACTGGTGAACCGCGACGTCTGAAAAGAACACGCAGTGGAAGAATCCCTATTATAATGTAAACGTAAAAGAAACGCTAACTCAACTGTCATATGAATGCTGGTCAGTCTCCTCCTCGCAGATGAAGATTTGAGGCAAGAGAAATGTTGTTCTACAGAAGGTTACTGAAATTATAATGGAATGAACATGACAGAAATGTTAGGGAAACAAAAAAAAAAACAAACACTTACAATTAAAATTAAGCCAGGCCAGTTGAAATGTCTAAGGCACGTAAGAGATAGGGCTTAGAAAATCTGACACTCACAAGGCATATTCAAGGAAGGAGGGACAGGGGAAAGCACTAATCTCTTGTTTTTGCTATTGTTTGTATGATGGTACCCTATCTACCCTGGAATGGATTCTTCCTCCGTCAATAAATACCATCCTGCGTGACTTTCGGAGAGGCAGTCGAGACGCAATGTAACTAGACAGTCCGGACAGACACTTCTATTTGCTGAATACTAACACTCATATTTGTATATATGTTCTGTTATTCTAATACATTGATTGAACCTACCTTTCTTGCTTCCGTGTCTTTCTTCCTGACCTTACTGGCCACATTTTCATAAAACTACAGTTCCTCTGGGCTCAGATAAAATCATTTACTCACTATGTGCTTGCTGTAATCAATTGAGATCCACTGTCACAATATGATTTAATTTTTAACTCTTGACGTATGGCATGTCTAATAAATCCATAATACATGATAACTCTAGCCGTTTAACTTATACATATGATGATTCTAACTTTATATCTCTGACACATGACATATCGAACATTTTATCTCCGAGACATGATTATCCTACTATTTATTTTAGCCTTGATGCATGATGTCGAACCCTTTCTACTCAAGCATGTTTAACCTTTTAACTCTGATACATTTTTGTGAGTGTTCATGATGAGTCTAGGGTTTTAGCACAGATATGTCTAACCTTTTAACTTATGACATGTCTCACCTTTTAACTTAAAAATATTAACAGTCTAATCATTTAACTCAAAAACATTTACAGTCTAATCATTTATCACTGACACAAGCTTTATCTAACATTTTAACTCTGCCACAACCTCTTAATTGATTTTGCTCTCAAGCCCATTTTAACCTTGAATGGGTAGCATGCATTAGTCCCGGCTATGAGCAAACAAAAACAAAGCACTATAAAAGTATAGAATTACATTTTTACAGTAAATTTTTTCGTAAAATTTCCCTCAATATATTTTTATATAAAAATGACCAACAATACAATTTTAAAACAAAATGACCTGCAATACATTTTATCGATAGTTGAGGGCATGCAATTGCTTTCAGAATATATTTACTTGAATCCAAAATATTGTGTTAAAAAATTAGATTTCGGCATTAAATAACCCATACAGGTGTTGATATGCCGTTAAACAAAACCAACCAAACAACTCTCACACATAATATGTTTAAGTCGTCACGTTTGAACCTCTGTTCCCATCGGATCAGCGAAGTTAAGCAACATCGAGCCTGATCAGTACCTAGATAGGTAACCTCTTGGGAATACCAGGTGTTGTAACTTTGTGGTGTAATGGATAATAGCTCAGAATTTTTAATCGGAGAACTAAGTTCCAATTCCAGTTGGATTTATTATATTCACTTGTGTGTAAATCCTCTTGGGAAAGGTAAGAATCCACTTCTTTTCCTCAGGCTATGGGTTAATTAGTAAGACTTGTTTCACAGAATCATTCTTACAATTTAAAATTATTTTTTGGCTTTAAATAACATTCAAAATGGTTGGTAAACCGTAAAAAGATGACTCAAATCAAACGATGTTTAACTATTCATTTCAAATACCCGATGTCTAATCTTTTAGCTCTGATACATAGAAATTTTTCTTCTTTATTCTCTAAGAAAATTTAACATGTATTATGCTAACAAAATTCGCACAGGAAAGTAAGTAAAAAGAATGGAGTTCCACAAACGTGAAGTGTGAGAAAAGAAACTGTTAAAGTAGAAGAAGCAGTTACATTTAACAATTTTGACGTTAAAAGGGTGGGATTTTGATGCCAATCTTGTGTCATACGTAAATAAATGTAGTCGGGAAGCAGGGGAAAAAAGCTCATCAGAGCAATAGCCATAAAAATAGTCGTAGAAAAGACAGAGGGAAGCCACATCAAGTCGGTGAGAAAGTGACTGAAGGCGGGCTGCCAAGTTAGGATCGATTATATTGCAGATTCGCCTTTATCGGGAACCTTAAGATGAATAGCAGGAGTACCCGACAAGATATAGCAACATTATTCAATGCATAGACGCTACTGTAATGAAAGTTATGACAAAAATAGTTTTTTTTGTTTGTTTTTTTTCTGTTGCGCAAACAAGGTTAAGTTAATAGAGGAACTTAGCATATTTAGTTGAGTGTGAAGAGATTCCTACTAGCGATAATAAAAATGATGATGGTTAGAAGAGACAGTCGGAGCAGGGGAGGGATGTGGGTAACGAGTGGAAGGAAAAATAGCCAAAAGATTATTTCTGGGTAATGTTCCAAATCGTTTGATCCTCCTTTGTTTACATGGGTTGGCTGATTGATTGACAGAAAGTAGTCATACAGAAAATGAGTTGGCAGTTAGGAAAGGAAGAATGGAAGAAGAATGAGGGAGCACGAAAGAAAGAAAATGATTAAGAGAGGGAGAATTAGGAGAAAATATGAGAGAGAAGTAAAAAGGAAAAGAGAAAGAAAGAAGAATTAACGGAAAAGGGGGTAAGAAGAATGAGAAAATAAAGACGAAAAAGAATGAGAAAGGGAAAAGAAAAAGAAAATGTGATAGAGAAGATCAATAGCAGAAAAGAGAGAAAGACTGAATAAAAAATAGGAAGAAGAAAGGGAAAGAGAAAGAAGGAAAAATGGGAATAAAAATGTAGTGAGAAGAATGAGAGAGAATAAAAAGAAGAAGAAGAATGAAAATTGGAAAAGAAGAAATATGAGGGAATAAAAAAGGAGGAAAAGAGAATGAAAGAGAACGAAGGTAAGAAATGTTAGGAAGAAAAATGAGAGAAAGAAAGGAGGTGGAAATGTAAGAGAGAATAAAAAGGAAAGAAAGAGATAAAGAAGGAAGAATGATAGGGTGGAAAACGTAAGATAGGAATAGGAGGAAAGAGAGAGAGAGAGAGAGAGAGAGAGAGAGAGAGAGAGAGAGGGTGGAAAGGAAGTGAGAATTTAGAGGTGAAAGAGAAGAAGAATCAGGGAGAATAGGAGAAGCGTGAGAGAGAACAGAAAAAAGAAGAGAAAAGGAAAGTAAAAGGAGGCAAAAATAACAAGAGGAGGAGGGTAAGAAAAATAAGAGATAGGGAAAGTAATGAGAAGAGAGAAGGGGAAATAAGAAACAAGAGTTGGAGGGAAGAAAGGGAGAGAAAAGAAATAAAAAGGATGGAAGAGGATAAGTAAGGGATAGAGAAAGAAGAAGAGTGAGAGAAGAGAAAAGGAGAAAGAACAGTGGGGGAAAGAGGGAATGGGATGAGAGTGAGGAAGGTAGGATCGGAGAAAGAAGAGTGAGAGAGAAGGAATAAACGGAGAGGAAGAGGCGTGAGAAAAAGAGTAAAAGAGAAAGGAGAGTGACACATAAAAAGAGGATGATAGAAAGAAAAGAAAAAGAATTTATCAGAACTTTCATGCATTTTTTATTTGATAAATTAATTTATTATTTTACCAATTAATCAAACATTTTATTTATAGTTCCTTTGTAGCACTTTGGTTATTTTGGAGACAGCCTGACGACTAGACGTTGAAAATGCTGAAAAATGAAACAGTGTAGAAAAGAAATAGAAAATAGTACTTTTTCTCTATTTTCTTCTCTAACTTCTGGAAGAGTTTTTGAAGCTTTCTTTCTGTGTCTGCTATGTCAACTGTGTCATCACATTTTCCAAGCCTTCCTTCCTCATTATACACCCTTAAAAACTCAACTTTCTCTTCCTGATGTTAAGCATTAGTTTTCATTTTCTTTACATTTTTCCAAAACTTCGTCGTTTCTCACATGTTTGATCTCCGGTATTCTCAGTGTCCTGTGGAACCAGATTTCTATTGCTTCAAGTCTCCTTTTAATTTTTGAGGAGGTCGTCACTCACTGCAGGAGGACAGATATCACAGTACTTTAGTATTCTTTTCCTTGTACTTAGCAAAATTTTCATATTTCTTAATTTTGTTTTGAGAATGCTTATTTGGCCATTCCAATACGTCTTTGGATTTCAGTGTCGTTCTTTCTATCCAATGTTTCTTTTCTATCCAATGCAGTTCGCACTTTGGGCTCATCCTTTTCTAACAACCATGCATTTTGTCTTCGTTAAGTTTATATTTAGCCCTTTCTTCTGTCTTTCCTTCTCTACCTTCTTTAAGTGTTTTTGCAGCTTTCTTTCTGTGTCTGGTATCAATACTTTGTCATCTGCATACCTTATGTTGTTAAAATTGTGGCCACCAGTAAGGAATACTGTTAGGACTTCTAGTTCTCTCAGGATCGCCTCGCTGAATAGGTTGAATAAGTTTGGTGGAATATTTAAAAAAAATAGAAAGATATCATTTTCCCTCTGGGAGGTGCCGTGCCTTGAGTGATTTCTTTTTTATGTGCTGTGTCCTCCGCAGGATATAGGCGATCTTGGCTCTCCACAACTTCCTGTCTCTTGTAGTTCTTAATAAACTTTGTCTTTCTGTTATTTCTCCTAAAACCCATTCCGCGATCCATTTACTTATACTCACTAAGTATGGTAATCTTTGTTTTCATTTATCCCTCTTAAACTAACCCTTGACCTCAAATCGAACTTGTATCACTAAAGGTCCGGGGAAAATGGTTGGTTCCTTGTACCGCTTCAGTGAGTAGCTGACTCATCGCGCTATTCTCTGCCTTCACAAAAGTCAAATCAGGCCTAAAACGGACTATTGTTATCATATTTGGGTAAGTGCTCTCAGGTTCTCACTTTTCAGTTTCAATAGAGTCAAAGCGTCTTCAAGTTCTTGCCACATCCCACACAGGTGGGATGTGGCAAGCCCCTTTCTGCTTTATCACAACTCCCATGGAAAGTGCTCAGCCGAACTACATTCCTTTGTTCCACCAGTTCTATCATTCATGATTAGGACCCATCATGACACTTACATTATAGCAAACCACATACATTCTTTCCATATTCCATTGGTGTAAACTGCTTAATCTGGCAAACCACTGCTATGTGGAACTGACTCCCAAATGATGTTTCCACGATCATTACAATCTTAACCGGTTCAAATCTAGGGTTAACTTCTATCTCACTATCTTACCCGTATAATCTGCCGCTTACTGTACCTCTACCTTGAGCGTTGTACAGGGTGACCTTCATTATAAAGAAATATATAATTTACTTATAATAAATTAGATGTTAAAGGATATATGATGTATTATAATAAATGAAAATTATTTGTTCTATAGGTCATCACTTTCAAGGGGAGTCAATGTTAATAATTATTTGAAAGCCTATTTAAATTATCTTAATTAATTCCTAGCGAAATTCGATAGAAAATTTCAACCATTTCAAAATTAATCAATTCAATACACGTATGTATTAAACAAAGTAATAACGATAATCACACACACACACACACACACACACACACACACACACACACACACACACACACACACACAATTCAAAACACCGTCGAAGTAATAAAAGCAACCAAATGACAGATGAAAAGAAAAGTGAATAAACAAAGACGCCTAGAAGATAATTTTTAAGTACGAAAGAGGGAACCCCAGACCAAAATCATTTCACATTGGGATAAGCACGTGAGTCATTTATTCATTTATTTGTTTACCCATTTATGCACGTGTTGATGTGAGAAAACACAGACTATTCAACACGCCAACATTTGATTTATTTGATTTATTGGATTTACTTTATTTTTTATTTTTTACTTCACTGATTTATTTTTTATTTTTTGTTCTTTATTCTTTATTCTTATTTTTATTTTTATTTTCCTTTTACCTATATATAAACAAGAACTTGGCCTTCAGAAACAAAAGGAATTCGATATGTAAAACCACAAATTTATTCGCCTGAAGAGAGTCAATTTTAGACTCGAAACACGTATAGCGTCACAAATACCATTATGGACACTTGAAATATCATAATATGTATAATATCTTTATACAACAATAAATATACTTTTAAACTAAACGTTCACGGCCTCTCACACTTTTTAATATATATATATATATATATATATATATATATATATATATATATACCCGTGTGCAAATTAATTGAAACAAAACTAATAATATCTTCCTAGAACCTTTCACACTACCTAATCATGCTGTCTCTGTGTGCTGTTTTTCTCTTCCGACTCCATTTTCCTTTACGTTTCAGACTGACGGATCTAGATATTTCTTCCCTTAATATAGTTTCCTTTACGGTTCGGTCCAGCGCTTCGGTTTCTACAACATTCGATCTTCCATTGCTTTGATATCAAGAGCACAGCGTGGGCAGAGTGGTAGGGGATCGAAGTGGCCAACGATCAACAACCAGCCTGAACCAGCGTCAGTATTGACCAGCGCAGGGTTGGCTTTGTGGTTAACTCGCCGTCCTAAGACTCTGAGGACGAGACTATTAAACATGAAGATTGGACAGACTGAAGAGGTTTTATTAATTAAAGTACCTCCACTAATTCGCTGAAAAAAAAGCATAGTATGAAAAAAAGGCCGCAAACTTAATAAAAACGAAGCTTTTCCATCAAAATGTTTATGTTATTATTAAGAGGAAAGATCGAAGTATGTTTTAATTATCTAAAAAAAGAAAAAAATATTCCTTTCTAAAAAAAACCAAAAAAAACCTTGTTTTGTTTTTCGTCAGCAGGTAACCAAATTGTTACCAGAGTTTACAATGGCTAATGTAACATTACGTAACTCAGCATTTTTTTTTTCTGGCGAAAAACACAACAAATATCAAATTGCCGGATTTTAATTAAACTTTCAGGACTTATTTACAAATGAATGGAATTATTTTTGAGGTCATTATTTTTAGAAAATCTTGATGAAATTATGTTTTTTTTTTTTTTACATCTGTTACACTCCCCTCAAAGTAAATCAATGAAATTTCGAGAAATTAAATTTTGTTTAAAAAATTTGTTTTATTAGTTAAATTCTACATATACTTATTGCGGTTACTTACTAAGTTATTAAGTGAAGACGATATTTACTAACTGAAAATTGAAAAGTTTGATACAAATCATCGAACCAATAGATTTTTAAAATAATTGCAATTTTTTTTTTTGTGTTTGTATAGGAATTTGTTTAATAATGGCATTTTCTATGATATATTAAAAGGCCCCGTGTTTCACGGTTTAATCCCCTTGCAAGAAAAAGATTTGGACAATTATGTCAATTCGGTCAATCATACGTAACTCATTTAACATTTGGCTGTCATCAGTCATTCGCATCTTGCTCAGTTCGCACCTCGGTGATAAAGAAATAATTTTATTCTGAATTTCATGCTATAATACATGTGTAAATCATATTAATTCAACTTTAAATCTGCTAATTTTTCAAAAATAACGTGACACAGACGTATATTTTAGTTTTGCAAGATTTTTAAAATCGAGAATTAACCTTAGTTTATAAATGTGTCGATCACTCAAAATTGGCCGAAAATTTTCAAAATTTTAAATTTAAATCAATATAATTTCTGTCTGAAATACAGCAGAGTATTTTGCTTACTAGATATACTAAATTCAGTAGTTTAGCTTTCAATTAAAGCTAAAATAAAAGTTTCAAGAAAACTTTGTTACTTCTAAAATGTTAGTTATCGAAACTGAGTGGAGGTACTTGTATTAATAGTCTAGTCCAAGTGACATTTAGCATCCTCTCGTATTAGATTTTGTACTGCCGTTTTGGGTAACATTGAGTGTACACATCAGTAGCAATATAAATCACCATATAAATTAAGACAACGTAGTTTCCATTGGTTCAAGCATCGACATGCCTCGTCCAGCACAGATGATATCTGATAGTCAATACTCCAGCTGTTTGTCTGTTTAAGCACTTCAATGTTCTTTTCAGTCTGCTAAAATAAAATAAAAATGAATGATGCTGTTATATCCAAGGAATTTGGAATACACAAAACGAATGAAAATAAAAGACAAGTATATTTTAAAACATAAATAAACAACTTTTACTCATTCACCGTCAGAAGCAGCAAAGATTGCATGGATTGAGACAATGAAGTTCACGTGTGTGTCAGCTGGTCGCCATCTTCAGTTTAGAAGTACCGCCCTCATCTTAGCAGACAAGGAAGTATCTCAATTGTATTTTGAGTTATTGTTCTTTTCAGGGGAAGGAATTTAGCTTCCGCTAACACATGCCAGATCTAGAGTCCTTTAAATGAGTTTTAAGCGTTTAGCATTCAACACGCACAAACCTGCCCCGTAAATATCGGCTCTAAGTCTCCCTGTTTGTGGATTGTTCTTTTTAGGGGAAGGAATTTAGCTTCCGCTAGCACATGCCAGATCTAGAGTCCTTTAAATGAGTTTTAACCGTTTAGCATTCAACACGCACAAACCTGCCCCGTAAATATCGGCTCTAAGTCTCCCTGTTTGTGGATTGTTCTTTTTAGGGGAAGGAATTTAGCTTCCGCTAACACATGCCAGATCTAGAGTCCTTTAAATGAGTTTTAACCGTTTAGCATTCAACACGCACAAACCTGCCCCGTAAATATCGGCTCTAAGTCTCCCTGTTTGTGGATTGTTCTTTTTAGGGGAAGGAATTTAGCTTCCGCTAACACATGCCAGATCTAGAGTCCTTTAAATGAGTTTTAACCGTTTAGCATTCAACACGCACAAACCTGCCCCGTAAATATCGGCTCTAAGTCTCCCTGTTTGTGGATTGTTCTTTTTAGGGGAAGGAATTTAGCTTCCGCTAACACATGCCAGATCTAGAGTCCTTTAAATGAGTTTTAACCGTTTAGCATTCAACACGCACAAACCTGCCCCGTAAATATCGGCTCTAAGTCTCCCTGTGTTGTGGATTGTTCTTTTTAGGGGAAGGAATTTAGCTTCCGCTAACACATGCCAGATCTAGAGTCCTTTAAATGAGTTTTAACCGTTTAGCATTCAACACGCACAAACCTGCCCCGTAAATATCGGCTCTCCAAGTCTCCCTGTTTGTGGATAAAATCTCACTGTTTTCGAGACTTTCTCTGTTATTTGTGATGATGTCGTCATATATTATGGCAGAGTGTACATGGAGCTGTTTACGGCGGTTGATCATTGAGAGTTGATATTTACAGAATGGGTTTGGTTGGATTAAGCCATAGTTAGGTGTTTGTGCATGTAATCTAACAAGTTAATTTACAAACAATTAAATTATAGTGCAAACCAAGATTTGCGTTTTAATCAAAGATATCCAGTGACAGATGGACACATTTCTTCTTATATATGCAGTGTCTTTTTGGAACGTTGGCGATCATGGCTCTCCAAAAGTTAGAACACGAACTTGCGTGTATATGGTTAACTGAGCAGAATTTAGGAACGATAGCAGAAAGACAAAATTTACTAAGAGCTTGTTAAATAGGCTATGAATTGTTTCCCTCTGACCCTCGTTCCTTCAATCTGTTATGTGAGTATCAAATTTTCTAAGTCCTTTTTTCTAAACTAATGATGGTAAATACAAAATATATCCGACCATTGTAATTGCAGGACCAAATGATCGCCAAATGAGAATATATATATATATATATTTTTTTTTTTAATCATATCGAGCAAGGCGGTAATGCCACTGAAGCGCAGGGGGTTACGTATGGTTTGTATTTATTATAATTTCTTTTATTTTCTTTCTTATTATTTTCTTCATAAATTTATAATTTAATTTAATATGTTGTGCAATTAATGAATTTATTATTTTATTTATTTATATTATCAAAATATCTCAAACATGCAAGTCAGTGTTTTCACAATAAGATTGAAATCGACCAATTAAAATTGGCAATTCTTTCAAGGTACATTTACATTAAATATTAATGTTTCTAATGTACATAAAATCGGGGTGGGTTTTCTATTGTCATTAAGTAATAAATTGATCTCCCTTTGAATTATTACACTACGTTAGATTTTATTATGCAAGTCAATCTTTTCACAATAAAATTAGTATTAACCAAACGATGCTAGGAAAGGTTTCAACATATATTTATGTTAAAGATTAATATGTTTCTATGGGACATAAGTGGGGGATCGGTTTTATACTGGACACAGAGTGGAAATCGATTTTCTATGGTTATTAAGTAATAAATTAATCCCCTTTAGAATTATCACACTTACGAAAAATTTTATTATGCAAGTCAAACTTTTCGTAATAAAATTAGTATAAAATTGGCTAACTAATGTCGGGAAAAATTTCAAGATATATTTACGTTAAATATTAGAATGTTTCTATACGACATGAAGCGGGGATCGATTTTCTATTGCTATTAAATAGTAGATTGACCAACTCAGAAATTACTACACTATGTCAGATTTTATTTTTATTCCTTATTTTTTTATCATTTCACTGCAGTCAAAGCAATAAAGCCACTAAGATGCAAGATATTACTAGGACAAATATAAGAAAAACTAAATTAAAGAGAGAGAAGAAGAAAAGAACAAGTATTAAAAAAGACAGAGTATAACGACAGATATTGCATTTATTAGATCAAAGTTGACTGGGAAGCAAAAAGCAGGATGTGAGTTCTACAAGCGAGAAGTGCAATAGAAGAAACTGTTAGCAGAGAACTTACGGCAGCATCTGACCATTTCGACTGTAAAATGATATATTACCACCAATATAGTACTGTTCCTAAATTAATAAAATTTAGATACCATAGCGGAAGTTCACCCACTCCCCAATCAGTACGTGCTAGGATTCTGAGTAATTAAATAGTTTTATCGCATTTTGCTTTTAAATATTTTATGTGTGGTAGGAATTTGAGTATTTTGTCAACTATATTGCCTAGGCATTTTTATTGGTTGGTTACAGGTATGATATTATTGTTGAGTTTTAAAATAGAATTGTTTTTCATTTTTCGGTGTATTAAGTATGACATTAAACTGCTTAGGCTGGGTAAGCGTCTTTAGCTTTGCATAGCAATTTGCCTACGACAAAGAAATTTCTGAAGTAAAAACTTCTACACCTACTCTGTGAAGAATAGGGTAGGCTGAACTCTCTAACCTTGATAGGTAATCTTCCTAGAGAGGGTGTCTCGATATAAACACTGAGTTTCCAGTCTCCAAAACTGGTTGGTGCTAATTAGAGCATACAGCTGATAAATCCGTCTCTTTCCTCCAGTTATGGGTTAAATAACAGGATGGATTGGGTTCTATAGCCTTGGCTGGCAACCAGTCTACCACAGAAAGAAATGGCAACCTACTGAGGGATAATATTCTGCCCAGTCAGTCATGTCTCTTTCGAGACATGATCGCCCTAAGCATGTATGTTTTTTTAATCATTTTCACCCAAGCAAGGTAATAAAACCACTACGGGACAAAGGGTTACTGAGGAGAAAGGACAACAGAGTGAAGAAGACCAACAACAATTTTAGGGAGTGAAAGAACAATAAATGGTCAGGATTCAAGGCAACAGAAGATTTATAAATTGATTTTATATTTAAATGTTGTAGTTGATAAGAGAACAAAAATCTACAATAGAAAGGCCTGTAAGAGAAGAAGCTATTAGAATAGAACTCACGGCTACATCTAGCAGTTTCGATAATATAATAATGAGACCTAGCTGTCAATCTAGTACCGTGCTTAAGTTCGTGAAGTCGAAGGACCAAATAGGAAATTTCATTACATCATGAAAATATTTGTAGAAAAGCAAGGAAGCAACGTTACGATGTTTGGAAAATGGTAAGAAAATATGAAACGCAAATTCTACCTAACTCGATATTTGATTGTGAACACACAGATACTATCAGATAAAAGCAAAAAATGCGCACTAGCCACGCAGCAACAAATTCAAATCCCGCAAGACCAACTAGAAATATGATACATAAGCACAGAGACACGCCAACATCTCACTACCATCTTCAGGAATTATTCACACGGACCAGGCTGACACAAAAAATGCCCAGTAGAATCCAAATGTACACATTTGCATATGCTTTTCTTTTTTTAGAAAAAAAGTAACTTTTATCCGGGAAATAGATGATCGATTTACAGTGTAAAGGTCTGGGTTAGCAGATATTTACATTGTAAATTGAATAACGGGTGTCGCAGAGACGGAGATAAAGTAAGAATCACGTATTATATGATGCGTTCACGGTAAATCGATCATGCATTCTTCTTGGCAAGCGCAAAATAACATGGTGGAATCTTTCACATTTGCATTGATTTATAAAACCGCAACCGTTGAAATTCCTATAAATTAACGGGTTTTAAGCTCTTATGAGGGACATATCTACAACCGGACGTTCGTTGACGTATGACTATGTTATGATGGGCCTTGCTTGACCCTTGTTTTAGTTAGTAAAAATACGGCATATATTCATGACAACAACAAAATTAGACATACATCTATCTATCTATCTATCTATCTATCTATCTATCTATCTATCTATCTAGCGTCACTTTTTCGCGGGAAACAGCATAGCGTAATGAAAAAGGCCCAGACTTAATGAAAATAAAGTCTTATCGTCAAAATGTTGATGTTATTATTAAGATGAAAGACCAAAGAATTTTTTTGTTGGTGGGGGGGATTTTTAATCTTTCCTAACACGTTCGAAATTTTGGTTACGTTATCGCCGTGGCTAACTTTTAACATTGACTTTTTTGCACTTGTTTTCCGTTTAAAACACCTTGATTTGGAAATTCTTGTAAAAATCAAATAATTGTCCGATTTTAATGAGATTTTCAGGACTTATTCACAAATGAATGGAATTATTTTTTACCTGTTTTTTAGAAAAGTTTAGTAAATTTTTTTAAAAATATGTTACACTCCCCACACTTAATTCATGACATTTCGCACAGAACCTTCCTATTTATTGAATTTTTTTATTAAAAGTAGAAGTCATTGAGGATTGTAAATCACCAACTATTTTTTTTTTCAAATTTGTGCTATTTAACTGAAAATCTGCCCTGAATTGAAAAATAATGAATCCAAAAAAACTATGACATTACTTAATTAGAAAAGCTTTTAATTGCTTTTGTAAATAAGTAATAATAAGTACATTATTGTTTCAAGAAATAAAATTTTTCTGATGAATAATGAATTTTTATAAGACTTTTTCATTTTTTTTACATTTTAATTACAATAATTTATAATAGTTTAAAATTGTGTAAAATTTCAAATAAAACTTCGAATGTTAACTTATTTTTTAAGCGTCCATTAAAAATAATGTTTAAACAAGTAATTTAATTATATATATATATATATATATATATATATATAAAATTTACTTGTTTAAACATCAAGGCAATGAAGCCACTACGACATAAAGCACAAGGGTCTATTGCAACGTTTCTCAACTTGGGTTCCTCGAAACCCTAAGGTTTCGCAAAAAATCCCGAGAGCAAGTGCAATAAACTAATGCACTTTTGACGTTCTATTTAATTTGATATACATAATATTACTAAGTCAGTGCGTTGTGGTGGGGGCGAGTTCGAATTCTAGTTGAATTACTTGCATTCACTTACGCACAAATACCCTTGGAAAAGATATTATTCCGTCTCTTCCCTCTAGTTATGGGTTAAATAATAGAACAGATTAGGTTCTATAGCTTTGGCTGGCAACCAGTCTACCGCAGAAAGCAATGGCAACCTACTGGGGGATAATATTCTGCCCATTCAGTCATGTCTCTTTCGAAACATGATCGCCCAAAGCGTGTATCACGTATGGCACTAAACTGACTGACTGACTGAATATTACTAAACATGCGCAATATATTCTTGGTTATTGTAGTATTGTAATATATACATCATCCCATATAACCTATTATGTTATTAAAGAAATATAATAATCATAGGGATTATATTTAGTAATGTCTATTCAGCGCGAGTGTATGGGCGAAAGATTAATTTGACAGGGAAAATCTATAGAACAGAGATTATTCATGAATTTCGAAATTAGATAAGAACGACTGAACTAATTAAAAAAATTGTCTAGAAATACTGTAACCATTCAACTTGTGCATAAGAACGGTATGTCAAAGTCTTTCGAGATTTCAAAAGCAACAGCCCGAGTTTCTTCTTCTTTTTCTTCTTCTTCATGTGCCGTGTCACTTCAGGACGTAGGCAATCATGGACTTGCACGTCTCTTAATGCTTTCAATATATTTCCCTCTTGGTATCTCTTCCAAACTCTGCTCCGTCATCCAATTGCTCAGACCTACCAAGTATGTCTCACGCTGCCTTTTTCTTTCATTTTATTCATCCCGTGAGTATTAAATTCTACATGCCTGTCCTTTTTGCTCTAAATACTATGTAAATATTGTCTTTAAGAACATCACGTAAACTATACAAATTTTCTTTTTTAATCGATACGAACTTGATTAAAAGTTAGATAAATATTAAATTTAGTTTTAATTCAGCTCAAATAGTTCGTGTTATGGATTCTTTTCAAGAATTTCGTTGCTTATGATTCGGGGTGTGTATTATACACGAGTCTGTAGAATACACAAGTGCGTGTTATACAGGAAGTAAATACTAAGCAACAAAATTAACTAAATAGATAATAATAAATAAATCTTTATCAAAGGACGCAAGCAGGCATTATAGACTTTCCTTAGTTTTATCAAATTCAATATAAGCTCTATAGCCTCGGATTAAATCTAAAGTTAAGCTCGTGCATGACACTTGGTGTTAATTAATTGAAGATCATATTACTGAATTTATGTGGCATCAAATATCTTGTAGGTAAGATTGATGTTTGAATTACTAAAAGCAATTTGGTTCTGATCATTTGGTTTTGTAATCAACTTTGTTATGGTTGTTGTTCTTTGTCACAAATCGTTGGCTCTGTTACAAAAAGGCGTAAGCTGACAGACGCTCTTTTGCATGCTTTCCATTTTTTAAGCATAAACTGAGAGAAATAAACTAATCTATAAGAATTAGATTAATAATATTTTTATAGAAAAAAAATTGTCTTTTCTGCGAGTGTTTTCATGGCTACTGCTTTCTCGAGCTTTTCTCCCTGGTACCCGACCGCATGAATTTACGCGTGCTACTAGATTGGCAACTAGGTCCCACCCTTTTACCGTCAAAATAGGCAAATTTAACCGCCTCTTCTATTCTAAGAATTTATTTTCTCGCACTCTCGTTTGCTTACTTCCCTTCTTCTTCTATTTGCCTTGTTTTTTTCAAGACGTAGTCGATCATGTCTTCCCACGTCTCCTCATCCATGTTGGCTCTTAGCACACTTTCTCCTGTAACACCAAGCAACCCTCGTTATGTCATCTACCTGCTCAGTCCCTTCAAATATGTTATCCGCTGCTTTCCCTGTCTCTTTTTCCCTCTATCTGGCCTGTTATTATCAGGTTCTCCAAGCCCTCCTTCCTCATTGCATGTTCAAATAACTTTAGTTGTCCCTTCATGATGTTCAGTACTAATTTCCTTCTTGTTCCCATCCTTTCCAAAACCTCATCATTGCTTTCATGCTCGATCCTTGATATCCGCAGCATCCTTCATCTTTGATGATATTGTTCAGCATTCACTGCCATATTGAATAACTGACATCACATAGCAATCCAGTATTCTCTTCTTTGTTTCTAGCGAAAATTTAATGCTCTACTCAGCTTCTGGAATGTGTCTTTCGCCCTGCCAATTCGTCTTCGGATCCCTGTGTCTCACTTTCTGTCTTCCCAGGTATTTAAATTTTTGTACCTGCTTGATTTTAGTATTCCTCACCGGTATTTGGCATTTTGAGCTGCTCTATTTGCTGATGACTATGCATTCAATTTTCTTGTAGTTTATTTGTAGTCATTTTTTGTCACTCTCTTCAGAATTGCTATTTTCTATCTCCTTGATTCCCATCTTTCTCCTATTCTTTTTTTTCCGACACTCTTGTACCTTGTTTTTTGTTCTGTTTTCTTTTCTTTTCTCTCACTATAACCCCCTGCGCACCAGTGGCGGTCCAGCCTCGCTTGGAGTGAAACAATTATTCAAAACAAAATAACTTACGAAGTTGTTAAAAAGCCGTATTACTATTACGGTCTTTCGAACATAAAATGACGTTTATTCCTTGTTACCAGTTTAGGATTGAGTTTTCGGTTCCTCTAAAGTCTTTTTTTCTAATCATATCACCCCAAGCAAGGCATTCCACTGCCACTATAGCGCAGGGGGTTACATAGAGCGATTGGATATAGGAAATGTCAGAAGGAGGGTGATAGACTAGTACGGAGGTACATAGGAAGAGTGTTTGAGAGAATGGGTGCGAGTTAGTTTGTTAGGAGGTGTCTATTGACCTTATATTTAAACTTCCGTCGGGGAAGCAAGCATACAGAAGGGAATTCCACAGGCGGGAAGTGCGAGAAAAGAAGATGTTGGAGTAGAAATTGCGGTTACATTTCATTGGTTTCACTGGAAAAGAGTGGGACCTAGTTGCTAATCTAGTGTCTCGTGCAAATTCATACCTAGGGGCACCAGTGATCTAAGTTCATCAGAGAAGAAGCCGTGAAAGTATTTATAGAAGAGGCACAGGGAAGCAACGTCACGCTGGTGAGAGAGTGACTGCAGACGGTCAGCCAAGTCGGTATCAATCATATTACAGATTCCTCGTTGTATTTTGTCAAGAACCCCGAGGAGAATAGCAGGGGCACCCGACCAGATGTCGCAGCAGTATTCAATACACGGGCGGTAGATTTATATATGTGCAGGATAGATTCAGACGGAAAGAACTTCCGGGCCCTGCACAGAGAGCCGACTTTCATAGCAGCTGATTTAGCGATGGATTCGACGTAGTCATTCCACTTGAGGTCAGCTGAGAGTGTCAGGCCAAGTCTATTTTAACTCTATACTTCTAATTTCTCTGCCTGAACTCTGAATTTTTTTTTTTTTTATAAAATTTCATGTCTAAGTCAATTTTTGAGTTTGTTATTTGATATTTTAAACTGGATGCTAAATATCTTAATCTTGGAGAATGAGTGGATAATGCTTTCCTTTTTAACTTTCTCAAAGTATTTAAACCAGTTATTATCAGCCGCTCTAAAGAAAACAGCGAAATCTCCATAAATCCTTTTGAATAAAAATTGCACTGCTAACCTTATTTGGGAATCTTCTATGTGCCGTGTTCCTTCAAGACGTAAGCGATAATGGCTTTCCACATCTCCCTATTCCTTGTAGCTCTTAGCACCCTTTCTCTTGTTACTCCTCTCAAACCCTGCTCTGCCATACTTTTGCTCAAACCCATCATGTATGTCATGCGTTCCTTTCCTAAGTATTAGATTCTCCAAGCCCTCCTTTCTCATTATATGTCCCAGAAACTTGTTGTCACTTCCTGGTGTTTAGTTTTCTGTTCGCTTCCATCCTCTTCAAAACCTCGTAGTTTCTCACGTTCTCCGTCCACAGTATCTCAGCATCCTTCTGTAGAATCACATTTCGGTTGCTTCACGTCTTTTCTTCATCTTTGATGAGATTGTCCAGTTTGGGAATGCTAAACCAAAATTTCATATTTTCAAATTTCATAACTTTTGTTTCCTTATTAAAATTTAAAGTGTGCCCTAGAGTTTTAGTTATTTTATAATGAAGTGTACAAGGTTAAGAAACCCTGCATTAGATAATTAATAAGTAGAAATAAATAAAATAAACTAAAATCGTGAGTCTTCCTGGTTGAAGGCATCACTTAAGATTCATATTTCTGATGATCATCTAATAAAGTATTTTTCGCAGTTCTTAAAGTTGCATTTCAGATAAGTGTGATGATTTAATTCCTCTAATTAAAGTATTTAAAATGTTTGTCTGTAACATTTCCTGGAAGAAATCTCGACTGGCTAAAATAGAACGAGAGAAATAAAACAAAAAATGACGAAGAAAAAAATAAAATGAGGGAAGCAATTATCACAAAAGGGACAGAAAGAGAAGTGGACGGAGGAAAGGATGAAGTGTGACGATGAGAAAAGGCATTTTTAATTGACTGGGTTAAAAACAGAGAGTAGGTAAGAAATTACGTAAGACAGTCTACAAGAAAGAAAGAAAGAAAGAAAGACAGACAGACGGGCAGAAAGAAAGAAAGAAGCCTATAAAAGGAAGAAAAATGTGGTCATTAAGAAAGAAAGTGGTTATAATAAAGGAAGAAAAAATAAAAAGAAAGAAAATGAGTAACCAGAGTGAAAGATAGAAAGAAAAAAAGTAACAAGAAAGAAAAAGAAAGAATAAATAGCCAGAAAGGAAAAAAGAAACCGGCTATAAAAAAGGAAGAAAGAAAAAGAAAGAAAGAAACAGAGTAAATAGATTGAGCGACAAAAAAAAAGAGTAACAAGAAAGAAGGAACAAATGAAATAATGATGGTTATTATAATGAAAGAAAGAAAATGATTCTCATGAAGAAAGAAAGAAGGAAAGAAAGAAAAAAAGAAAAAAAGAAAAAAAGAAGAAAGAAACTGACTGTAAATGAAAAGAAAAAGAAAGAAAGAAACTGACTGTAAATGAAAGAAAAAGAAAGAAAAAGAATAACTAAAGTCAGAGAAAGAAAAAGAGTAACAAGAAAGAAAATATGAAAGAAAAAACCGCTATAAAAAGAGAGAAAAAATAATAACAAGAAAGAAAGAAAGAAAGAAAGAAAAGAGAAAGAAAGAAAGAAAACATACTCACAAAGAAAGAAAGAAAATGGCTATAAAAAGAAGAAAGAAAAAGAAAGAAAAGAAGTAGCGATAGAAGAATAAAAGTGAAGGAATTAAAGGTTTAAAAAATGAAATAATACTGAATGAAAAGAAGAAGCAGAAGTAAATCAAAGAACGTAATTATTTCAAAATTAAATTATGAGAATGAAAAACATTGCGATAAGGAAGGAAAGAAAAGAAGGAAGAAAGATAAAAAGAAGGAAGGAAGTGAATGAGTAACTGCCTTTATGAATTGATATAGAAGATTTAAAGTGAATAAAAATTTGCTTAAAATATAAGAAAACAGGAAGAAAAAAACAAACGCAGTACCAAGATGCTTCGATTTTGATTGGTAGTTGAGTAAAATAAACATGTAGACTATTGTTACTTTCGTAAGTTCAGTCCTCATAGATATACTACACTCATGGCTTTGTATCTATTATAAGAGACTTTATTATCTTGGCTAATGCTTCCCCAAAAATATTAATTATCATTTTCAATTTCAGCTTATTTGTTTCTAATAGAAGTATTTGCAATAACTTATTTGGTAGTATGAGATCTTATTATGCAATCTAACTTTTTTTATCAAATTGTAGATAAATATAATATTATCCAGATTCAGGGCCATCTTACACATTGGAAGAAACTTCTCCATGACCAACCTAATGTCTTCAAGAAAGTAGCCGTACTCACCACGCTTGACCCATTTGGTTTCATGATTCAAATTTGTGCTTCTCCGAGAACAGTTCTCGCGCATAGCGCCTTGTCTTGCTATTTTACCCATAACTAGAGAGAGAAGTATTACTCCGTGGAAAAATCCCTCCGTGACCGACCTCATGTCTTCAAGAGCGTAACCGTACTCGCCACGCTCGACTCATTTAGTTTCATAATTCAAAGTTGCGTTTCTCCTAGACCATCTTCCATCCAAAGCGACATGTCCTGCTATTTTATCCAGAGCTGGGTTGAGAAGAATTCATAACAGATATATTAACACGAAAGTCAACGTAATGAACTCGACTGGAATTCTAACTCGGTTCTCCGATTCCTCAATCTGAGCCACTATCCATTGCTTCCAATATAATAGCATAATTGCTGATATAATCTCAATAGAAATCAGAAAGTGTTAGGTTATTTAGTGATGGAAAGAATATTCGAAATTGTGAAAAAGCTAAACAGAAATCAAAGAACTAATAATAAAACAAAATTGAAATCAATTAAAATATAAAAGAACTGAATTTCGGAATGCACACCCTTGTGCAAATTAATTGAAATAACTTCTTTAGTTTCCTTTCTTTCACAATATGGTCAGTTTTAGATTCACTGGTGTGACAGGGTGTAATCGATATTTATTTCTTCCTCAGATTAGGTCACTTACAGTGGTGTTTAGTAATGTGAATCTATTTTCATGGTGTATGATGTAATTTATTTGGCCTGTGAAAAATACTGCTTCATCCGTGATTGCATCAGATTTTTATCTTACACCAACACTAAATTCTCGAATGTCGATTAGTTGTCCTATGGCCATTGTCTGCGATGAACACTACTCCAAAGGAAGCGTACGACAATTGTAACGTTGCACGAACTCACTGGCAAGCCTTACAGAGAGATCGTGGATATTGTTGGCATCAGCCAGTCGTGTCATCAAAGCGAAAGAGCAAACTGGACCTATCAGTTCAAAACATAAAGAAAAATGTGGTCGGAAGAAAAAAAACAACAACACTAGAGACGACGTATATATGATCAAGGAAAGTGTGAAAGATCGTAAGAAGACATTATTCGTTTTGTTTCAATTAATTTGCACAAGGGTGTACACAATACACAAAAAAGAACTCCTGTCTAAATTTCTGGGATGTGGAATTATCATTATATGCATTGTTGTAATGATTTATCAGTTATCACCGTGACCTTCATTAGGTGTATGACGATCCGGTTAGGCTACAGAGAAGTTTGAACTGAATTCCCTTTTATTTAAGGGAAGATTGTTATCGTTCAGTGTCTTGTTTCTTATTTTTAGTAATGTTCAGTTAGTGTTCTCGCCCCGTTTGCACTAAGGCCAACTACACACTGCCTGGCTCAGAGATTGAAGTCACAATTAAAATATCAATAAGTTCCCGAACCAACTCTTTAATCCACTGTGGACTTAAAAATTGAATCCTCATCTGCCTGACCAGCAGGCAGATGAGGATTCTCGTTTCACTGCGCTCACCGAAGGATTTTTTGTTACAACTGTTGCTGTTAAAAACCCGCAGGTATTTCTTTTTTTCAATGCATAGCCTACTAAGGAGATCCTCATCGCATAGCATATGCGCTGATTCGTTGAGTGTTCCTCCCTGTCCTGTATAACACGTATCATTTCAGGGTCAGTCAGTTGAGTGCCATACGTGATACACGCTTTGGGCTATCATGTCTCTTTCGAGACATGACTGACTGGGCAGAAGATTATCCCACAGTAGGTTGCCATTGCTTTCTGCGGTAGACTGGTTGCCGAATCTGTCCTATTATTTAACCCATAATTGAAGGGAAGAGACGGAATAATACCTTTCCTAAGGGTATTTATGCGTAAGTGAATGCAAGGAATTCAACTGGAATTCGAACTCGGCTCCCCCATTTGTTGTTCCGAGCCGATATCCATTCATCCATTTCAGTGTATCTCCCATAATTACAGCTTTTCGATGTTCCTTTCTTTTAGGAAGTTGCTAAATGAACCTGCCGGGTCATACCAAAGACTTTAAAAATGGTACCCTACGCCTCTCTGCTGAGCACTCAGCAACAAAAAGATCGAGTTTAAGTGGAGAAATCCAAGGACTGGAGTTGCGCCCATCCATACCGCAAAGTAACAGAGAAAGAAAAGGAGCCTTCGGGCCGCCCTCGAACTGGCGGTCGACCAACTTACTTAATAGATGCCCCAGCTCCAAGGAATGTTATAGGAGTAGATATATTTGTCTATCGTCCGGTTCACACTACTTCCCAGTCCTTTGAAAAGGAGTAAAGATTTATCCCTTTTTTTCTGTTCAAGATTGAATTTTTGTTACTTCTAAAGTCTTCTAAATCCTCTTCAGTAGCCTCTTGCATCTTAGTGGCGTAATATATTTTCGTGACTCGACAGAAATATGAGGCAAAAAAAGTATGATCGACATCAAAGGTAGAAAACACAAGCAGTGACTAACAAAAGTGTGCTTGATATCAAAGGCGGAAAACGCGGACAATGGCCGTCGGGGCTATGATCGAAATTAAAGGCAGTCGGCTTGAAAGGCAATAGCCGGCAAAGATGATTGACAGATGTGTCTGGCCAACGATGACACAAGCGGAAACCCGAGAAGGCAAAAAATACGAGGGAATTTTGGATCTGTGGTTTTCTGGTCAAAATCAGAATACACACACACACACACACACACACACACACACAGAGAGAGAGAGAGAGAGAGAGAGAGAGAGAGAGAACAGGGAACTCCCGTTGGCTAACGACTCTCCGTCGGCTCCTTCTTATGTGTGTGATTCTCTCTAGCTACCCTCCACTCTACACAACCGTCACCGACGAAGAATAAAAATATTAGTTTATATTTTTTAAATATACGTGTTGTTTGTTCGTCGTTATATTTCAAGATAATCGTTATCGTTGTTCGCCGAGATACAGAACCAGGCGTAATATGCAGCTGTTTTATTATCGCATTGCTTGGGGTGAATTGCTTAAAAAACATGTTATCTCCTGTGTTATGCTTGAAAACAGATTTTTTTACATAGTGTGGAATCTTCTGAATATTTTTCTGGTGATGTTTGAAGTGAACTCTTTATTTAATCGACGGGATATATTGTTATCATTCTCATGCCTGCGTCTAGGAATATCTCATTTAGTCTTTACTTTAGTTCGACTCAGTTATTGCTCGCCTTATTTTCAAAATAATGATGAAGACTGATGAAAGATGTAGAATGTCAAGAAGACCAGTTTAACATGTAAAATAATAAACTAATTTATTCGAGAATATGGTACACAGTATATCAACCGTATATTTTGGATTTATTTCTGAATAAGAATTCATGTTGCTCTGTGTTTGAATGAGAAAACATTGTAGTATGTAATTCAAGCAACGAAATAGCAGATGAATCAAAGTTAATGTCAATAAGAACTTGTTTTAAGAGTTGATCTGTAGTTACCTCCGCATGTACTGGCATCAACCTAAGATATGCCAAAATGAACTTTATACTGTGTCACATCGCAGCATCAGAGAAGCAAAGTGTATAAGAAGTTTGACCTGGAAGAGAACTTTATAGTGACCAGATGCACATTCGCGTTTTACAGATAGCGGATTACCATGAGATGTAAACGGGTGGTCGATTCAACTGCGCTTAGGGTGTGCACATGTGGTACAACGGGATGATAGGGAGTTTTAAAAGCGTTCCATTCGAAAAGAAAAAAAAAGAGAGTAACATACATCCTCACGAAAAGAATATCCGCGTTTGGGGAAAGCTCCAAAATCATACAACCTCACTTCTATATTAAAGAATAATTTTACGCATGACATATTTAATTCTTTTTAGTCCTCGCAATGATAGCCTACAGTATGACACTAACAAAACAAGTTATATTTTGTTTTAAATAAGTAGACATTATAAGCTAAAACACATGATATTATGTTCATATAAATCTCTTCTGGGGGATCAATTTATTACACAATACAATAGAAAAATAATCCCCCACTTTACGTACAGTAGAAACATATATCAATATTTAACTTTTCTCAGCATCTGATGTTTAATACCAATTGTAAAAAAATTAACTTGCATAATAAAATCTGACATAGTGTAAAAACTAAAAAGAGGATCAATTTATTACTTAGTAACAATATAAAACCGACCCCCTAATTCATGTAGAGTATAAACATAATTATATTTAACGTAAATACATATTTCAAAATTTTCCAAGAATCGGTTGGTTGATACTAATTTTATTTTTAAATCATTGACTTGCATAATAAAAATCTGTCTTAGTGCAATAATTAAAAGGGAGGCCTATTTATATCTTAATAACAATAGAAAAACGAT
This sequence comes from Ascarosepion bandense, assembly GCA_037127315.1. Classification (NCBI taxonomy): domain Eukaryota; kingdom Metazoa; phylum Mollusca; class Cephalopoda; order Sepiida; family Sepiidae; genus Ascarosepion; species Ascarosepion bandense. Next base: position 474,229 of record JBBBDQ010000883.1, read on the forward strand.
CTCCCACTTTATGTATAGTAAAAACATTAATATTTAACGTACACCCTTGCGCAAATGAATTGAAACAAAACGAATGCCTTCCTAGGATCTTTCACCCATTTCCTGATCATGTATACGTCGTCTCTTGACGTTGTTTTTCTCTTCTGACCCAGTTTTCTTTATGTTCAGTTTTTTTTCGTCTTAATGACACGATTGACAGTTGAAAGGCTGACACTAACAATATCCGCGATCTCTGTAAGGCTGGTGGTTTGTACAGCGTTACAATTTTCGTAGGCTTAAGAAAATTGACATAGGGTAAGCTAAGTTTAGTAAATAGTCTTAATAGAAAAAAAAGAAAAAGTTAAAAGAAAAAGAAAGAAAATAAAGTTGAGAAAAAGAGAAAAAAACTAGAAAGACAAGAAAAAAGAAGAGGAATCAATAAAAAAGATGAAAAGGAGCAATCAAATAACGAGGTAGAAAAAGAAATTAAGAAAAGAAGGACCCATTAGAACAAAGAAGAATAAAATAAGAAAACAGAAAGAAAATAAACTGAAGAAAAATTAGAAAATGAAGGATAAAAATGAAGGATAAAACTGAAAAAAAAGAAGAATGAAGAATAAAATGTATTTATAAAAAAGAATGAAAATGAAGAGAAATGAAGAAAGCCTGTTAAAAAAGATGAAAGTCAAGAAAAACAGAATGTAAAGAAAAGTAAATCGTGAAAATAAAGAAAAACGAACAAAATAAAAGTAACAGACGAATTTAGAAAATGAAAGCGAAACAAAAGCATTAAAATAATTTAGGAATAAATGAGTTTGAGTTTTGTTTAACGGCATGTCAACCTCTGTGGTTTATTTAACGCCAAAAAGATAAGGCTTTTAGTTATATTTTTTTAATATTCAATTATAGTAAGAAAGTTGATTTAATGAGATTTTGATGAAAAAGTGTTGGTCTTTTAGAAAACTCAAGACGTCTTCTAGTTTTGTATTTTTGAAAAGCAGTTTGTAGATCAGATTTTATTGACTTATTTTTCTAAAGAGGGTTTTGTCGAGAGTTAGATGTATTGCTGGTATATATCCACTCACAAAAAATGCTGCTGATATATTCTTCCAAAATGTATTTACTTAGTAATATTTTCTTCTTCAAAAATGTATTGCTGGAAGTTTTACTATAAAAGTATATTTTTATACTTTCATTGTATTTTGACCCCAGTTTTGGAGTAACTATTTTCCCATAACTGGGACCCTAACAGATGCTACCAACCCGGGTCAGGAAAAAAAGCAACAATTAAGAGATGGTTCCGCGCTCTTAAAAACCTTCCTTGCTACCACATGCAATTTACCGTCACATCCAGTTCTAGAGTTGATTAGCTGAAAACTCAGAGTAAATGAAAAACAAAAATAATCAAAATGGAGGATCACATTTTTTTACTTCTTTTTCTATAGGGGATAGTATGTCAGAGCTAAAACTGTCTTATATTCTTGGAATCGATCCTTACCGGCCTTAGAGGCATTACACCACCGTCAGAGTAAAACATTCGTCGGCCCTATTCTGGCATGCTAACTGGTTGCAATTCTAACTGTAGTGAACGCGTATATATATATATATATTAGGTCTTTTGGCAAGTTGTCAAGTTGTCTATTGGTCACACCAACTTTAGTTCTTTAGTATATATGTGTACACGTAGCACAAACATACATATAAACAGGCATAAGTATTTTCCTACATTTAAAAATTATCATTTATTGCTTTATGACACGTGACACGTATCTGGCCAATGAAATCAAACATCAATCAATATATTGTCTCTGAACTTTTTTTTATATAAAAAAAAATAATTTTTAAATCGTTAATCTTAATAATTATCTAAAGAAGCTTATTAAAGTGAAACATATGAGATTAAAGACACTTTTCCTACCTGTCCTTTACTTATTATATATATAAGAAAAATTAAGGCAGACACGTTATTTCATATTAAATCGGAAGTGTAGGCCTATTTCAGACAAACCATCATCAGCTTCCGTTTTTATTGTACAAAAGATTCATGTAAAATCTTTTGTACAATAAAGACGGAAGCTGATTATGGTTCTCCTGAATTAAGCCTACACCTCCGATTTACCATTAAATAACTTGTCTGCCTTAATTTTTCTTATATTTGCTCTATATGTATTTATATACTATGTATTTATACTATGTATGTATTTATATACATATATATTCAGAGCTCTCTTAGAGAGTTATCCTACCACTGTATGTACAGGACACGCCTTTGGATTCTTCTATATCTACACCGCATGCTGATATATATATATATATATATATATATATATATATATATATATATATATATCCCAGCGAAGAGAACTAACAGTTTTACAATTCCGAGTTCTCCGGCATTTACTTTTTTTTTAATAAAAGTGCTCAATACGATAAATATTGTCTATCATAATATAATTAAATTTGTTTTTTTTTTGTTTTTTTTTAATTAATATCGTTTACATTACGACACGGAAATTTCTATGTTTCGTGATTTTTACTTCGCAATGTTAGATCGTTGTTATTCTCACAATAATAATTTAACATTGCATGATGAGGGAAAAATCACGAAATATAAAAATTTCCGAGTTGCAATGTAAACTATATTACTTTTAATTAAAAAACAAATTTATTACATATATATATATAAAGTGTAACCAATACATAAAAGAAAATCTTTAACGGAACTTTTTGAGCGCACCTGTCTCTGGCTTAAATAGAACAGCTACAATAGTTAAACTCTTTCAAGCCATATTTATTCTGATTCAGCATGTTCCAAGTAAGGTTTTAGCAAACTATTTCTATATTCCTTATGTGTTGTGTCCCTTAAAGATGCAGGCGATCATGGCTATCCACAATTTTCATCTCTGACAGTTCAGGGCTTTTCTTTATTTGTAACGATATTTTTCTGTTTCTTAATACTTAGCTTAACTTTTCGAAGGCACTTTCGGTATTCCAATGCGCCTTCCGTTCTCTGTTCCCAGTTCTCTAACTTTGCTGTACTTGATCGATTCCGGCGTTTCCAGTTTATGATTTTAATACTGCTCTGTTCAGTCAGTCAGTCAGTCAGTTAAGTGCCATAAGTGATACATGCTTGGGCGATCATATCTCGAAAGTGACATGACTGATTGGGCAGAAAATTTTCCCGCAGTAGGTTGCCATTACTTTCTGCGGTAGAGTAGTTGCCAACCAAGGCTATAGAACCCAATCTATCCTGTTATTAGACCCATAGCTGGAGAGAAGAGACGGATTGATATCTTTCCCAAGGGTATTTGTGCGTAATTGAATGCAAGGAATTCATCTGGAATTTGAACTCGGTTCTCCGATTTCTCATTCCAAGCCGATATCCACTGCACCACTGCGCTAGTTACTTTTGCTAAAAACCATGAATTTAGTCCTTTCTTCTCACTTTTCTTCACTACTTTTTGTACGTGATCTTGTACTTTCATGTAAGTAAATTTATTTGTTAATTGAAACATTTTTCATTTTAATCCAGTAATTTTTTTTAATTTAAAAAAGAAAATTACGCTAACGGGTTCATCTTCTTCATGTGCCACGTCCCTTTAGGACGTAGGCACTTACTTCTGTCTCTTGTCGCTCTTAATATTTTTCCTCTTGGTATCTCTTCCAAATTCCGCTCCTCCATATATTTGCTCAAACCTATCAAGTATATCTTGCGCTGCTTTTCCATGTCTCTCTTTTCTTCTATTCGTCCTTTGAGTATTAAATTCTCCAGGCCTTCCTTCCTCATTACATGTCCCAGGAAGCTTAGCTGTCTCTTCCTGATTTTAAGTATGTTTTTTCTTATTTGCATCCTCTCCAACACCCCATCGTTGCTCACGTGCTCAGTCCATGATATCCTCAGTATCCTTCTGTAGAACTACATTTCTGCTGCCTCAAGCTTCTCCTTCATCTATGAAGAGATCGTCCGACGTTCACTGCCATACAGAAGGATAGATATCACATAGCAGCAGTCCAGCACACTTTTCTTTGTTTCCAATGAAATTTTCTTGTCTCTCAGTACACTGCTAAACTTTTAAAAATGCATCCTTAACCACGCCAATGACTCTTCGGATATTAAAGACGTACAATTTTAGAAGACATATTTCGGCGATCATGTCTCAAAAGAAACATGACTGCCAACCAAGGCTATAAAACCCAAAGTGTGCTGCTATTTAACCCATAGCTGGGAATGAAACAAATTCAACTGAAATTCAAACGCGGCTCCTAAGTATACCGGACCACTATTCTTCGACTGTTAACACCAAGCAAAAAATTACTTTAGGAACATGGAATGTTAGGACGCTGAACAGCTGTAGGCACCTGGAACATGTCAAGCAAGAGATTAGCAAATTGAATATCAACATTCTAGGATTATGTGAAATGAGGTGGCGAAACAACGGAGATTTTGTCAGTAACAGCCACAAGATCATATACACAAGTGGTAAAAATAATGAACAGGAAGTCGGCTTAATACTGGACGAAGAAATGAAGACATGTGTTTTCGGATCCTGCCAGCTTTTTGAAAGAGTTCTCTTAGTCAAACTCAAAGGTAAGACTTTCTACATAGATGTTATAGTAGTGTATGCACAGACAACGCAAAGTACTGAGGAGGAAATAGAATAATTCTACTCTATACGGAACAATCCCAAGGCCCAATGTAAAACCTAAGAAATTAGAATTATCATGGGAGACTTGAATGCCAAGGTAGTTAAGGAGAGATAAGAGGTAACAATTGGCAACTTTGGACTATGAAACCGCAATGTATGAGAATAAAAATGAGCCCAATGGTGCACTTGGTTTCAAGAACACCCAAGACAACTATGGACATGGAGAAGGCTAGAAGATACCACAGAAAACCAAATCGATTATATAACTCTAAACAGAAGATTCTGAAATGCAGTTATTCATTGCAAAACTTACCCAAGTGCTGACAGTGGAATTGCCCACTTTCCAGTATTATGTAAACTAATGGTGAAACTTCTGAGACTGAAGAAGCCTAGTGCAGCACCCAGACTGCAATACAACAGACTTGTGAACGACCTCAACCTGCAGAAAAAAATACATTGACTGTGTGAATGACAAATACAAGGAACAAATTGGAAATGGAAACTTAAAATGGGACACACCAAAGGAAGCGTTAGTGACATCAGCAAACAACATTGTCCCAACGGAAAACAGACGTAGAAAAAACACTAGAGTGGATTACTGATGAGATTCTCGACATGATGCAAAATAGACAGAAAACAATGCCAAGATATGGAACGGAATTCAAGAAACTACTCAAGGAAATAAGGAGAAAATGCAAGCAGGCTAAAGAGGAATAGCTTAACAACAAATGTGCAGAAATAGAGAGAATTAGCATGACTAATAAAGGAGACATGCATAAAAAATAAGGGAACTGACAGGATATAAAGACATGCTTCTCAACAGGATGTATAAAATCCAAGAATGGAACGATCATATTAAAGAAAGAAGAAATACTTCAGCAATGGGAAGAATATATAAAAGATCTCTTCCACGATTAGAGAGAGCAACCGAAAATACACCGAGATACTGTCGGACCAGGAATATAAAAATCCGAAATGGAAGCTACACTAGGCAAACTGAATAGAACTTTGTTTCTATTCAGTTTGCCTAGTGTAGCTAGACCAGACGGCGTTGTAATAGACATGCTGATTGGCTTAGGCGATTTAGGCGTATATAAAATTACAGAAATAATAAATCTACAACAGTGGTGATGTACCGGAAGCACTAGCTAAGAAGTCAAACGGAAAGGAATCTGAACTCTAGCGAACAATCAGCTTAATGGGTCACATAACAAAAATCATCATCTGATGAACAGAGCGCGCAGGAGAATCAGGCCAGAAATAGGACAAGAACAGTGCGCTTTTATCAAGTAGACTAGAATAAAGAACGCGATATTTATGCTTAGAATGCTATCAGAAAGGGCAATACAAATGCAGAAGAACGTGTACCTGTATTTCATAGAAAATGCAAAGGCATTTGACAAAGAAAGACACAAAGACTTGATAGAGAGGCTCGGCAACCAAGACATATTTGGCAAAGACGTTACCGAAATCAAGAATCTCTAATGACAGCAAACCGCCTGCATACGGACAGGAAACGAGTTCAATAAATATACAAAGATTGAAAGGGGTGTAAGACAAGGAAGTGTCTTCTCACCAGATCTATTCAACTTATACAGTGAGACAATTCTGAGAGCCCTAGAAGTCATGTCAAAATTCGTCATTGGTAGCCACAATCTGAACAATATAAGATACGAGCAGACGATACAGTGTTGATAGCAGACACGGAAAGAAAATTACAAGACCTTCTACAGAAGGCAAAAAGAAATATAAACTGCAAGAAAACTGAATGGATGGTCATCAGTAAAAACAGAAGCCCAAAATGCTAACTAAAGGCTGGGAATACTAAATTCAAGCAGATACAGAAATTTAAATACATGAGAATTGTTCTAAGAGAGGATAGAAAGTGTGACACTGAGATCCGAAGGTAAACTGACATAGCCAAGGATACATTCTAGAAACTGAGTAGAGATGAGGAAGGAGAGCTTACAGAAACTGAAACTCACAGGTCAGTAGAGGGAGAGAGATAGTGAAAAGCAACGCCTAATATACTTGATGGGTTTGAGCAAATGAATGACAGAGCGAGTTTTGGCGGGATAACAGGAGAAAGCGTGTTAAGAACTACTATGGATTGGTAGATGTGGAAGGCCATGGTCGCCTACGTCCTGAAGAGAGATGGCACATAGATAAAGATATAATTTGGTATAAATTAAACTCAATAGGCATGTTAGCTTTAGCTTTATATATATATATATATATATATATATATATATATATATATATATATATATATTCTGAACTGGTTGTCAACCTGCAAATACAGGGGAAAGTGTATAATAAAAAAAAACATACCTCAGGGTTAGCCGTGCCCATTAACTTCAGGTATTAATAGCAGGTGCAGGATATAAATTATGTCAGTCGTTATGATTCCTAGTAACAGATTTACAGCTAACGATTATCAGCGGTATGAAAGTCAGAATCGTGGAAGTGGAATGTAGAAACGAGGCCTATTTCAGTATTTGCTTGTATAAGCAAGCTCTGAGTTTTGGCAATGAGCACATTACTATTTTAAGTCATTTTACGTTTATATATATATATATATATATATATATATATATATATATATATATATAAATATATTCTATTTATTAATTTAAATTTGAATTAATTAACTTTTAAGATTTTACTTTCTAATTTTAATTTTAGTTCAATTGAAATTAAATTATACAATATATATAATATAACCTCCCAGCATTGTAATATAACTACCATGGAAAACTAGAGAACCAAAATTTTCAATCCCGGAGTGGTCAGTTCATATTATGTACCTGATGATTGCATAATGAATGAAGCTCCGACTCGTGCTATAGACGTAAGATAATTTGCATATATATATATATTTATATATATATATATATATATATATATATATATAGAGAGAGAGAGAGAGAGAGAGAGAGAGATAGATAGATAGATAGATATGTCTGTTCCTAAAGAATTAATGGATTTATTTTTAATCTAACATTTGTATTACTTCAGATGTCTACTATAGTAAGATTTTAAAGTGTATATATATATATATATATATATATATATATATATATATATATTAATTGAAACGTCATTCTTAATGGCTACCCGTATTTGAGTTGACGCATCGTTTATTTTAATTAGTATTTATTTCGTCTGATAACGAAATCATTCATCATAAAGTTTTCTCGAGTATGCCGACCTAAAAGTGAATTCTTTATATATATATATATATATATATATATATATATATATATATATATATATATATATATATAAGTTATAGCTGTACTAGTAATTTAGAAAATTTCATAAAGAAACAAAACGCCAGAAATTTAAATAGCATTCTACACAACAAAATAATTAATAAGGAGTGTAACTGCAGGAACAAAAGTAAATACCCATTTCAAGGACTTTGTAATACAACAGAAGATATTTAAAAGGCATAAGTACATGACTTAAATGGTCAAAACAAAACATATTTGGAATCAACCGAAGATATTTTTAAGACCAGATAGTTCTACCACAGGTCTACATTTAAATTAGAAAACTTTAAAAATTGTACAAAATTGGCTAGCCATGTTTAGAAATTGAAATTAAAATATGGAAAAGACCTAGACATAAATTGGTGTATAGTGAAAACAGCCATGACAAAAAATGTAGATTGTTCCAGGAAGAATTATAGCTATTTTTTGTTTGTTTGTTTGAGAATAACATAATAGGTAGCCCGAAACGGGGCTTCGGCCTTCTGGCTAGCTATTATGTTATTCCCAAACAAAAATGAATTACTGACTGAAAGAACAGAAATTATGACAAAGTGTAACCATACAAAAATATCTATTAGAATCATACAACCATGGATAAAAACATTATAATTTCTAATTTTGAAAAAATCTTCATATAAAATTTTCGTTACGTGAGCGTTCTTAAAAAAAGAAAACGGTAAAATCAGTTATTGTAAATCGCCTGAGACATCAGCTGGTAAAAACCTGGGTTGCGTAATAACTTGTTTACAAATGAAGAATATTAAAAAATTCTACAATATAATTGTATTGAACACATTTTAATACATCTGTGTGCTGGGCTAATTTAATTTTGATCAAATACTAAGTAATTGATTATATATATATATATATAAGCGGACATTGAGGCCAACACCAAGCGGCGAAATGCTGTTTCATGCTAAAAAGTCAGTCTGTGAAAAATTGAGGAATTTCGATACGAGTCATATGTGGTGCAGAGACGCCAATTCATTTCTGCAATAAACAACAGATAACCGTCCGATCCGCGCAAAGGACTAATTGAGAAAGTTAAAACATCATGAGCCTGCAATGTTTTGTTTTTCCTCAGATGAGAAAGGATAACAGATGGTTAGGCAGAGACCCTAAAGACGTTCCAACGGTTATGCACACTGTTTCCGGCAACTGTGATGCTTCTGGACGTCGTGAGTGATTAGAGAGATGTAATACCTTCACACCTAATTCTTTAAGGTGTAAAAGGTTCTCAGCGGATTATAAGGAGATGTTGGAGAGGGTTGTGAAGCTTTGGGCAAATGAAAATTATACAATTACAAACAAGAGTGTGTGTCGTCTCATAAGGTCAAGATGACCAGTGAATAGATGGGTTACAATCTCCATGATCACATCATTCAAAGCTCTCCAGACAAGAAACATAGATTGTAGTCTTGAGGGAATTCAATCAACGTTCTCCTGACGCAATAACTTCTATTTTACCGTATTTATTTGATAATTTTTTCTAATAAATTCTATCCATATTATACACCCTTGTGGAAATGAATTGAAACAAAACGATTAATGTCTTTTTAGGATATTTCACACTTTCCCTGATCACGTATACGTCGTCTCGTCGCGTTGCTTTTTTCTTCCGACCGCCTTATCTTTTACGTTTTGAACTGATAGATCCAGTTGTTTCTTTGCCTTGATGATACGACTGACAGTTGAAAAGCTGGCACCAACAATATCCACGATCTCTCTGAAAGATTTTCACTGTGCTTGTGCAATAGTACAATTTTCGTACGCTTCCTTGGTGTAACGTCCATCGTAGGCAATGGCCATAAGACAAGTAATCGACACAATAGTGTCTGGGCGCGATAAAAATTTGATGCAATCATGGATGACGCAATATTTTTCGAGGCCAAACAAATTTCATTATGCATCCCGAAAATGCATTGATATTACTGCACACTAGTGCAAATGAATTAATCTGAGGAAAAATTAGAAATCTATGGCACCCTGTCACTCCATTTGTTTTAAAACTGACCGTCTATTGAAAAAAGAAAACTAAAGCAGTTGTTTCAATAATTATGCATAAGGATGTATGTAATCATTAGAGTAAATGAAAGTTTTGATGGATTTGTTTAATAAATACTCGATTTGCCATCATAATGTTACATAAGCCACTAAGTCTAGTTGCATATTAACATCTCTTTATTTATGAAATTTTATTCAATTTTTAATATCTGCTTATAAAGACTTAAAACGGTTTCTGTGTCAATTGAATCTCTGGTGAAGCTATATGCGACTACTTTTAAAATGTTCACTCATCTATATTATTTTGTTTTATTTATTTGTTTGATGTGTATTGATAGTAAGCAGCAGCTGAATTTTCTCTACAATATGAAGAAGAAAGAAAAGTAAAAATAAAACTTTGAACAATGCATTATAAATTTATTCTTTATTCACGCGTTAAATGATCGCTTAAAACTCTATGTCAAAATATTAAAGAAAGAAAGAGAGGGCAAAAAAGAGGTTAATAATAATAATAATAATAATAATAATAATAATTCCGCACTCTTTCATGTTTGGAAATCGCTCTTTTTCTCTCATCTAAGAAAAATATAAAGATTTTCTTCCAATCAAATGTCCTGTTCATTCGCCTTTGGGTTGGGCGCAAAAATAATCCATAAAAGTCTATTAAATTTCTAAAAGGTTCAGAACAATAACAAGAAACATCGGATTTTCCATCTTACAAGATAAATATTCTTGGAGATTTAGCTTTCGGTTACTATGCAGATTTCAGAAAACCAGCCCATTGCACGCAATGACATTTTACGTTTTTATGTTTAAAAAAAAAATCATGTTTTACAGGTTAACACACTCGGCACGTTAACAATTTTATTTATATCACAACCCCAAATCAGTACAAGACTAGGTGGAGCCACTACTTTTCTTTCAATATTTTGTAAAAAAATATCAGGTATCAATGAACTTTTTTGCTGCTAATATTTTTTGAGAAAATGTCCGTCAATGATTTTCTACCTAACCTTAGAAGCCATGTCACCAACTCGTGGTGACGGCTACTTTCCTATGTGCATAATGTTCTTTTACAGATTTTCCATATGAAATATATAATATACATTAGTTTCTAATAATTAGATGCTTCGTGGTAAATAAGGAAGCTATAGAACCCAATCTGTCCTTCTATTGAACCCATAGCTAGAGGGAAAAGAGATGGATTATTATCTTTCCTAAATGTATTCGTGCGAAAGTCAATGAAACGAATTCGACTGGAATTCGAAATTAGATCTCTATTTGCTCATTTCCAGCCGCTATTAATTACTCCGCAATACACATCTCAGGCACATTGCCTACCAAGACAAAATCAATATATTTCGTAAAAGAATACGTTAGATATCACTTAACGATTTTTGGCGCTAATATTTTTTTTAGAAAATGTCCGCTAAAGTTGTTTTTCCTCACACCAGATGTCATGTCATCAACTGGTAGTGACGGTTACTTTCCTGCGTGTATAATATTTTTTTAGAGAATTTAGGAATCATATATATATATGTGTGTGTGTGTGTGTGTGTGTGTGTGTGTGTGCGCGCGCGCGTGTGTGTGTGTGTGTGTGCGTTTAGACAGCAAATTTTACATTTGAAGCATAAAGAGTATTTACAGTAGTTTTTAGCAACACAGTTTTGCGGCTATTTTTTGTTAGCATAACTTAGACCCCTAAAGATATTTCGGAATGAAATTGGAAGTACTTGGGAACATCGAGAAATGGATAATAAAATAAACTGTCAAAGTTTAAGCACATTTCTTACACCTTTTAATTATAAAATTATTCGTGTGTACGAATGGATTTTATAAAATAAGCAGACACAATGTTTGCAATTTATTTAATCTAACATGCCTAAAAGAAATATGTGTGTGTGTGTGTGTGTGTGTGTGTGTGACTTGCCTCTCGTATCCAAGGATTCCTGTCTACTAGAGCGGTTAGTTAATCCCTGTTGCAGACGCCTGATCAGGTACATTTGTATTTGTTCAATACCCACAGAGCCCATACTGCAACTGTGCTGAGCGGACCTTAGTTACAGTTTCTGGGAAAGTGTGCGCTATCTAGCATGAAAAACAATCTGAACAAAGCTAGGACTCTCAAACCTCGGTCACGATGATTTTTAATTTCGTTATATATATATATACGTTCTTTTCTAGGATTAGATATTTCATTGCAAATAAAATAGCATTGTTACATTATTACGTGCGACAAATGCAATTTGCATTTAATTTATAATTCCGGGAAATTAATTCTGCAAATATTTATTTCTGTTTGAATGTCTTGTTTCTTTTATTCTTATTACTGAGTTCACCTCTCCCCATTCATTTTGTGAGTAAATTTTTATATATTTTTTCAAAATATGAATTTAGAAAAGAGGAAAAAATTTTGTACTTTTGAAGGAATTTTTAATATCATTGTAAATATATTAGGATTCTTGCAAAGGTGTGGTATTATGGTACATGTTGATTTGGATAGAGAAGGACGGATTCTTGTGGTGATTGAGGAAATTATTAGGGTGAAAGGATCGTGAGTCGGATTTGTCAGGTGTAAAATAGACAGTGTTGACTAGTCGTTTATCGTTCGGCCTTGTGTCCCAAATTAATGTATAGACATTAATGAAATAAATACTAATATTGTAGTTGAATCAATAATTTCTTTCTTTCGTCTTTGTTTTTTGTATACCTATAATACATTTATAAAGGATTCAAGAAAAAAAGAAGAGAAGCAGAATTCCATTTGGATTTTCACAAAAATTCACAGGAAGCCACAGACATTGCTTCATCGGGAAATATGTATGCATGATCATCAGTAAAAAGAGAAGCCTAAAATGTAAACTATAGGACGGATATACTAAAATCAAAGAGGGTACAGAAATTTAAATGCCTGGGAAATCATCTACCAGAGGACCGTAAGTGCGACACAGAGATCCGAAGGCGTATTGGCATAGCTAAGGACGCATTCCAGAAGCTTAGTAGAATATTACGAAACAAAAATATTTCGCTGGAAACAAAGAAGAAAGTTCTGGATTGTTGTGTGACGACTGCCTTTTAATATGATAGCGAATGCTGAACTATCTCATCAAAGATGAGGAAAAGACTAGAAGCAACCGAAAATGTGGTTCTACAGAAGGATGCTGCGGATACTATGGACCGAATACGTAAGCAACGACGACGTTTTGGAGAGGATGGAAACGAAACGGAAACTGGTACTTAACACCAGGAAGTGACAGCTGAAGTTTCTGGGACATGTAATAAGGAAAGAGGGCTTAGAGAATATGATACTCAAAGGAGAGGCAGTGTGAAGGGGAGACAGGGGAAAGCAACGCGTGACATACTTGATGGACTTGGGCAGAGGGATGACGGAGCAGGATTTTGGAATGGTAACAGGAGAAGGGGTGTTAAAAGCTACAAAGTATAGGGAGATGTGGAAGGCCATGATCGCCTACGTCCTGAAGGGACACGGCATATAGAAGAAGACGCATTTTGTAAATGGTCAAGTATTTGAATTTCGAAACTGATGTCCCGATGATTATTTGATCACTGCTACAGATGGATTTAGGTATAATGTGCATGAGTAGAACAAAGGAGAGAGAAAGAAAAGTGAAAAATACTCATTGAACAACTTGTATGTCTGTGTTCAAAGATTCGGCCCAATCCACTTGCCAAATTTTAACCAAATAACCAAACATGAAGAATAGCTTTAGAAACCATTTCTTTCTTAAACTGAAAACGTTTTATCAGTATCCCCTTGTATTTATTATGGTACAACGAATAGTGGTATTTTCTTTCTTTGTTTTTTTTTTTGCGTTTTATCAAAACTATACATTTAACCCCATGCAATGCAATACCGCCACTAGGACGCAAACCCTCCCTAACCCTGCTCCTTCCATCTGATCAAGTCCATCAAGTATGTCACGCTTTGCTTTCCCCTGTTTTTTTCCTCTATCAGCTCTGTGATTCAGATTCTCAAAGTCCGCATTGAAAGAGAATGAGAAAACTTTCGCACGAAAAAAGGACAATAAAGAAATAGGGTTCAAGTAGACAGAAGATGGATATTGACGCCGCATTTAAATTTTTGAGGATGGTTAGTGAGAGGAAGATGAAACTGAAAGAGAGTTACACGGGTGAGAAGTGCGAGAAAAGTATTAGAATAGAACTTACGGTTACATTTAGTTCAACAATAAAACGGTGAGACCTAGTTACCAATCTAGCAGTTCGTTTAAATTCTTGCAGTTCATGCGCAAATAAGGAAAATTCACCAGAACAACTGACAGGAAAATATTCATAGAAAAGGCAAAGAGGAACCACTATGTGGGAAAGTGGTTGAAGTCCAGATACCAGATTAAGAGTTCCTTCTTTGGGTTTTTTAACAATCCCGAGACATATAGCAGGATCACTAAACATACGTTGGCAGGCATATTCGATGCACGGAAAAATGAGAGATAAATGTACAAGATTGGAAAATCCACCATTTACTCCCACCTCAATAAAGAAAATCTGCCGAGGCTAACAAAATAAACCTCGCTGCTGATCTTGAAAATGACCTCCAATCTGTGGTGAACTAGGGTAAAAAAATGGCTTATAAATTTTAATGCTTCCAAAACGAAGTTACTATCCTTTAACCACCATAGACAATCGCTCCTGCCTCTGTCAGCATGGATCAGGATAGCCTCCCTGAAAGCAATAAATTGCGCCTCCTTGGCGTAACTCTCACTGCCGATCTTAAGTAGAACGACTACATTTAATCAATAGCGAAATCTATTTCTACGAAGTTCGGGTCACTGTGTCGGTCTAAGAAGTTTTTTCTCGTCTGAATCCATCTTGCACATACACAAATCTTTTATCCACGCGTGCATTGAATATTGCTGTCACAGCTAGTCGGGCGTCTCTGCTATTCATCTCGGGGTTCTCGACAAAATCCAAAGGAGAATCTGCAATGTAGTCGGTCCCGACCTGGCAGCTCGACTCCATTCACTTTCTCACAGAGAAGATGTGGCTTCCCTCTGTCTCTTATACAAATACATTCACGACTTCTGCTCAGACAAGCTTAGCTTCCTGGTGCCCTCTTTGTACGAATTTGCACTCGAGCTACTAGACTGGCAACTAGGTCCCACCCTTGTATAGTTAAAACAATCGAATGTAACCTCAACTTCTATTCTATCATCTTCTTTCCTCGCACTTCTTGCCTATGGAACTCCCTTCCGTATACTAGCTTCTCTGATAGCTACAATCTCCAAGATTTTAAATGCAACGTCATTTGCCATCTCTTATCTCCTTACTTCTCATTCTTTTCCCGACACCCTCTGCATCGTGTTCTTTTTCCTTTCCGCTCTACTCTCAAGCAGCTTTCTTCACACCAGTGTTTCCATCCTTCTCTTACCCATTCTGCGACACCTTCGGTAACCTGTTCTTTTTCTCTTCACTCTCCTCTTATGTAACCCCCTCTGCTCTCGTGGTAGTAATGCCTCGTTTGGGGTGAAACGATTATTAAAGATTGATTAAGTATTCTTGAAGGAATTTATATTTTATGCAAATTTCTAATCAGCCAATGGCATGGCAGCAATTTAATGGCTATAGAAATTTAAACGTGATCATAGCGAATTTATTAGAATTTGCGTATTGTTGGTAATTTATATAAAAATGTTTTGCTGGTATTTTTTACAATAAAAATATATTTCAATACTTTCAAAGTGTTTTGTTTTTGTTTTGGGAAGAGGTGGATATTTGCTCATAGCTGGGACCCTAATAGGTGTTACCAGCTCAGGTCAGGGTGGGCCTGGGAACAACATTTAAGAGGTGGTTCCACGCTCCTCAAAACCTTCAATTACCCGATCAAAGGCCTTGCTACCGGATATGGTTTATCGTCATATCCGGGACTAAAATAGATATGTCACATCTTATTAATTTACTAAGATAATAACGTGTTTCAGAAACAATAGTCCGCATTGTTTGTGTTAAGCTCTACTGATATGTACATATGGGATCCTCAAGCTAATATATGTGCGTCCTTCAAGATCGCCTTCAATGGTTATAAACAGAATTTTAATATAGATAACTATTGTGCTGGTTCATAATTAATTTCCGTTTTTTGGAACCACTTATATTGATAAATGTAACATCCTAACTAAATGTTCCTTAAATATACCATAATGAAGATGAAAAATGGGTTACATACAACAATGTACAGCGCGAAAGATTGCATTGACAAGGAAATATCTCCACTCGTCAGAACCAAGCTACCATTCATTCATCCATGAATTAAATAATGTCACTTCTGGTCTGTTGCTACTGCTGCACATCTCGAGATTCTTGGCAAAATCCAAAGAATGGTCTGAAATAAACATCTCGGCTTCAGTCACTTTCTCACCGACGTAAAGTGTCTTCTCCCTGTCTTTTCTACAAATATTTTTATGGCGATTGTTCTGATGAGTCCCACCCCATCTTGGTACCCCGACTACATGAATTTAAACGTCCTATATTGGTAGGATGTGCACCGTGGTGCAGTGGATATCGGTTCAGAACGAGAAATCGAAGAACTGTGTTCGAATTCCAGTTGAACTACTTGCATTCATTTGCGCCCAAATATTCCGGGGAAAGGCATTAATCCATCTCTACTCTCTTTAGCTATGGATTCAGTAGCAGGATAAATTAAGTTCTTTATCCTTGGTTGGCAACCAGTCTAATAGAGATAATAACTTAGTACGGGAAAATCTACTGCTTTGTCAGTCATGGATCGAAAGAGACATTGTCGCCCAAGCGTGTATCACTGACTGATTGACTATATTGACAACTAGGTCTCACCCGTTTTTGTTTCGTGATAACTAGATGCAACCGCCACTTCTGCTCCATCGCTATTTTTCTTTCACTTCTCACCTGTGGGACTCCCTTTGTTTGCTTGCTTCCCTGATAACTACAATCTCCAAAAATTTAAATAAAACATCAATCGCCATCTTCTGTCTCCTTGTACTCCGTTTATTTGTTTTCCTTTCCTCAATCCTCCCCCATTAAATACTTCTCATACTCTTTCACGTCCTGTAACCACTCTGCGTTTTAGGGGCATTATCGTCTTGCTTGGGCTGACAAAAATTAAGAAAAATAACAAACAAACAAACAAAAAAACAATCGATTCCAAAACTGGAAGAAAGGTGATATTTATATGGCTGGATTTTTCCTTTAGAGGTTCATACAATTGTTGGGGATGTTAACCTCGTCTTTGTTGCCATATTCACGACATTTCGGTCGTTGTAGGCTCTTTGGGTCAAGTCCCTGGATCAAACGAATGCTGTGAGCTCAATACTCGGCTGCAGCAGTGGTGTAAAAAAAATAAAACAATGTTGAGTTAAAAAGGGATGACAGAGAAATCTGGAAGTAGCATGACTCATTGAACGAGAACGAAATAACGGGTTCAATTCAAAATTCCAATCACCTGAAAAAGGTTAAAGCGTACAAAGGTCGAAACTTCGTGAATATGGCAACAAAGATGAGGACAACAGTCAGAACAATGTAAATAATGCAAATAATTACAATAACCCATCTCAGAAATATACACAAATTTCCATACAAGCTAAATCAAAATGTTCGTCAATAGAGAAAATGATAATTTGTCAATACTTTTTAAATGAGGTAGTATTTACATTATTCGAAGTGTTGTCCTCATCTTTATTGCCATTATTTTAGAAGATACCCTTGTTTGAGCTGAATCCCTGTTTTTTTGTTTTTTTTTTTGTTTGTTTGTTTGTTTTGTTTTTTTAAACATTATTTATTATGTTTACCTGCCTGCACTGGTAGCTGATAGCTTTGTAGGGGAAACCAACGTCTGATCCGGTGTGCATTAGATCTCTTGACCAAAGAGAAGAGTCAAAGCTCAGCAAGATTCAGTTACACTTTTCGAGAAGATCTGAACGCTTTCTTTGAGGAGGTAATCGAATTTAGCTCGGTTGCAATGCTCACTGTGGATTATCAGTCTAAAGCCCGCCAGACAAGAAGATGGTTTTTCCCCTACACAGGGGGACACAGATTTGAACTCTGCTTGAGGGTAAATTTTCATTATTCAATCTCTCGAATGGTAGACGTAATTTCAGTCAGTAAAGTGCCATACGTGATACACGTTTGGGTGAACATGTCTCTTTTGAGACATGACTGACTAGGCAGAAGGTTTTTCCCGCAGTAAGTAGCCATTTCTTTCTGTGGCAGAGTGGTTGCCAACCAAGGCTACAGAATCCAATTCGTCGTGCTATTTAACCCATAGCTGGAGAGAGAAGAGACTGAATCCCTCCAGCTGTCCTTCTTTCATCTATGGTTTCATTGTTTAAAACATGGTGTTTACCCAAACTTGTGTCTCTACTAAAATGACGTTTATAGTAATAAGAAGTAGCTTAAGGAAGGTTTAATATAGGGTTATTATTAATTAATAGGATTAAAAGGCTTAATATGGGGTTAATATTAATTAACAGGATTAAAAGGATTAATATAGAATTTTAGTGTTCGAAGATGATCGTCCTTGTTCGTATGAAACAGAATCATAATTTTCCATGTATAAAATACGATTTACATCAGGCAAATGTGTTTAAATGTTTCTGCATAAAAATATATGTAATTGTTGAGGTAGTTTTCTTTATCTTCTTCAGAACGTTGGCGATCATGGCTCTCTACAGCTTCCTGCTTTTTTAACTCTTTTGTCTTTTTGTCATCCCTCAGAAACTCTCCTCCGCCATCCATACACTCAAGCTCGCTGTTTTCTTCTGTCTCCCTTTTTGGCTGGGGAGGTGGGGGCAATATTCAAATAAATATATAAAAAAATATTTTTTGAGCGTTCGTGTCTCTTGCATAAACACAACCACAATAGTTAAACTCTTTCTTATTCTGATTCAGAACGTTCCAAGGAAGATTTATGGAAACTATTTTCATATTCCTTATGTGCCATATCCCTTCAAGACATTGCCGATCATAGATCTCTACAATTTCCAGTATTATGTAACTCTTAATAACTTTTGTCTTTTACTATCTCTCCTAAACCCATCCATTCACTTAAGTTCTTAAATTAGTTAGGCGCTGTTTCCCTCTGTCTCTCTTACCTTTAATATATCCTATGAGTATGAACTTTTCCAAGCCCTCTTTCTTTATTATGTGCCCCAGAAATTTAAATGTGGTGTTATTTATAAGTGTCCTTTTTGCTTCCATTTTCTTTAAAACTTCTCCGTTGCACACATGTTCTGTCTATGATATTTTCGGTATATTTCTGTAGAACCATATTTTTGTTACTTCGAGTTCATTCTTCATCAGTGATGAGATTGTCCAGCATTCACTGCCATATCGGAGGACTGATATTATGTAACAGATCAGTACACTTTTCTTTGTTTCTAACAAAGTTGTTCTGTTTTCTAACACTTTGCTTAGCTTTTGGACAGTATTTTCGCCATCCAATGTGCCTTGGGACGTCCGTGCCGCACTTTCCCTCATCTATCTAAACACTTGCACCTGTTTGAATTTGGTAACTCCAACTTGTAATTGGCATGTTGGGCTATTCGTTTTGCTAATGGAGGGTAGTAGTCATCCGTAAATATAGTTGCGGCCGAAGGGAAGTAAACGATGTGTATGTGCGTGTGTGCGCATCGCGCACACGTGAAAGTAATTTGACCTTGTGGCGTGTTACAGTGACAGCTGGTTCCAGAAAGCTGATAAAAATCGTTTCATATGAAATCAGGCTATCTCTTACTCTTTTTATAGGTGTCTTCTTCAACAAAAGACTCGTTAGGAAATTGCCGCTTGTCTTCTGATTGGCTTGCGAATTTGTGACATCGTATCCTTGCAGGAAAGAGATCTTGCTTCTGATTGGCTCGTATAAACATCACTAGATGGCCTAAAGATTTATTTCCCGATATATTCCGAATTTCTTCATTTATTTTTAGCCATGATGAAATTTTTTTGAATTTTCCCGTTTTAGTCATCACTATTGACTGACTATGCGGTGTTGATTATTGATTTTAGTTATGGTTTGGCAGAGACTGCCCTAGTTTTAGGATTTGTCCCAATGATGTTGTGGATAAATGCCAGATAGTCTTGGTATTTATTCATTGGAACTTCAGAAATAAAACGGATAGACTCAAAGGTATAATATAAATCATATATATTTATCTGATTTACATTGGAGTGATTCCTTTGTAATTAGGAGTAGCGAAAGTTTGTTTAAGTCATATCTTAGTAGCAGTCGGGAGAAAGCTAGTTTCGGAGCAATAGTTGATAGTTTAGAAGTTAGACCTTGGTAGATGACATCTTGAAAATAGGTGCGGCATTAATATACTGTGTTTTCTCAGCCCTACGAAGGGTGGAAAATGTCTTAAGTAGACGACTGCTTAACTTCTTCATGCGACACGCTTGGTTTTTCTGACCGTCCCTTCATTTCTTCTGTTTGTTTATATCTTATAAGACAAGGCTCCCGGATTGTTTAAATTTTACGCAAAAATTAGCAATCAAGTTGCTTAAATGGTTATTTAATTGTTTATGCTTGCGTTTGAAATTTTTTAGTACACTATAAAATGACGTATCTAAATATATCATTTTATAATGTACTCAAAAGTTCTTTTTGCTTAATCTTACGTCTCCCCCCCCTTTTTAAACCACACTGAAATCCGCAGTGGACTTTCTTAGGATTTAGTTAAATGTGAGTAGAGCTGCTTATAAAAAATACCGTGTACAATGGGTTTTTAAATGAAGACAACTGACAAACAGAAAACGGGGACAAGAAAATGGATAAAAATCATATCAAAAAGCAGATATCATATTTTTATATGGATTTTCTTTTAATGATTTCACCCCAATCAAAGCGAGACCGCCACTCGTGCGCAGGGTGTTATTGTTTAAAAAAAACGACTGGCTACAGCAGGTATTAAGGAAAGGATAAAATAGGAAAGGAATTCAAGAAGATAGAAGATGGCAATCGACGTTGCATTTAAATTTTTGGAGGTTATAACTATTAGGGAAGCAAGTAAACAGAAGGGAGTTCCGCAGACAGGAAGTGCGAGGAAAGTAACTGTTGGAGTAGAAGTGGCGGTTATATTATTTCAACGGTAAAAGGGTGGGACTTAGATGCCAGTCTAGTAGCACTATTAATTTCATGTGGTCGTGACACCAGGGAAAAGCTCGTCAGAGTAGTTGCGATGATAAGTTGAGATGCCAAGTCAAGGTTGATTACATTGCAGATACTTGTTTCGATTTTATCGAGAACCTCGAGATGAATAGCAGGAGCACCCGACCAAATATAGCGACAATATTAAATTCACGGACGTATGGTAAATTTATAATTGGGCAAAATAGATTCTGACGCGAAAAACTTTCTGGCGTGACACAGAGACCCAGTTTTCTTAGCAGTAGACACAGCTATAGATTATATTATTATTATTATTGTTGTTGTTGTTGTTGTTGTTGTTGTTTACGCATAAATGCGAAGTCTCGAAAAATAAACACTATGCTATATCTATTAGAATACAATCATGGCGGTTCTTGTACACAAATATGATATCAGGGCGATCACTCTCCAAGTGCTTGTTAGTCAATATAGTCATATTCCGATAGCTTTATCTCGGCTATTGCTACCACTTCGCTGGCCGCACAAGGCCATAAATCTTTTCTTTGTTTTTATAATTTCACCCCAAACAAGACAACAAAGCCACTAACACGCAGGTGGTTGCTGAATGTGAAACAATATTAGAAAAAGAAATGCATTATAAAGAAGAGAGAACAATAAAAGAAGAGAAATTAAGAAGACAGTAAACGACGACTGACATTGCACTTAAACTTGACTGGAAAGCAAGAAGCCGGCAAAGAGTTCCACCATCGAGAAGTGTGGGAAAATAAACTGTTAGCATAAGACTTACAGTTACATCTAGCCATTTCAACTGTAAAATAATGAGACCTTTTCCCCAATCTAGTCAGTCATTTGAGTGCCATACGTGATACACGCTTGGGCGATCATGTCTCAAAAGAGACATGACTGACTGGGCAGAAGATTATCCCGCAGTAGGTTGCCATTGCTTTCTGCGGTAGACTAGTTGCCGACCAAGGCTATAGAACCCAATCTGTCCTGTTATTTAACCCATAACTGGAAGGAATAGGCAGATTAATACCTTTCCCAAGGGTATTTGCGCGTAAGTGAATGCAATGAATTCAGCTGGAATTCGAACTCGACTCCCCGATTTCTCGTTCCGACCCGATATCCAATGCACCACAACGCACATCCCCCCAACTAGTACTGCCACTTAAATTAATATAGTCTGGGTACCATAGAGGAAAAAAATCATCAGAACAATTGCCATGTAATCGAGGGTGTCCATAAAATTCATGTGTACTTTAAAAAAATTATGACTTCATTTGTATTTGCGATAGAAATAGTTTGTAAAAAGGATGAGAAAGAAGTAAATCTATATTTTTTAAAGTTTTATTGATATTTTATTTATATTTTCGCATGTCCCCCATCATTAGCAATACAAAGGGTAATACGATTTTGCAGTTCACTGATTTACAGTTATGCCTGAAATCACTTTAGTTATTTTAGTTTTCAAATCTTCTAATGAACTAGTTTTGGTTGCATACACAATTGTTATCACATGTCCCCATAAAAAAAAATCTAATGGAGTCAAATCTGTCGAACTTGGAGGTTAATAAAATAGTTCATCTTATCTGATCCATCTATTAGGAACTTCCTGATTTAGAAACTTTCTAATACGCAGAGTAAAAGTGACAAGGAGCATCATCTTGTTGAAACACTGTATTATCTTTCAGCTTCAATTGTTCAAGCTCATTTTTTACAGATTTTTTTCTGTCACAAATACAAATAAAGTTATAAATTTTTAAAACTGCACACGGATTTTATGGACAACCTGTATTTATAATAAATAAGCTATAGGGAAGTTAAATTACGGCGATAGAAAAGTAACTGAAGACAGATGCCTGGTCAGAACCAGTGATATTGCAGATTCTTCTTTGTATTTTATCAAGAATCTCTAAATATATAGCAAGAGCACCAGAATATATGTAGTAGCAATATTTGAAGCATACGTGAATGGTAGATTTATAAATGTGCAAGATAAATTTATGTCGTGAAAAATCGTCCAACATGGCACATTAAACCTAGTTTCTTCGCAACAGACATAACTCGAGAAGGCACAATGGGTCACTCTGCTAGATCTTAGAATCAGCAATGCTGATGGATGCCAGAAAGGAACTGAAAGATAGCAGTTTCGTTTTGGCGGTGTCAAAAATTAACAAACCATTCTTTGTCCCAGTTAACAACAAAATGTAGGTTTACAATCATGACAGAAGTAAATACTTGTGTCTCCAGCATAAATACCGAGTTGAAAACTGATCTCATCGGGAAGGCCGTTGATGAAAATTTGGAACAACGTGGGTCCAAGTGGCCGTTCAAGACAACTTTTATTTCGCGATTCGATAACAAAAACTGAATCAGTTAAAATACATCAAGAAATGCTATAACTTTTCAAATTACGAAGAAGGCCAGTATGTCAAATCATGTCAAATGTCGTTGAGATATCCAAACAGCCCGAGCTTTAACATTCTTATCTAAAGCTTGATAGACTCATTTAAACGTTAATACATCAGCAGTTGACCAAGAGAAGCGGATGCCATACTATTTATTTAAAATAAAATCTTCCAAAGTGAGATGCTTAACCTATTAGTGCCCAATTTTTCTCTTGAATCTTTCTACCAAAAATCTTTAATTTCTACTAAACATATAAAAGATTCTTCTTCTTCTTCTTCTTCTTCTTCTTCTTCTTCTTTGTGCCCTGTCCTTTCAAGACGTAGGCGATCATGTCATTCCACGTCTCTCTATCCCTGGTGGCTCTTAACACGTTTTCTTCTGTTACGTCACGCAACCCCCGTTTCTGTCATCCACCTGATCAGGCCCTTCAAATATGTTATCCGCTTCTTTCCTCTGTCTCTTTTCCCCTCTATCTGGCCTGTCAGTATCAGGTTCTCCAATCCCTCGTTTCTCATTGCCTGTTCCAGGAACTTCAGTTGTCTCTTCCTGATACTATTAATTTTCTTTTCGTTGCCATTCTTTCCAACACCTCATAATTGCTGACATGTTCGGTCCATGATATCCGCAGCATCCTTCTGTAGAACCACATTTCCGCTGCTTCAAGTTTTTCCTTCATCTTCGATGATATTGTCCAACATTTACTGCCGTATTGAAGAACTGACGTCACATAGCAATCTAGTACTGTCTTCTTTGTTTCTAGTGAAATTTTCCTGTTTTAGTACTTTACTCAGTTTCTAGAATGCCTCCTTCGCCATGCGAATTCGCCTTCGGATCTCTGTGTAGCACTTTCCGTCTCCTGTTAGAACACTTCCTAGTTATTTAAATTTTTGTACTTTCTTGATTCTATTATTCCCCACCTGTATTTGGCATTTTGGGTTGCTCTTTCTGCTGATGACCATGCATTCAGTTTTCTTGCAATTTGTAGTCCTTTTTTGTCACTCTCTTCACCTACCTTCTGTAGGAGGTCTTGTAGTTTCCTTTCCGTGTCTGCAATCAGCACTGTATCATCTGCGTATCTTATGTTGCCCAAATTGTGACATCCGATTACAAATGCTGGCATAACTTCTAGGGTCCTCAAAATATTCTCGCTGTACAAGTTGAACAAATCTGGTGAAAAGACACACCCTTGTCTTACGCCCCTTTCTATCTTTGTAAACTGCTGAAATTGTTACCTGTTCGTATGCAGGCAGTTTGCTGCCAGTAGAGATTTTTGATTACTCTGATGTCTTTCCCAAATATATCGAGGCTGCTGAGCATCTCCATCAATTCTTTGTAGCGTATTTTGTCGAATGTCTTCGCATAATCAATAAACATAGGTACAAGTCCTTCTTCATTTGTATTGCCCTTTCGGAGAGCATCCTGATCATAAATATGGCGTTTCTTGTTCCAGTGTCTTTGACGAACCCGCACTGTTCCTGTCCTATCTCTGGCCTGATTCTGCTTCTCACTCTTTCATCAGGATTCGGACAATCAGTTTTGTAATGTAACCCATTAAGCTGATAGTTCGGTGTAGTTTGCACTCGTTTGTACCTGGCTTCTTCAGCAGTGCTATGAAAATCGACTTGAATAGGTCGTCTGGTATTATTCTGCTATTATAAATTTCAGTTATTATTTCTGTAATTTACTCTATGCTGAATTCTTCCAATGCTATCAACAGCTCTATTACAATGCCGTCTAGACCAGCTGCTTTGTTTCTGTTCAGTTTGGCCTTTGCAGCTTCCACTTCGGACTTTAATATTTCCGGTCCATCCGCATCCTTGTGTATTCTCGATTGCTCTTTCCTGTCGTGGAAAAGATCTTTTATATATTCTTCCCATCGCTGGAGTATTTCCTCTTTCTCCAATATTATCGTTCCATCTTTGGATTTTATACATCCTGTTGAGGAGCAGGTTTTTTCTCTTGTCAGTTCTCTTATCTCTTTATGCATGTCTGCTTTTTTTAATCCTGCTCAGTCTCTCTACCTCTGCGCATTTGTTGTTGAGCCATTCCTCTTTAGTTTGTCTGCATTTGTTTCTTATCTCATTGTGTAATTTCTTGTGTTCCCTTTCATGTCTTGGCGTTACTTTCCGTCTCCTTTGCATCATGTCGAGAATCTTTTCAGTCATCCACATGTTTTTTCTTCTGCGTCTGATTTCCTTTGGGACAATATTGTTTGCTGATGTCACAATCGCTTCCTTTAGTGTGTCCCATTTCGAGTGTCCTTTTCTAATATGTTCTTCGTATTTGTTTTTCACGCTGTTAGTGTATTCTTTCTATAGGTTGAGGTATTTCACTAGTGTTTTGTATTTCAGTCTTGGTGCTGTGCTACGCTTCTCATTCTCCGGAGTTTTATCCTTAGTTTGCAGATGACTGGGACATGGTCGCTTCCGCAGTCGGCGCCTGGATAGGTTTTGCATTGAATCACTGCGTTCCTGAATCTCTTGTTTATGGTTATGTAGTCTATTTGGTTTTTCGTGTCACCTCCTGGGTTTCTCCATGTCCATAGACGTCGTGGGTGTTCTTGAAACCAGGTGTTAGTTATTAACTAGTCATTTGCTGTGCACTATTGGAACCATTTTTCTCATCGTTCGTTGCGGACTCCTAAGCCGACGTTGCCGGTTGTGTCTCCTTCCCGCTCTTTACTTTTCTTGGCAGTCAAGTCACCTATTATGATCCTAATTTATTGGCTTCGGCATTGTCCAGTATGGCGTAGAATGATTCTATTTCTTCCTCGGTGCTTTACATTGCATTATTATAAAAAATAAATAAATTTTTAGCTTGGTACTATTTTAGAAACAAACTTATAGAGCATGGTATATTTGAGCAAAATTACTTCCATATATTTTCTTGGTTTTATAGGACAGTTTTTTTGTTTTTTTTTTAATCATCTCACCCCAAGCAAGGCATTCCACTGCCACTATTGCGCATGGGGCTACATAGGGGAAGGTAAAGAGAAGGAGTGGTTAGACATAGGGAATGTCAGGAGGAAGGTGACAGATGAGTAAGGATAGCGAGGATGAGGGTTAGGCAGATGGGAAGAGTGCTTGATAGAATGGGAGCAGGTTAGTGTGTTAGGAGGTGTCTATTGACCTTACATTTAAACTCCTGGAGATTGTAGCCGTCGGGGAAGCAATCGTTTGGAAGAGAGTTAGAGCATTCATATATATTATATACAAATATGAGTTAGATATAAATACTACTTAACGAAAAAGTTTTTGCCTGAATGATAAATGAAACTGAGTGTATCTTCCTCCTAATGATTTTTACTTTGTACTGAAAACTGAGACATCAGTGTTGCCAATATACATCAGACAGTAGGTGATATATTTGAAAGACACTTCATTCTTTATGACTAACTAAAGATATTTCTGAAAACTGTAAAAATTGCTGAAATATAGTAAATTATCCTTCTGGTCCTAAAAAGGACCATGGGCACTAATGGATTAAAAAATTTAGAATTGATTAGAGCATGTAGTACTTTTCTAAGAGGAGGTAGAATGTTAATTTAAAACGATCTAATGGTTCGCTCGAGTTCTTAAAGTTTGGAGCTCCAGTAAGCAAAAAAAAAAAAAAAAAAAACAGGAAGCGGCAAAGCATTTATTTTATACCATTTTTTTTATAATCATTTCACCCCAAGTAAGGTAGGACCGCCACTGGTGGGCAGGGGGTTACAGTGAGAGAAAAAATAAGGCACAGGGGATGTCGAAGAAAGGATAAGAAATAGATGGGAAGATGAAAATTGACGTTGCAATTAAAATTCTGGAGAAAGCAAGTAAATTAAAGAGAGTTCCACAAACGGGAAGTGCGGAAAAAAGAAACTGTTAGAGTAGAAGAGAAGGTTATATTTAACCATTTCAACGCTAAAAGGTGGAACCTTGATAGCAGTCTAGTAGCATGCTTAAATTTACGAGGTCGAACACTAGTTAAAAAAGCTCGTCAGAACAGTTGCCATAAAAATAATTGTAGAAAAGACGGGGGAAGCCACGTCACGCCGATGAGAATGTGACTGAAGTCGATGTGCTAAGTCAGGATCGATTACATTGCAGATCTTCCTTTAGATTTTGTCGAGAACCTCGAGATGAATAGTAGGAGCACCAGACCAGAAATGGCAACAGTACTCAATGCACGGACGAATGGTAGATTTATAAATATGCAAAATGTATTCTGACGAGAAAAACTTCCTGGCCCGACATATCGACTCAACTTTATCAGTAGCAGATGCAGTTATTGATTCGATGTAATCACTTCACTTCCGGTCGGTTGAAAAAGTGAGGCCAAGTAGACGCGCTGTGTTGCTCTCCAGGAGACTAGCATTAGTGATGATGATGGCGAGTATGAAAGTTTGTCTATGGTGATTTAAGAAGAGAAATTAAGTAACAAAAGATGTTTCATATGTCTAAATATGTTCATATGTGATCATTTGTCTAAAAAGTACCATTTATTTTTTTTAATATAAGATGAACACATATACAAAAATAATAGTCTAATTTTATTGTCTTTACATTTTCAGTATAAGACTTAACGACTACAAGAGTGAAGATTTATTATTTATTAATTTTTATAAATATTTTTTCCACGCGTAACTATCCTCTCTATTATGATAAAGACCGTTGTGCATTTATTTGTATTATATATATATATATATATATATATATATATATATATATATATATATATTTTAATCGTGTCACCCCAAGCAAGGTATTCCACTGCCACTATAGTGCAGGGGGTTACATAGAAGGATTGGGTATGGGAAATGTTAGAAGGAGGGTGATAGACGACTTAGGACGTACATAGGGAGAGAGTTGGAGAGAGTGGGTGTGAGTTAGTGTGTTAGGAGGTGTCTATTGACCTTACATTTAAACTCCTGGAGGTTGTAGCCGACGGGGAAGCAAGCATGCGTTAGGGAATTCCACAGGCGGGAAGTGCGAGGAAAGAAGCTGTTGGAGTAGAAATTGCGGTTACAATTCATCGGTTTCACTGTAAAAGGGTGGGACCTAGTTGCCAATCTAGTATCTCGTGCAAATTCACATCTAGGGGGCACCAGTGATTTAAGTTCGTCAGAGTAGAAGCCATGAAAGTATTTATAGGCACAGAGAAGCCACGTCACGCCGGTGAGAGAGATACTGCAGGCGGTCAGCCAAGTCGGTATCAATCACATTACAGATTCTTCGCTGTATTTTCTCAAGAACCCCGAGGAGAATAGAAGGGGCACCCGACCAGATGTGGCAGCAGTACTCAATACACGGGCGGATGGTGGATTTATATAATTGCAGGATAGATTCAGGCGGAAAGAATTTCCGGGCCTTGCACAGAGAGCCGACTTTCATAGCTGCGGATTTATCAATGGATTCGACGTAGTCATTTCACTTGAGGTCCGCTGAGAGTGTCAGGCCAAGCAGGCGTAGTGATTTACTCTCTGGGAGGCAAGCCTGTTCCATGCTAATGGGAGGGAGGTGTTGTCTGTGGTGGTTAATTGACAGCAGCTTCATTTTGGAAGAATTGAATTTTACGAGCCATTTCTTACCTCAATCTACCACGGATTGGAGGTCCTTCTCAAGCTCGGCAGCGAGGTTCGCCTTGGCACCAACACCAGATTTTTGATCGAGGCGAGAGTAAACTGTGGTATCATCGGCGTACATGCCTACTTGTGATCTTAATATATATATATATATATATATATATATATATATATATATATATATATACCACATATAAATATTTTTTACCTATATATATATATATATATATATATATATATATATAAATATTTTTATTGACAAACAAAAAATGGCTATTCTAGTTTATTTAAAGTATTTGCATTAAGTTAACTTCAAGCTATGTAAATGTCGCTAAAATAGATCATCAGTAAAAAAATCAAGACGGATTAGAGGGTGGCTCCGTCTAAGGTGGATGCCCATAATTACATTAGCCAAGGAGTCCCAAACGGTCATAATCCGACCCTGCCTCCAACCTTTTCAGATGTCTGTCTTTATATTTGATAACCTTATTGGGATCTTCAGTTAACTACTTTATTCCACAGACATTGATTGATTGTTCTCATTCTGCTTCCCATGTTTAAGGGAGATAACTCGTATAAGTTAATACTCACCTGACTTGATCACCTCTTGTGTCGCTTGTCTGTTTCTTCCACTGAACGAAAGTACGTGACTTTACACCACTACCAGATCCAGGTTAGTGAGTACAACTGTAAAATGAGTTCACCGTTTTTCAGGGCACGGTCGAAAAAATAGTTTTATTCACGAGATCTGAACGATCATTGGCACTGTGGGAATGTGTGTAGTAAGTTAAGGCTTTGTGATGTTCTTTAAAACAAAAATGTCGTCTTTGGTTTGCATTGAGTACACAATAAAAGTAATAAGTTTTATTCTTAACTACACATCCTGCTTCTCAGCAGTGATAAATGATGTCAATAAATGAAAGAAAAAAGAAAGAAATTGCTAACAGTAATAAGAATAGTAATATTGTAATATTGTAATATAATAATAGTAAAATATATTAAAAAAATGTATTCTTACAAGTATCGCTCACACTTTATCAACATAAAATGCGTGTGATCTTAGGTTAAAAAATGTTCAATGAAAATGTCATGTTGCCATTTCTGACTTTATGTCTCTGGTTGAGACCCGGATGGAAATGAGTATACACCAGAAATCAAAGGTAATAATAATAATAATAATAAGTAGTAGTAGTAGTAGTAGTAGTAGTAGTTTTAACCGGTAATAATTTTAACGGTTTTCCTATTTAATATTCTGTTTCTGATAAATCTTAAATGCTTAACTTAATGATTGAGTAAGCTCATGGCGAGTTCTATGACAATAAGTCAGTCAGTCAGTTAAGTGCCATACGTGATACATGCTTGGGCGATCATGTCTCGAAAGAGACATGACTGACTGGGCAGAAGGTTATCCCGCAGTAGGATGCCATTACTTTCTGCGGTAGACTGGTTACTAGCCAAGGCTATGGAACCCAATCTGTCTTATTATTTAACCCATAACTGGAAGGAAGAGACCGATTAATACCTTTCCCAATGGTATTTGTGCGTAAGTGAATGCAAGTAATTCAACTGGAATTCGAGCTCGGCTCCCCGATTTCTCGTTCCGAGCCGATAGCCACTGCACCACAAAACACATGATAATAAGACAATTCCGTAAAATTCCCCTATCACATCGTTAAATATTTGAGCTTAACAACTTTAACAAAATATTGCAATAACAATCATAAATATGAATGGTTATTTTAAGAAATGGGTACAAATGAAAAGATTTAAAATTGACAACTTTTTCCACTTTTCTGAAACAACCATTAAACACTTTTATCTTTCATTCATTCATTCTTTATTTTTCTTTCTTTCATTTTCTCACTGAAACCAAGTAGTTTTTCCCCTCTTTTCATACGATCAAAACGGAATAGTCCCTTACTTATGAAGTATTGACAGCTGTTCAAACTTTCAAACCTTCTTTCTTTCTTTCTTTCTTTCTTTCTTTCACTGAAACTAAGTAGTGTCTTTCCTCGCAATCAAAATGGAATAGTCTATTATTTATCAGGTATTGCAGGGCGTAACGGTCGTGCAAAATAATGCAGGTAGGGAACAAGCACAATTATAATAAACTAAAATTCTTCCTGTTGTGGTTGGAGCTTTTGGTCTGATAAAGAAAGGAACTCAAGAACAAATCAAGAAAATCCATGGTGCATCATCTATCGTGGAAATAAAATGAAAGAGTTCTAACAAGCACAGCCCATAATCAGTGAAGAACTTCGTCCATTTACTCTTTTCTAATTACTGTCTTTTGTTTAATTAAGTGATAAATAAAATGACATTCTTTATTTGCCGTAGGTCATTGGTAATGACCCAATGTGTAATTATAATACAAAAGCAAGTCAAAGGGATATTTATAAAATTGTAGCAATATAGAAGGATATTCTATATGAACTCTATAGTTCAGATAAATGCTAAGTAGTTGAGTGACAAAATTGAAAAAACCTATCTCATGAGTTTGATCCTTCAAAAAGATTTCTTCACGCTAAATAAAGCTTTTATTAAAGGGATCACATATATGTAAAGAAGGAATATCCACAAACAAAAACAGAAGTGTTAAGAAGCTTAAGCGTCCCTGCATTTCAGTGTTTCTCTTAATGATAATCTACGTTGCTTTCTATTTTGTTCTCTCCTTATATATATATATATATATATATATATATATATATATATATCAACTTATTTATAAATGGAACTTTGTCTCTGTGTTCTTTTTGTTTTGTTTTTTTTATAAGCGTTTCACCCCGAGCAAGGCATGTCACTGCCACTACTGTGCAGGGGGCTACGTAGAGTGGAGAAAGGCTGATTAAATATAGGAAATAACTGAGGGTGGGTGATAGGCGGGTGAGGATACCGAGAATGAGGGTTGGGTAGATGAGAGTGTTCTGAGAATAGTTGGGAGTTAGTGTGATAGGAGGTGTCTATTGACCCTACATTTAAACACCTGGAGATTGTAACTGTCGGGAAAGCAGACTTGTGGAAGGGAATTCCACAGGCGGGAAGCGCGAGAAAAGAAGCTGTTGGAGTAGAATTTACGGTTACATCTTATTTGTTTAACTGTAAAAGGGTGGGACCTAGTTGCTAATCTAGTATCTCGTGTAAATTCGTGCTTAGGCGGCACCAGTGATCTAAGCTCATCGGAGCAGAAGCCATGAAAGTACTTGTAGAAGAGGCACAGGGAAGCTACATCACGCCGGTGTGAGAGCGGCTGCAGCCGGTCTGCCAAGTCAGTATCAACCACGTTACAGATCCTCCTTTGTATTTTGTCAAGAAGCCCAAGGAGAGCAGCAGGGGCACCCGACCAGATATGGCAGCAATATTCAATACACGGGCGGATGGTAGATTTGTATATGTGCAGAATAGTTTCAGGTGGGAAAAATTTCCGGGCCCTGCACAGGGAGCCCACTTTCATAGCAGCAGATTTGGCAATGGATTCAATATAGTCATTCCATTTGAGGTCCGCCGAGAGTGTAAGGCCAAGGAGGCGTAGTATTTTACTCTCTGGGAGGCTAGCCTGTCCCATGCTAATGGGAGGTAGATGCGATTGTCTATGGTGGTTAGTTGATAACAGCTTTGTTTTGGAGGCATTGAAATTTACCAACCATTTCCTACCCCAGGTCACTACGGATTGGAGGTCCCTTTCAAGTGCGGCAGCGAGGTTCACTTTGTCGTCCAGACCTGGTTTCTGATCGATGCGGGAGTAGATTGTTGTGTCGTCAGCATACATGCCAACTTGGGATCTAATGGTGTCGGGGAGATCATTAATGTAGATAAGAAAGAGCGTGGGACCTAGGATAGAACCTTGAGGGACGCCCGCGTTCGTATAGTAGTTTTGGGAGGCATGCCCATTTAATACCACCTTTAATGTGCGGTTAGAGAGGAAGGACTGGATGAGGTCAAACAGATGTCCAGTTATCCCATAGCTCCGCAGTTTGCACAAGAGGCCAGCATGCCAGACCCTGTCGAATGCTTTGGAGATATCCAAGGCAACGGTTCGGGCTTCACCATTCTTGTCGAGTGCCTGGTATATGTACTCGGTAATGGTCGTTATCATATCAGCAGTAGACCTGGTGAAGCGAAACCCA
Organism: Ascarosepion bandense; assembly: GCA_037127315.1. Lineage (NCBI taxonomy): Eukaryota > Metazoa > Mollusca > Cephalopoda > Sepiida > Sepiidae > Ascarosepion > Ascarosepion bandense. Next base: position 507,339 of record JBBBDQ010000883.1, read on the forward strand.
TACTGTTTGTCAGAGAGAAGCCCGTTGGTCATAAGGTGCTGAATCACCTCGGCGTTGATAATGGCTTCGAAAACTTTGCCAAAGATTGGAAGGAGACTAATAGGACGGTAATTGGCGGGGTCTGAGGGTTCGCCAGAATTCTTTGTGTCCGTTATCTATAGACTCCGAAACGGCTGAACCGATTTTCTTAAAAATTTACACAGTTGTACTATAAGCGTCTGCGAGTGTTCTTAGCTAGGTTTTGTGTCGAGGTACCCCCGATAAATATTGAAAATCGATAATCGAAAAAATCGGGTTATAGAAGGAGTGGTCCGATTTTAATAAAATTTGATACCCTCATAGATAAAGACATAAGAATACAGAAGTTTCAAGGTTGTAGTTCTCACAGTGCAGAAAATCGATAATATCTAAATTTATTTATAAATGGAGATTTGTCTGTGTGTGTGTGTGTGTATCCGTTACCTATAGACTCCGAAACAGCTGAACCAATTTTCTTGAAAATTTACACAGCTGTACTATAAGGGCTGCGAGTGTTCTTGGATAGGTTTTATGTCGAGGCACCCGCGATAAATATCAAAAATCGATAATCGAAAAAATCGGTTTATAGATGGAGTGGTCCGATTTTAATCAAATTTCATACAATCATAGACATAGACATAAGAAACAATATTCAGAAGTTTCAAGGTTGCTGTTCTTACAATAGTGCAGAAAATTTGATATCCATACCATTCATTTTTCTTACAGTTTACGGTTTCGCTTTAATTGGAAATAACTATTGCTTTTTAGTCTTTCGTGCCAACGTCCAAAGAGTCTGAGCTCCAGGACCATGGATTAGTTTTAAAGCTTTCATTACACGCCGGGCTATACTGCTAGTATATATATAAAAGGCAAGATGTTTGTGTGTGTGTCTGTTTATCTGCCTGTATGTCTGTATTTTTTCAGCCCTTTTATTTTAGTTCGAATTTGGCTCTAAGTAGGTATAATTCTAGTTCTTAGTCTCAGCCATGATACCATTTACTCAGAGGACTTATTTAGCTTTCAAAATTCAGTTTACGACGAAAAAAACTTATTTGATATCGATATCAGAAAATCAAAATTTGACTTACATCCATTCATTTTTCTTTCAGTCTACGGTTTCGCTTTAACTGGAAATAACTATTGCTTTTTAGTCTTTCGTGCCAACGTCCAAAGAGTCTGAGCTCCAGGACCATGGATTCGTTTTAAAGCTTTCATTACACCGCCGGGCTATACTGCTAGTATATATATATTGGAACGTCGGTTATCGACCATAATCCGTTCCAGAAAGTCGGCCGAAAACCGAAATGCACGAAAACTGAGGTAATATTCCCATAAGAAATAATGTAAATTCAATTAATCCGTTCCATGCACTAAAATATAAACAAAAATACATTTTAGACAGAATAACTATTGTGGTGCTGTAGATATCGGCTCGCGAACGGGAAATTGGAGTGCCGAGTTCGAATTCCAGTTGAATTACGCGCAAATACCCTTTGAAAAGATATTAATTCGTCGCTTCTCCCTCCAGCTATGGGTTCTATAGCTTTAGTTGGCAATCAGTCAACCACAGAAATAGCAACCTAATGCGAGAAAATCTTCTATCCAATCAGTCATGTTTCTTTCTAGACATGATCACCCAAGACTGTTTCACGTATAGCACTTAACTGACTGAACTACAGTTTTATACGGAAAGGAGAATCTGTAACGTGATTGGTCCCGACCTGGCAGCTCGACTCCATCCACTTTCTCACCGGCGGGATGTAGCTTCCCTCTATTTTACAAATATTTTCATGGCTTTTGTTCCGACGAGTTTAGCTCACTGATACCCCCTCTACAAGAATTTACTCGAGCAACCAGACAGGCAACAAGATCCCACCTTTTTACAGTTAAATCAAGTAAGCCGACACTTCTACTCCACCAGCTTCTCTTCTCGCACTTCCCTCCTGTGTAACTCCTTTCCGTATACTTGCTTCTCTGATGGCTACACTCTACAAGAATTTAAATGCAATGTCAATTCCCATCTCTTGTTCACATGACTCCTTTCCTTCTCTCGTCCTTTCCCCCACCTCCTCGTGTATTTTGTTTTTTCCTTTCTCACTCTACCCTTGTAACTGTCTTCACACTGATATTCCCATCCTTCTCATGCCCTTTCTCCGACACCCCCTGTAACGGTACGTCTTTCTCTTCGGTCTCCTCCTGCTTTCATTCTCTTTTCCCTGCGCACAAGTGGCGGTATCGCCTTGCGTGGGGTGAAACGATTAAAAAAACTTTACATTAACTTATATCTTGCTGGTGCCTGTAAAAATGTTAAGGAGTAGAGAGAGGAGTGGTGTTATTCTTTAGGAGGAGAATTTCCCCCCTCCATAACGACGTCAGGTAAGAATTTTCTGCTGTTCTTTCCCTTCTCCTTCTCTTCGTTTTGCGATGATTTCTTTCTCCACTTCAATTGTTTTTCTTTCGACTTTTTTTTTTCCTTTACCAGTATCACTATTAATTTTCTTTGGAGCCATGGTTAATGAATAGAAAAAAAAAGCGCATTACAATAAAGTTGGCAAAGAAAAGCAGAGCACAATACAGGAAGATTTCTGTCGGTGAAACTGCGGAAGGATCATTACCGTCGCTTGCTCTCTTGTTCGTTCGAGTTTTCGTTTCCGTATTACCGTCGCGGGGTCTCGGCGGTCGCTAGGTAAGGACTGAACGCGGGTGAACCACGTCGAGCTGGGGTATACGAATGTTGGCTCGTTTTTGTCTGATGCAACTCGGAAATGGGAAGAGAAGCCGCGCCGCCGTCGTATAGACGGCTGCCGATATTCCAGCCGCGTTATGAGATCCTCGTATCTTGGTGCCGAGGACGCCTGGCTAGCGGAAACGACGCGAGCCCCTTTGACGCTTATTTTTTCTTTCCTCTCCCGCGTACGAGACGGGCACCGTTGCACGTCCGACTTTGGCGTAAGGTTAGCTTTACTTCCTACGTCTCCTTCAGCCATGGTGAACCAGCGAATTGTACGTGGACTGTCCTCGGTTGTAGAACTTTTGTAAAAATTCAAAAAATAAAATTCTAAAACGCAATTAAAGTGTTTCGTTCTTATTTTTTTCACCTCTCTTATACAACCCGTCGGTAGACTTAAAACTCAGTTCATTTCGGTTAATTTTGGGCGATAACCGAGGCATTTTCATCTTGAATTTTCCATTCGAATACTGATTTGTGCAACATGTGAGATGTTCGCGAATCAAAGTTTCTTCCAACAGGAAACATTTTCTTTAGTAAGATGTTTTTATTTCTATGCCGGTTAACAGTAATTTTACTTTAAAAAAGCATTGCGTGATGTCTACGCAAAGACGTGCGCCCACCAAACGTTAATACTTAATAGCTTCAGATTAAAAGAAACATTATATATATATATATATATATATATATATATATATATATATATATATATATATAAACAGACAAATAAAATAAGATATATAAACCAAAATACTTCTCCCTCAACTAACAAGAAGTTGACCATTAAATAAAAAAGAAGAGGAAGGAGAAAAACCACTCTTTCTTCACTTTCTGAATAACCATGAATTCATTTTATATTTTCTAAAATAAACCATTTTCACCATTTTTAAAGTATCACCTGAAGAAGAACAATAATGCTCTGAAACATGAAAAATTTTGTGTAGTGATATAATGCCTTCATAAACCATTGTAATAAAAAAATACAATATTAAGCTTTACTCTGTATTGAACACTTTTTATAAAAAATGTAAATGCAACAAATAGTGTTTTTTTAATCTATCTGTTTTTTCACTTCATTATAATATATATATATATATTCACCTGAATACTATTTTTATATATATGCGTACACCTGAGTGTATACCCATATGTACATTTATTAATTCACACACACACACACACACACACACACACACACACACATATATATATATATATATATATATATATATATACACACACACACGTACCTCGATTCATTTTCGAGATCTAAGTCTTAAAATTAAATTTTAAAAATGAATACGTTTTCTTGAATATTTTATTTTAGCTTTAATTGAGTGCTAAATTTTAAATTTATTATTATCAGTAAAATTAGAAATTATATTGATAAAAATCTAAAATTTTTCAATTTTTAATTTTTCAATTTTTCGACCATTTTTAGCGATCGACACATTTGTAAACATAAGTTGATTCTCAGTTTTAAAGAAGTTGATAAAATAAAATATATATTTGTGATACATTATATTTAGAAAACTAACAAATTTAAGTTTAAGTTAATGTGATTTACACAAGTATTACTTATGTATAGCATGAAATTTGTCTAAAACTATTTCTTAATCACTGAGTGTTCATCGTTCTGACCTTCCCCGTATGATTTGACATATGATAACAGCTAGATGCGAAATAAGCTTAATGTCTATGGTGATCGCAATTGGCATAATTGTCTAAATTTTTTTCCTGTAAGGGGAAAAAGCCGTGCAACATAAGACCTTTTAATGTACACACAGAAATTACCATATTAAAAAAATTTAATTTAAAAAGAAATACAATAGCTTGACAGTCTGTATTAAAATGTTCACTTTTCGATTAGTAAATATAGTCTCCACTTAATAACTTAATAGCCTAACGTCTACAAGTCTTTGAAGTAATTTAAAAATATTTTTGAAACTTTAAAAATTATTATAATTTTAAAAAATGAAGCAGTTCTTTTAAAATTTCTTTATTAACCGAAAAACATTTTATCTTCAGACTATAATGTCCTTAATATATATCATTTATTAAAACAATTAAAAGCTTATCTAATTAAATAATGTTATAGTTTTATTAAATTTTATTTTACTATTGGGAGCAGATTTTCGGATAAAAAGGGCCAAATATCTGAAAAAATGAATGATTTACTACATTCCTCAGTGAGTCGTGCGTTTAACTAATAAAACCATTTTTTCCTACAGAATTTAATTTCTTGAAATTTTATAAATTTACGTGAAGGGTAGGGTAACAAAAGCAAAAGAAAATATTTTTTACAAAGAATTTTTTAAAATAATAATTTTAAACATAATTTAAGTCATTCGTGAGTAAGTCCTGAAAGTTTCATAAAAATCCAACAATTATTTGATTTTTGGAAGAATTAACAAATTAATGTGCTTTTCACCAGAAAAAACTGAGATACGTAATGTTACATTATCCAATGTAAACACTCGTACCGATTTGGTTAACCGTTAACAAAAATCAAATCAAGATTTTTTACCAACATTTCGAACGCGTTAGAAAGGATTTTTTTTAATAATTAAAAAATACTTTGATGCTTCCTCTTACTAATAACATAAATATTTTGATGAAAGAAATTCATTTTTATTAAATTTGGGGCCTTTTTCTTCATACTAAGTTGTTTTTTCAGCGTTTACGTGGAGGTGCCTACATGTGGAAGAAATACAAGTGCCGTTTACAATTTTACAGGAAAAACGTCAAAGATACAGAGATGGTTAGCTTAAATTTTCAATTTCGACGTCTTGTGTTTTACTTTGCCAATCACATTTAGCTTTTTAATCGGTTTTGTTTTTACTTAAACATTGTGATATGCTAATGACGAAACGTTCCGTCAAAATATTTAGCAGGACACAGGGTGATTCTATTTCTATAGCCAACCCTGAGAAAGAAACAAGAGTAGCTAGCCCCAGCCAATATTCGAATGGGTTCACATATCACATTTAATATCAGGGGACCATTAAAACGTCAACCAGAACAGAGAGAGAGAGAGAGAGAGAGAGAGAGAGAGAGAGAGAGAGAGAGAGAGAGAGAACGAGCGAGAGATAGAGAAAATCCTTCAGCTACAACAGAGAGAGAGAGAGAGAGAGAGAGAGAGAATTTCTATAACGGAAAAGAAAGTCAAGGACAGAACCGCTATTCCAACAGAAAAAGAAAAACTGACAAAAGAGCTCCTCAACCACAATAAAGTAAGTGAGAGACAAAAGAAAGAAAGAAACAAACAAACAAACAAAGAGGAAGAGAGAACCTCAACCAGCTCACATTTTACTATCAGGTGACCGTTACACGTCAACCAGAACACAGACAGACAGACAGGCAGACAGACAGAGCAGCTCAACAACAGAGAGGGAAAAGAAAAAGCTACTCAACTGTAACAGACATCTAAAGAAAGAAAACACCTCATCCACAACAGAGAGAGAGAGAGAGAGAGAGAGAGAGAGAGAGAGAGAGAGAGAGATTCCATCAGTCACAACAGAAAAGAAAAGCAGAGAACCCTCTCAACCTCAACGAAGGGAGAGGGGGGCGGAAAGGAGATCTCAACCATAATTAAGAAAATTAAAGACAAAGAAAGTAAGAAAGAAACAAAGCCTGTGAATTACAAGACACACACACGCACAGAGAGAGAGAGAGAGAGAGAGAGGGAGAGAGAGAGAGAGCACCTCAACAACAGAATGGTGTGGGGGTGGAAGAAAGTTACTCAACTACATCAGGAAGCGAGAGAAAGAGCGATTCCATCAATTATGAAGAGATGGAGGAGAATGGAGAACCTTTCAACCTCAACAAAGTGTGTGTGTGTGTGTGTGTGAGAGAGAGAGAGCGGAAAGGGTATTGAAAATGACTAGAGTAGAAAGTAAAGATGAAAACAAGGAAGAGAAAAAGAGATAGAAAGAGAGAATTAAAAGAATAGAATAAAAGTTTCAAAATTCTGAAATGTTCAAAAATGACCTTGACCAAAATTTTTGGTCTTTGCTTACTGTTACATAAAAAATTGTCATGGCTCGTTTTTTGTTTTCTTTTGTTTGTTTTTATTCATTCAATTACATTTCGGCTTTCGAGAAGGACACAGGAGTTAACAGTAGCCAGTGAAATGAGTTCTAATCCTCTTCCTTATATCCTCATATGAAAGTAAAATAAAAATGTTTTGCTCTTATTTTCTCTAAAACAGTTTCTTTCCAAGACAATACAAATGGTCCAAGTTCAAATGTTTGGCATAATCGTTTTCTTTATGTGTCGTGTCCCTTCATGACGTAGACGTTCATGGACCTCTACTTACCCCTATTCCTTGTCGCTCTTAACACTATCTCTCTTGTTATGTAAACATAAAATGCAAAAAACAAAATTGAAACCACTGTCATCAGTAAAAAGAGGAGCCCAAAATGCTAATTATAGATCGGGGATACTAAAATCAAGCAGGTACAGAAATTTAAATAGTTGTAAAATCTTCTAACAGGGAACCGAAAGAGCGACATTGGCCAAGGATGCATTCCAAAAGTTAAGCAGAGTATTGAGAAACAGAAAAATTTCATTGGAAACAAAAAAAAAAGGGATATATATTTTTTTTATAAGCGTTTCACCCCGAGCAAGGCATGTCACTGCCACTACTGCGCAGGGGGCTACATAGAGTGGAGAAAGGATGATTAAATATAGGAAATGTCAGAGGGTGGGTGATAGGCGGGTAGGGATACCGAGAATGGTTAAATATAGGAAATGTCAGAGGGTGGGTGATAGGCGAGTAAGGATACTGAGAATGAGAGTTGGGTAAATGAGAGTATTCTGAGAATAATTGGGAGTTAGTGTGATAGGAGGTGTCTATTGACCCTACATTTAAACACCTGGAGATTGTAGCTGTCGGGAAAGCAGACTTGTGGAAGGGAGTTCCACAGGCGGGAAGCGCGAGAAAAGAATCTGTTGGAGTAGAATTTACGGTTACATCTTATTTGTTTAACTGTAAAAGGGTGGGACCTAGTTGCTAATCTAGTATCTCGTGTAAATTCGTGCTTAGGCGGCACCAGTGATCTAAGCTCATCGGAGTAGAAGCCATGAAAGTACTTGTAGAAGAGGCACAGGGAAGCCACATCACGCCGGTGAGAGAGTGGTTGCAGCCGGTCTGCCAAGTCAGTATCAACCACGTTACAGATCCTCCTTTGTATTTTGTCAAGAAGCCCAAGGAGAGTAGCAGGGGCACCCGACCAGATATGGCAGCAATATTCAATACACGGGCGGATGGTAGATTTGTATATGTGCAGAATAGATTCAGGTGGGAAAAACTTCCGGGCCCTGCACAGAGAGCCGACTTTCATAGCAGCAGATTTGGCAATGGATTCGATATAGTCATTCCATTTGAGGTCCGCCGAAAGTGTAAGGCCAAGGAGGCGTAGTATTTTACTCTCTGGGAGGCTAGCCTGTCCCATGCTAATGGGAGGTAGATGCGATTGTCTATGGTGGTTAGTTGATTCGTTTTAGAGGCATTGAAATTTACTAGCCATTTCCTACCCCAGGCCACTACGGATTGGAGGTCCCTTTCAAGTACAGCAGCGAGGTTCACTTTGTCGTCCACACCTGGTTTTTGATTGATGCGAGAGTAGATTGTTGTGTCATCGGCATACATGCCAACTTGGGATCTAATGGCGTCGGGGAGATCATTAATATAGATCAGAAAGAGCGTGGGACCTAGGATAGAACCTTGAGGGACGCCCGCGTTCGTATAGTAGTTTTGGGAGGCATGCCCATTTAATACCACCTTCAATGTACGGTTAGAGAGGAATGACTGGATGAGGTCAAACAGATGTCCAGTTATCCCGTAGCTCCGCAGTTTGCACAAGAGGCTAGCATGCCAGACCTTGTCGAACACTTTGGAGATATCCAAGGCAACGGTTCGGGCTTCGCCATTCTTGTCAAGTACCCGGTATATGTACTCGGTAATGGTCGTTATCATATCAGCAGTAGACCTGGTGAAGCGAAACTCGTACTGTTTGTCAGAGAGAAGCCTGTTGACTGTGAGATGCTGAATCACCTTGATAATGGCTTCGAAAACTTTGCCAAAGATCGGAAGGAGACTAATAGGACGGTAATTGGCAGGGTCTGAGGGTTCGCCAGAATTCGTAAATATAGGAACTACACAGGAGGACTTCCAACAGGCAGGAAAACAGTAAGCAGATAGGCAGAGGTTATAGAGTTTAGAGAGGACAGAGGAGAGTTCTGGGGCACATTTCTTCAGTACTATGACTGGGATTCCGTCACCGCCGCTCGCTTTGTGTGGGTCAAGTTGTGCAATTATCTTGGCGACCAGCGAGGGTGTAATGTGGACGCTATTTAGTTGAGCCTTAGTTCTTTGGATTGGTATGTGATGTCTGCCCTTCAATATGGTGGCGAACGCAGAACAATCTCATCAAAAATGAAAGATAAACTGGAAGCAACCGAAGTGTGTTTCTAAAAGCGGATACCGAGGAAACAATGGACCAAACATGTGATCAACAACAAAATGTTGGAGAGGCTGGAAACGAAAAAGAAACTTATACTTAACATCTGGCAAAAAACAGCAGAAAATTTTGGAACATATAATGATGAAGGAGGGTTCGGAAAATCTGATACTCTCAGGGCAGACAGAGAAAGAAAGAAACGGGAAAGTAGTCCATTACATACTTGATGGGCTTAAGCAAATGGATAGAAGATAAAGTTTGCGAGGGGTAACAAGTGAAAAGGCATTAAGAGTTACAATGGATGATAAGGAGATGTGGAAGGCCATGATCGCCTAGGACCTGAAGTGACATGGCCCATAGAAGAAGATCTGATACTCATAGGACAAATAGAGAGAAAGAAATACAGGAGAAAGCAACCCGTGACATACTTGATGGGCTTGAACAAATGGATGGTAGAACGCGGTTTGGGAGGCGAAACAGGAGAAAAGGTATTAAGTGCTACAAAGAATAGGGAGATGTGCAAGGCCATGATTTCTTACGCACGGAAGGGACATGTCACATAGAAGATCTCTCCCACACTCTGCTCTACCATCCACATTCTGTTCTTATTGTCATTACTCCTTAATAATGATTTTTCTTAGGTAATTTTACTATCAGTAGACCCTTATGTTTTAGTGGCTTTATGACCTTGCTTGATTAAACAAAGAAACCTGCACGCAGGTGTTCTTAAGCTAAACTGTTAAATTCAGTTTGTGTAATTTGTTTTTATTTTACAAAATTGCATACAGTGTGCGATGTATAAATTATCATCATTTTATATTTTTTAATTTCACGCATGTGCGTTGTTGTTTTCATTTTGTTGGCTTTACAGTATAGTAGGGTCAGTTGGGCACTATCTCTGAGAAAAAGAGCACCATGACGCAATTTACACATGTGCGTTTTTTTTGGTTTGGATTTTGTCGACTGCATCGTATAGTAAGGTCAGTTGGGCATCATCTGTGAGAAAATGAGCACCATGACAGAATTTACTCCGCCAAAAATTATGGAAACGGCATGCTGTACTGCTTGGTATTGGCACCGGAAGCTGCAATAAAAGCAATCCAGAGTGTTTGGGTGTCAATCTGAGGATAATGCAGAGCATTCTGAACGTATTAGTTGTGTCTCATGGTGATTACTTGAAGTGATGGTAACTGTCATGATGAGCTTTTTCCTTTGGTACCATGATTTTATGAATTTAACCAAAATACGAAATTGGCAACTATATCTCATTATTTTACAATTTAACTTTCTAGGTATATCCTATTCTAACAGTTTCTTCTCTCTCTCTCTCTCTCTCTCTCTTCTGGCTAGTGGATCTCTCTTCCAGTATCTTAATTTTTAAATTTCTAGAAGTAACCGTAAATTCTATGCTTACAATTTCTTCTAATGTACTAATCACTTGTGGAACACTTCATGTTTCTTGCTTTCCAGACAACTTTGATCTTTAGAAATTTAAATGCAATCTCAATCGTAATTTTCTGTCTCCTTCAATTCTCTTCCTATTGTCCTCTCTTCATAATGAATTTTCTCAGATTCTTTCATTTTCAGTAACCCTTAGTGTATTAGTAGCTTTATTGACATGCTTGTGGCGAATTTTTAATCGAGTTCATCCCAAGCAAGGCAATAAAGCCACATAGGCGCAGAGGGTTGCTGGGTGTGGAACAGGAACATTAATAAGGAGCGTTAACAGAGGAAGAGTAATCAGGTAAACAGCGGATATCGATTGACATTGCATTTAAATTTTTGCAGATTAAAGTTCGCTGTGAGGGAGTTCCACAAGCGAGAAGTGCGAGAAAAGATACTGTTAGCATAGAACTTACGGTTACATCTACCCAGCTTAACTGTAAATTAGTGAGACATCATCGCTAGTCTAGTATTTCACTTAAACTCGTAAATTCTAGATACCACAGCAAAGAGATCAACCTAACAGTTGCCATGAAATATTCATAGGAAAGGCAAATGGAGGAAATCTTACGGCAGTGAAGAAAGTAAATGAAACCCAGACGCCAGAACAGAACCAATAATATTGCTGATTCTTTGGATTTTATCAAGGAGCTCAAGGTAAATAGTAGGAGCAGCGGTATTGTAAGCAATAATGAGAGCAATTACTTCTTGTTACGGTTGATTAGGATGAAAACTTTCAAAATAAAACACATTGAATATTTTCAAAAGAAAATAATTCATTACGCGGAAAAAGTTTGCAAATATACATCTATAGCCATTGAATCAGAAATAATAAAATTAACAATAGTTTTCAAATGTCAGCTCAAAGTTTCGTGATTTCTTACTCTTCAGAACTTCCGATAAGATTCATTGTATAGAATGTCGATTTTATGCATAATCTTTTTTTTACTTTTTATAACTGTAAGGTTGGAAAGTCAAATAATCATTTGTTTATATATATATATATATATATATATATATATATATATATATTTGTGTGTGTGTGTGTGTGTGTGTGTGTGTGTGTGCGAAGAAAACCAACAGTTTTACAATTCCGAGTTCTCCGGCATTTACATTTTTTAATAAAAGTGCTCAATACAACAAATATTGTAGGGCATAATAATTAAATTTGTTTTTATTTAAAATTAATAAAGTTTACATCCGTAACTAACAAACGTATTGGTTTTTATATTCAAATAAAAGTCATTTTCACAACAATAATCTAACATTGCCTGATGACGAGGTAAAAATCTTGAAACATAGAAATTTGCGTGTCGCAATGAAAACTATATTAATTTTAAATTTAAAAAAAAAACAAATTTAATTAGATCTATCTATCTATCTATCTATCTATCTATCTATCTATCTATCTATCAGATGTAAAACGGTAAACTTATAGATATGTAAGATAGACTCTGGCGAGAAAAACCGTCTAGCATTATACAGTAAACCAACCTTCATGACAGATGATTAGCAAAGGATTCAGTACAGTCTTTCCTTTTCATGTCAACCGAGAGCGTGAGCCCATATTAGGATGATTATAAATGTCTGGGATTGTCTCATCTTTTTAGTTACTGATCGCCCTGCTTAGATTGAGCTTAAGTTTATACTAATTAGTCTAGGAATTGGCAATTACTATGTCACCAATATCACAGATCAACGTTTTAATCCACTAAGACAAGTAGCAAAGATGTTGATTGAATAAAGTGTTCGGTTCGAAATTTTTCGAAGGTTAACCGAATTGAAAGAAACTTGAAAGTGGCTGAAACACTGAGATAATTATAACAAAGACGAGGACATTAGTCTGAATGTATATCATGTAAATTCAAGGTAAAGTTTACATTTTGTTTTAGGAAAGTGAACTTTATTTTCGAAGTAGCCATTACCTGGGTATTGTACTAATGATTTTTGAGAGTTTGAATTCCTCCCATATCACCTGATATCTACAGCTCTAACCGAGGTAACTTGACTATTTGGAGATGACAAACTTGTCTTACCAACATAAAAATGCAATGTTGGGCTGTGTGCCTTATCAGCTGAGGACATAGTCCCACCACACTAAATTGTGATATGAATTACAATTTGCTATTTTCACAAATCCTCACTTCTTCTGTAGTTTTGCTTGGTAATCTATATAGAGATGCATTTTCGATAAACAGTTACCTGGTCACTTGTGGGGACGTAAAGACCTAAAAGACTTTCAATGATTAAAATTCGTTAAAATATAAAAATAAAACAGATAAATAAATACAAGTAATATTTTTATAATCGTTTCACCCCGAGAAAGGCAGGACTGGTGCGTAGAGGGTTACAGTGAGAGAAAAAACAAGATACAGGTGATCTCAAAGAAACGATAAGAGAAGGGTAGAATTCAAGAAGATAGAAAATGGCAATTCACATTACATTTAAACTTTTGGAGATTGTCGCTATGTAGGAAGCAAGCGAACGGAAAGAAGTTCCACCAACATGAAGAACTAGAAAAGAAACTATTGCAATAGAAAAGGCGGTTATATTTAACTATTTTGATGGTAAAAAGGCGGAATCTACATGACAATCTAGAACTTGCAAATTCATATGGTCGGGATACTAGGGATAAAAGTTTGTTAGAGAGCATTTGCTATGAAAATACTTGTAGAAAAGGCTAAGGAGAGCCAGTCACATCACGTCGGCGAGAAAGTGACCGAAGGCAGACTGTCAAGTCAGGATCGATTATATTGCAGATCCTGACGAAAAAAATTCTTAGCCTGGCACAATGACTCAACCTTCCTAGGTGTAGTTTTCAGCTATAAATTCGAATATATATATATATATATCTTAAAACCTGAAGATTCAAATCTGTAACTTCAGAAAAACAGATGTGTTTTGCCAAAAGGAGGGAATGCCGACAGGGCTTTGATATAAAGAGGAAAGACCAGAAGTGTTTTGCCAAAAAGAAAAAAGATCAGCAGGATTTTGCTAAAAATGGGGCAGACCAAAAGGGTTTTGCCAAAAAGAGGGTATGCCGAAAGTGTTTTGATATAAAAAGGAAAGACCAGAAGTGTTTCGCCAAAAAAAAAAAAAGAAAAAAAAAAGATCAGCAGGATTATTTTGCTAAAAATAGGGCAGACCAGAAGGGTTTTGCAAAAAGAGGGAATGCCGAAAGGGTTTTGATATAAAGAGCTATGACCAGAAATGTTTTGCCAAAAAGAAAAAAGAGCAGCGGGATTTTGCTAAAAATGGGGCAGACCAGAAGGGTTTTGCCAAAAAGAGGGAATGCCGAAAGGGTTTTGATATAAAGAGGTAAGACCAGAAGTGTTTTGCCAAAAAGAAAAAAAGATCAGCAGGATTTTGCTAAAAATGGGGCAGACCAGAAGGGTTTTGCCAAAAAGAGGGAATGCCGAAAGGGTTTTTATATAAAGAGCTAAGACCAGAAGGGTTTTGCCAAAAAGAAAAAAGACCAGCAGGATTTTGCTAAAAATGCGGCAGACCGAGAAGGGTTTTGCCAAAAAGAGGGAATGCCAAAAAGGTTCTGATATAGAGAGGAAATACCAGAACAGTTTTGCCAAAAAGAAAAAAGACCAGCAGGATTTTGCTAAAAATGGGGCAGACCAGAAGGGTTTTGCCAAAAAGAGGGAATGCCGAAAGGGTTTTTATATAAAGAGCTAAGACCAGAAGGGTTTTGCCAAAAAGAAAAAAGACCAGCAGGATTTTGCTAAAAATGCGGCAGACCAGAAGGGTTTTGCCAAAAAGAGGGAATGCCAAAAAGGTTCTGATATAGAGAGGAAATACCAGAACAGTTTTGCCAAAAAAGAAAAAAGACCAGCAGGATTTTGCTAAAAATGGAGCAGACCAGAAGGGTTTTGCCAAAAAAGAGGGAATGCCGGAAGTGTTTTGATATAAAGAGGAACTACCAGAAGGGTGTTGCCAAAAAGAAAAAACAGCAGCAGGATTTTGCTAAAAATAGGTCAGACCAGAAGGGTTTTGCCAAAAAGAGGGAATGCCGAAAGGGTTCTGATATAGAGAGGAAATACCAGATGGATTTTGCCAAAAAGAAAAAAGACCAGCAGAATTTTGCTAAAAATAGGTCAGACCAGAATGGTTTTGCCAAAAAGAGGGAATGCCGAAAGGGTTTTGATATAAAGAGCTAAGACCAAAAGTGTTTTGCCAAAAAGAAAAAAGGCCAGCAGGATTTTGCTAAAAATAGGGCAGACCAGAAGGGTTTTGCCAAAAAGAGGGAATGCCGAAAGGGTTTTGATATAAAGAGCTAAGACCAGAAGTGTTTTGCCAAAAAGAAAAAAGACCAGCAGGATTTTGCTAAAAATAGGGCAGAACAGAAGGGTTTTGCCAAAAAGAGGGAATGCCGAAAGGGTTTTGATATAAAGAGGAAATACCAGAAGAGTTTTGCCAAAAAGAAAAAAGACTAGCAAGATTTTGCAAAACATGGGGTAGACCAGAAGGGTTTTGCCAGAAGGAGGGAATGCCGAAAGGGTTTTTATATAAAGAGGAAAGACCAGAAGGATTTTGCCAAAAAGAAAAAAGACCAGCAGGATTCTGCTAAAAATAGGTCAGACCAGAAGGGTTTCGCCAAAAAGAGGGAATGCCGAAAGGGTTTTGATATAAAGAGCTAAGACCAGAAGTGTTTTGCCAAAAAGAAAAAAGACCAGCAGGATTTTGCTAAAAATGAGGCAGACCAGAAGGGTTTTGCCAAAAAGAGGGAATGCCGAAAAGGTTCTGATATAGAGAGGAAATACCTGAAGGGTTTTGTCAAAAAGAAAAAAAGATCAGCAGGATTTTGTTAAAAATGGGGCAGACCAGAAGGGTTTTGCCAAAAAAAGGGAATGCCGAAAGTGTTTTTATATAAAAAGGAAAGACCAGAAGGGTTTTGCCAAAAAAAAAAAAAGAAAAAAAAAAGAGCAGCAGGATTTTGCTAAAAATGTGGCAGACCAGAAAGGTTTTGCCAAAAAGAGGGAATGCCGAAAGGGTTTTGATATAAAGAGCTAGACCAGAAGTGTTTTGCCAAAAAGAAAAAAGACCAGCAGGATTTTGCTAAAAATATGTCAGACCAGAAGGGTTTTGCCAAAAAGAGGGAATGCCGAAAGGGTTTTGATATAAAGAGCTAAGACTAGAAGTGTTTTGCCAAAAAGAAAAAAGACCAGCAGGATTTTGCTAAAAATATGTCAGACCAGAAGGGTTTTGCCAAAAAGAGGGAATGCCGAAAGGGTTTTGATATAAAGAGCTAAGACCAGAAGTGTTTTGCCAAAAAGAAAAAAGACCAGCAGGATTTTGCTAAAAATAGGGCCGACCAGAAGGGTTTTGCCAAAAAGAGGGAATGCCGAAAGGGTTTTGATATAAAGAGCTAAGATCAGAAGTGTTTTGCCAAAAAGAAAAAAGACTAGCAAGATTTTGCTAAAAATAGGGCCGACCAGAAGGGTTTTGCCAAAAAGAGGGAATGCCGAAAGGGTTTTGATATAAAGAGGAAATACCAGAAGAGTTTTGCCAAAAAGAAAAAAGACTAGCAAGATTTTGCAAATCATGGGGTAGACCAGAAGGGTTTTGCCAGAAGGAGGGAATGCCGAAAGGGTTTTTATATAAAGAGGAAAGACCAGAAGGATTTTGCCAAAAAGAAAAAAGACCAGCAGGATTTTGCTAAAAATAGGTCAGACCAGAAGGGTTTTGCCAAAAAGAGGGAATGCCGAAAGGGTTTTGATATAAAGAGGTAAGATCAGAAGTGTTTTGCCAAAAAGAAAAAAGATCAGCAGGATTTTGTTAAAAATGGGGCAGACCAGAAGGGTTTTGCCAAAAAAAGGGAATGCTGAAAGTGTTTTGATATAAAAAGGAAAGACCAGAATGGTTTTGCCAAAAAAAAAAAAAGAAAAAAAAAAGAGCAGCAGGATTTTGCTAAAAATGTGGCAGACCAGAAGGGTTTTGCCAAAAAGCGGGAATGCCGAAAGGGTTTTGATATAAAGAGCTAGACCAGAAGTGTTTTGCCAAAAAGAAAAAAGACCAGCAGGATTTTGCTAAAAATAGGTCAGGCCAGAAGGGTTTTGCCAAAAAGAGGGAATGCCGAAAGGGTTTTGATATAAAGAGCTAAGACCAAAAGTGTTTTGCCAAAAAGAAAAAAGGCCAGCAGGATTTTGCTAAAAATAGGGCAGACCAGAAGGGTTTTGCCAAAAAGAGGGAATGCCGAAAGGGTTTTGATATAAAGAGCTAAGACCAGAAGTGTTTTGCCAAAAAGAAAAAAGACCAGCAGGATTTTGCTAAAAATAGGGCAGAACAGAAGGGTTTTGCCAAAAAGAGGGAATGCCGAAAGGGTTTTGATATAAAGAGGAAATACCAGAAGAGTTTTGCCAAAAAGAAAAAAGACTAGCAAGATTTTGCAAAACATGGGGTAGACCAGAAGGGTTTTTGCCAGAAGGAGGGAATGCCGAAAGGGTTTTTATATAAAGAGGAAAGACCAGAAGGATTTTGCCAAAAAGAAAAAAGACCAGCAGGATTCTGCTAAAAATAGGTCAGACCAGAAGGGTTTCGCCAAAAAGAGGGAATGCCGAAAGGGTTTTGATATAAAGAGCTAAGACCAGAAGTGTTTTGCCAAAAAGAAAAAAGACCAGCAGGATTTTGCTAAAAATGAGGCAGACCAGAAGGGTTTTGCCAAAAAGAGGGAATGCCGAAAAGGTTCTGATATAGAGAGGAAATACCTGAAGGGTTTTGTCAAAAAGAAAAAAAGATCAGCAGGATTTTGTTAAAAATGGGGCAGACCAGAAGGGTTTTGCCAAAAAAAGGGAATGCCGAAAGTGTTTTTATATAAAAAGGAAAGACCAGAAGGGTTTTGCCAAAAAAAAAAAAAAAGAAAAAAAAAAGAGCAGCAGGATTTTGCTAAAAATGTGGCAGACCAGAAAGGTTTTGCCAAAAAGAGGGAATGCCGAAAGGGTTTTGATATAAAGAGCTAGACCAGAAGTGTTTTGCCAAAAAGAAAAAAGACCAGCAGGATTTTGCTAAAAATATGTCAGACCAGAAGGGTTTTGCCAAAAAGAGGGAATGCCGAAAGGGTTTTGATATAAAGAGCTAAGACTAGAAGTGTTTTGCCAAAAAGAAAAAAGACCAGCAGGATTTTGCTAAAAATATGTCAGACCAGAAGGGTTTTGCCAAAAAGAGGGAATGCCGAAAGGGTTTTGATATAAAGAGCTAAGACCAGAAGTGTTTTGCCAAAAAGAAAAAAGACCAGCAGGATTTTGCTAAAAATAGGGCCGACCAGAAGGGTTTTGCCAAAAAGAGGGAATGCCGAAAGGGTTTTGATATAAAGAACTAAGATCAGAAGTGTTTTGCCAAAAAGAAAAAAGACTAGCAAGATTTTGCTAAAAATAGGGCCGACCAGAAGGGTTTTGCCAAAAAGAGGGAATGCCGAAAGGGTTTTGATATAAAGAGGAAATACCAGAAGAGTTTTGCCAAAAAGAAAAAAGACTAGCAAGATTTTGCAAAACATGGGGTAGACCAGAAGGGTTTTGCCAGAAGGAGGGAATGCCGAAAGGGTTTTTATATAAAGAGGAAAGACCAGAAGGATTTTGCCAAAAAGAAAAAAGACCAGCAGGATTTTGCTAAAAATAGGTCAGACCAGAAGGGTTTTGCCAAAAAGAGGGAATGCCGAAAGGGTTTTGATATAAAGAGGTAAGATCAGAAGTGTTTTGCCAAAAAGAAAAAAGATCAGCAGGATTTTGTTAAAAATGGGGCAGACCAGAAGGGTTTTGCCAAAAAAAGGGAATGCTGAAAGTGTTTTGATATAAAAAGGAAAGACCAGAATGGTTTTGCCAAAAAAAAAAAAGAAAAAAAAAAGAGCAGCAGGATTTTGCTAAAAATGTGGCAGACCAGAAGGGTTTTGCCAAAAAGCGGGAATGCCGAAAGGGTTTTGATATAAAGAGCTAGACCAGAAGTGTTTTGCCAAAAAGAAAAAAGACCAGCAGGATTTTGCTAAAAATAGGTCAGGCCAGAAGGGTTTTGCCAAAAAGAGGGAATGCCGGAAGGGTTTTGTTATAAAGAGGAAAGACTAGAAGGGTTTTTTGTAAAGTATACTTGATGGGCTTGAGCAAGTGGATGGCGGAACATAGTTTGGGAGAGATATCAAGAGGAGAAATGTTAAGAACAACAATGGGTATGGGGGAAGTGGAAGTCTATGATCAACTATGTCCTGAAGGGACACGGCACATAAAGAAGAAGAAGATATAAATAAATATACTGTTTAATTATAAGAATAAAAAAATTTTAGAAATAAAGCATCTTCTCAAATACGAGTATCTATAGAAAATAATGTTTAAAAAATAGATTAAAAATATGTCGTATTTAATTAATTTTGTAACGGATTTCGTAAAATTTAGTAAATAAATTGTTTTAAAATTATTTACGTTTTCGCAGCGGCAGCTGGATTTGTTACTGTGTAGAACTCTTAGTCACTGTATGATTATATATATTTCTGAATAAGATATTTGGAAGTGATGTATTTTTACTAATTTCTACTGTATATAAGGCTCATGAGCCATTCAAGGTAGGCTTTTCTATGAGCTGCTAGAGTAAGAGGCACAGTTCATGTGAATAAGTGGGAAAGATAACGGCTAATCCTTGACTTCAAGAGGTCAAGTGGTCGTAAAGGCAACCTGAAAAGCAACAGTTCGTAGGAAGAAGCTATCAGAGTGAAACTTTCTCCTTACTAAAGTTATATGAACTTAATATGAACGATTCGCTTAAATTTAAGTGGTGTGGCAGGTCTTCGTTGTGAGGGTTACAGTTTGGGAAACTAAAAATGTAGGTCGTTTGAACATTTTTCAAGGAAATAACGGTAGAGTAGCGAGAGGAATGCTGCGTTTTGTCTGTAAAAAATGAGTTGTAAAGTGGAAAACAGTTCATCACACACAAAGGCGCGTAGACACTTTTTGGAAAACAAAAATTGGATTGTTCCGTCCCAGATAGGGCAGCAATACGCCTTTTAGGGTTGATCTGGCTCTTGTCCAGGTAGAGCATATCAGGAGGTTTCAAGTACTTACTGAGAGGGTAAAGGGAACTGATCATTTTGCAGCATCTTTAGCGATAGATCGTATATACAAGTTCCACTTCAGGTTTGGGTTGAGCATAAGTCCAGGCAACGGGGCCTCTTTGAGAGAACGCGTAACCGAGTTGTTAGAACGTTCGCTTTCTGACCAAGGTTCAAATCTAACCATAGTCGGTTTGTCAGGGAGGTGATGGTCTGGAGAAGACGGCCCCAGCTTTCGGCACCTTTGGAAAGTGCTTGAAAACCATACCACATGTAGGGCCAGCGATCCACGTCTGTATCAGCCATCGAGATAAGTCCATGACGTCCACTCACAGCACCAGGGTCTGGGTACAGCAATGTTTGACCGTGTTGTGTGAGGTGGGATTGTCAATGAATTTCCAACCAACCAGTGGATGGTCGAAGGATGATGATGAAGAGAACACCCGTTCATTGCGATAGATAAAAAAAAAAAGGAGTAAATGTTTCAGTCTGTATTCGATAAATAAAATGTTTGTTTCTGAATAGCCTATTAATTTAAAGTGTCTCTGAACTGGTAAAGTTCTTACTCGACAAATACTGTAGCAATGTTTTATGGAATGGGAATTTGCTGTTGGGTGACGTGGCTACCAGGGGATTTTGACGTATACCGGGAGTTAAAAAACATCGAGTCTAACGAACACTGATATGTATTTTTTCTGCTGCACTACCCTACACGTCATCGGAATAAAGGAAAAAGACTACCAAAGAAAATTTTCTGAATTGGACAATTGTGTTTCCATTGGTCCAAAAATGCCACCTGCATTTTTCTGATTGGTTGAAATGTTTAAATTTATCTTTAGGTGGGAACATTACAGAATTTATGTGATCCAATTTTCGACTATTTAATGGTGAAAGTTGTTTTTGTGTTCATTTGTAAATCGGCAGTGAATGTGTTTACTTCTGGTTATTATATTATTACCAACACCCAAGCACACACAGACAGACACGTCCACATATTTGTCCTCACTTGATTATTTCTGCTTTCCTCTGACCGAGTTATTGGTCTGTGTCAGTGGCTGAAGGTGGTTGCTTTTGTTTCAGTACTACAAATTTCATGAGATTGTCCTGCACTGAAATAATTTTTACGAATTTCTGAATTTTATAGCTGACCACTGGTTTCATCTTTAAAATATATATTTAAAAATGGAATTTAAAAAAACATCATTGCAAGAGATAAAGAAAAACAACGTTCATAGAAACAATGGTTCGAAAGAAATATGATTTCCAATGGTTAGGGACGAATATTGGGTTTATTTTTAGTATTAATTTTTTTACATTTTTTTTTTTTGTTTACTTATACCATATATTAATAAGTTTACATCTCTCATTCTTGGAAATCATATATATCTGGAAACCAACTCATATGCGTACTTTACAACTATACGTGCTTAAATATGGCGATTTACGTAGGTGATGTGCAGTTTAGTGCGAAAAGTAGAATCAACTAGACCTGTTCAAATCCCAATCAAGTATTTTGTGCTCAATTGGGAAAGGCTTCTTTTCTTCGCGTTCAGTTATGGGTTAAATAACAAGGTAAACTTGGTGACTGCCAGTATAGGAGAAAGATGATAATTGCGAATACCAAATTGTAGAGAAAGCATTGGGAATCAGTCCAATTAACTTTCCCCCAAAATCATAGCCATTCACTGATAATAAAAAGAAACTGTGGAGAGCCATGATCTCAAAAGCCATGCATTAAAAAAATAAAACCAACCACGTGTATATGATATACGTTTTTTTAGGAGATGGGAGTGGGGATAAATATTTGATTTTTAAAAAATTACCACCGTGGCATAAAGATATTCTCAATTTACGTTTTACTTTTTATTTGTTTGTAATTTTTTCCACAATCTTACCAAAATAGTCATTCATAGGTTCAAAGTTCAAAGTTTGGAAATGAAAAGAATAGAGAGAAAGTGAAATAGGAAAATAAAAGTGAGTATATATTTTGAGAGGAAAGGACGATGTGCTGATGAGGCGATAAATAAACACAGAAATTGTGACGTTTATTGTCTCCTTTCAAAGAAACAAGGAGAAAGAAAGAAAGAAAGAAAGTGAAAGAAAGAAAGAAAGAAAGAAAGAAGAGTGTGAAAGAACGAAAGAAAAAGGAGAATAAAAGAAAGAGTAGAGTGAAAGAAAGAAAGAGTAGAGTGAAAGAAAGAAAGAGGAGAGTGAAAGAAAGAAATAGAAAGAGGAGAGTGAAAGAAAAATAAAGAAAAATTGAGGAATGAAGAAAGAAAGCAATAAAGAAAGAGAGAGAAAGGAAGAGAGAAAGAAGAGATAAAAGAAAGAGAAAGAAAGATAAATATAGAAAGAACAAAAGAAAGAGACGGACAGAGGATAGAGAGAAAAAAGAGAGGGTGTACAAAAGAAGAAAAGTATATCGAGTCGCAATATTTGTTGTACGTCTTTTTACTCGATGAGATGGAAATAGGGTTTTTGGATGTTTAAACTGGAGAGGTGTGCGAAAAAGGGGGAAAAACTACGAGAAATGGCTAAGTAAGTGATAGGTAGAAAGAGAAAGGGAGAGAAGGAGAGAGAGAAAGACAGTAATAAAAAGGTGAACAGAGAAAGAGAGCGGACTGATTTTAGCTGCTGTGTGCGTCACGTGTTTAATTACCATTTGCACTCCGTTGAACATCCGCATATTATACTTTATCACATTTGAAAAAACCTGGGAGGCGGCTGGACCACCGTCCTTTATAGTTTCTTTCTCGACTCCACATTATCCAACTTAGGCGACGATATTTCTCTACATCTTTGTAAGTATATATAAACATGGTATATTTTATCTCCCATTATTTTCTGTTTCATTCACGCACCTTTAAAAAGATTTTTTTTTCTTCCAATTTTTTTTTTTTTTAATTCATTGATCATCGTCGTTTTTTTTTTTTTTTTTTTTTTTTTGGTGAAACCATAGATAATTTTTCTATTTTCTCTTTTGTTTTACACGCGGTTTTTCCCTCCAAATGATGTTTTCTTTCTTTAATTTTTTTTTGTAAAAGTCGCGATTTTTGAATTTTTTTAAAACCGTTTTATTTTCCCCTGTGTAGTTTCAATGAAGATCTTTTCTTTTTTAACGTTATTTTAATTTTACTTGAAATCTGATTATTTCTCATAGAATATTAAACTAACCACGAATATTGGCTTGTTTTGAAATCACCCGATATTGTATCGCACCCCCCCCACCACATCTGGTGCGTTTTCTTAGAATTTTTCAAAGCGTAATTTCCAATTCTTATTTTATTTAAGATTTCATAACACTTCCCCCCCATTTCAAATTATTGTGGCTGGCATAATGAGATGTTTGAATTAATAAAACTTAATTTTTTTCTTACCTCTGTCTCTTGTGTTAAATTCTCCAATCAACATAGAAAAAAATGCATCATTTTTTTTTTTTTTTTTTAAGTCTTTATTAAAAAATAATACTTCTGCTGTAAATTTTAACAGGAATCAATATTTTATTTGCAGTATGAATATTCCACACTTTTTTTTTTTTTTTTTTTTTTTTTTTTTTTTTTTTCAAAATGTTTTTCCCCTCTCGATATGATGCGTTTTTCCCTTTATCATTTTGAATATAAAAATATTGCATGTTCATATTGACTTTTGAAAATTTCAGCTTTTAAGATAAGCGAAGTGACCAAAAACGTAACTATATGAAAAATTAAAATAAATAAAACCTCTTTTATATTATTAAATTAAAAGATAAACATGTCATGCTTACTAACTTATTTTTCAAATATCGATTTTAAAAAGTAATTATAACGGAATCACATTTAAACCTTAAAAACTTGCTATTGTTTCGAAATGGCCTTTCTTTTTAAGTAGTAGTGAATTATTACATTTTTTTTTCTCTCCTAAAGAATGTAAGACTTCAATCCTCTATTTCTTTAATTCTTACAGCTCTTGTAGATATTTTTAATTTATATCAGTAACTAAATTTTCGTTGTCCGACTTGAGCTGTTTTTTTTCTCCCCCCGCCTTTTCGTTTTTGAGATCAAGTGCTTTTTAGTCGGCAATGAAAAAACATTTTTTTTTTTTTTTTTACAGCCAGTTTGTTTTTAAAAAAGAAAAAAAAAGTAGTTTACACGATGGACACCACTTGGATTAAAAAGTAAAACAAAAAACCGAAAATTTCGCTTTTAATTTTAGAAATTAAAAAAAGTACACTGTGTAGGTAGTACTAAGTACACATAGATTCGCTTCGTATCTCTCTCCTCTTGCATTTATTTTTCTTTATTGAAAATATAACTACTAAAAACTTTAAGGAGAAAATGTCATACCTCGTGTTTTAATACAGCTGGTGTATGTGGAGGGAAGACCAACTTCTCTTGGATTGTGTCTGTATTATAATTCAACCCGCTTTTTTTTTCTTTTCCTTTCAAAATAAGTCACCCGACAAGCTCTTGTCAGTGGCATAACAACGGTGATGTTCGAAATTATCTGTGGTACCTTACGTATTTGCTATCGAAATTAACCTAAACTCTGTTATTGTTGGTCTTAGTTGAGTATAATATAAAAAAACGACTACAATAGAACAAAAAGTGATTTTTGGCATTGCTTAACATTCTTTTTACATTGCATGCATGAAAATGAAAAAAAAATCGAAAGAGAACTGTAAGAGAAACTTGCGTATTAAATTCAATTTTTTTTATTAATGTGTGCCATACATTACAACAAGCCTTGTATTTTGTACTTGAAATTGTAAAAAATAGTTATTTACTTAAAAAAAAAATTGAAAAAGGTCATTTCTTTACTCGATGACAACGTGTCACGTCATTCTTCTTGTCTGATCATGCTAACTTGTGTACCTTCAAAATTATTTGTTGGAAATATTTTTAACAGCTTTTGTTTAGTCGTAGATAATCGATTTTGAATAATATAAATTTCGTATTTATTTGAATTGTACCCACTGCAAAATGGTATTCCTATCCATTATTCATTGACTGTTATTTATTTAAATAAATCAAAGTGCGGGGTAATATTTAGAATAAATTAATAAATAATATTCTTTGCCTGAGTAGGAATCTTCAGGCTCCCTCTCTAAAAATAAATTGTTTATTTTCTGCCAGTCGTTGCTTGCGGGGAAAATCTGGCATAACATGTCTTGTAGAACTAAAATAGAATCTCAAATGATTTCCTTTTTTGTTTGTTTTACATTTGAATGCTGACTTTTTATTTATCATCTTCACTCTTCAACGACGGTTTAGGGATTTAGAAAAATAGAGCCAACCATCCGGCTGGTATTGGTTGAACTTAAAAATCCCGAAAAAAAAAAAAAGAAAAGCCAGGAATTAAATCAAAATGTATCTTTAGATCACCCCACCTTTTTGTAACAATATATTGAACTGAATTTGTCTATAGAATTTCTCTTATGTAAGGTAAATTAATTTATATATCTTAACAAAATTATTAACAATTCTTGGGTCGGAGTACCTACATCAGGCCAGCATCCACTCGTCCGTCTGTCTGTATTCATCTCTCACATTAAGAATTTATTTAAAAATAAGATTTATCTTCTCAACCGCATTCTCTTGTTAGTTACTGTTTCGGTCCTTGTGTATGTTTCTTTATGAAGCTCGACCGGCATTTAAGGGGGGTATTTTCTGTTTCTCGAAAAATTTGAAAGCAACTTAAAATGGTTTCTCTTTCTCATGACCACTGTTTATAATCGATCACGAAAAAAAAAAAAAAACTTTTTTAATGGTGTTTTCCCAGTATGTTACCTCATTTATTTGCGATTTTTAAAGTGATGGAAACTAGGAAAAATCTATCGTAACATTTATTTAAAAACTGACTGTTAGACTTTTAGCGTTTTTGAATATGAAATTGAAATATGTTAAAAAAAAAAAACTCACGCTTTAATGAGAATATATCGACACTTGTGTAAACTGAAAAAATGTTCTGAATTTTGTTTTTAAAAAAAATCGTACGCAGACGAAACTTCGACCTTATTGAACTAGGATTTAATTTTAAGGGACGAATTTGCGAGAACATCGGTTAATGACAATCGCAATGCAGGAGACCACGTTTGTCGTTCGTAACATTTTCTACATGCGAAGAAAGGACTTGTTTGATCACGTGTCTGCCTTAGTCTCTACTCTATAGAATAAAATTACGTTTGTTTTAATTTTATTTTACAAGACCAGATACTGTTATTTTGTTGTTTTAATCCGTGAATTTCACCTACAGTAAGAACTTAAAAGTTAAGATTTTAATTTAATACCTCCCACTTTTGGTAGAGGTTCTTTTTAGCGAAAACCTGATTAGTAAAAAAAAAACGGGTCTCCTGCCTAGGCTAAAACTGATTTGATTACCCGGTGTCTTAATAACTGCGTTAATAAATATCGTGGAAGTATCATACTCGCAATATGAGACCCGCTAATAATGATGGCGATCTTATGATCACTATTTATGCTGCTGTCTGCAAATCACCTTCAACATCATAATATCAACATTATTCATTGACTGCAGTTTTGTGTGAAGCTGTTTTGTATTGCAAGTGGCTGGATCGGATCACCCGTTCAGATAGGTCGATGTCTAAATTATTACTAGTAGTAAGTAGCTTTTCATCAGATATCACATTGTTTTACAGCGTTCCTTCTTTTTTTTTATTTTTTTATTTCAGTCTTTCGTTTCTTCATCAGATTGTTGAGAATTTGGGGTCGATTGAAAAAGAACCTATGGTCTCAAACTCAGACGTCACATTGATTTATTTACATATTTATTCTACCACCCACTTTAAGAAAAAAAATCAATTGATCTTTTATTTCTGATCACTTTTTTTTTAATCAACACATTTTGAAACGTTTTTGAGATGATACATGAAGAAAATTTCTTTACATTTTAAAAATTCTTGTACGCACAATATAGTAAGTACACTTGTTGCAGTCTTCTCTACGACACTAAAAATTGTCATTAAAAGTGAAAGGGCAAGTGCTTGTTGCTTTGTTGGAAACTAAATTGTGATTTCACTTTTTTTTCTGTCTTCAAAATTTTAAATTATTTCAGTTACAAATAAACATTTTACGATTTTGATAAAAACAACCAGTTTGTAGATTTCCATTTTTTTTTTCTCATAAAGCCGGACAACAGTTGGCCTCTGATAATAACTTGAAAAGATGAATGCAGGCGTTTTTCCTTTGTCCTTTGATAGCAAATTTGTCGCACCAGTTTTTTTTACATGAGCATAATTGTAACATTGTAAAACGCTATTCAACATATGGTCGGTACTCGGTATTTTATTTTAAATAAATTAGTGTAGTAGCAGAAGAAAAAAAACAAAACAAACACCCGTATCAACAAAATGCGATCGTAATTTCAGACGAAAAATGTCTTTTTTTTTTTTTTAACTTACAGCTTACAAGAAAATCAACCATATGATTTCGATTAATTTAAGAGTAAGACAATTTCTGATGTACGTGTGGTTCTTTTTTTTTTTATGAAAATCTGTTTATCAAAGTTAACCGCGAAACTCATTGTTACATTGTATCACTCTTCCAATCTTCTTGAGACAGTCACAAATTGTAACTCACAATTTACCGCTAAAAAGAGGCGAAAAATTATTCATGTTATCACGGCTTATTTCTGAACTACTTTAATTTTTTTTTTTTTTTTTTTTTTTTTTTTAACAATCTTTTTTTTTCTTTAATTAAATTAAAACACTATCCACCTTTTTAGTATCCTCAATGAAACTGAATGAATCAGTCAATGTTTTTTTAAGTTTATTTTGGCTGGTTGCCTTTGTATTCTTGAAGCTTTTGGCAAGAGTTCCTTTTTAATTTATTGCGACTTACAATGTTTCAGAATATTTAGTCTTCTTGCTTAGGTTTAGCATCAAGTAAAATTGAAATATGAAAAGTCTATGCACAGTAATTTAATTTCAAAGTATTGTTTCTTTGCATGTTTTTTGTTTGCATGTTTTTTTTTTTTTTTTTTTTTTTTTTTTTTTTTTTTTCTGAATTCCTGGACTGAGGAGTTATTCACATTATTTGCACTTGAAGTACTGTCTTCATCTTATCCAACATTTTGGCGTAGGCATGGACAGTGGAACGAGAACGATCTACCCTCGTAAATTAGTGTTCAGTTAGGAATTCCTTGAAAGTTACCTGGATCAACGAGCACCTTAAGAAAACCCAGAGAGCCGGACTGAAAATTATTGTTCTAAATAGCATCGAAGATGAGGACAATAGTAGCCAGTGTAAATTTAATAAACATATAGCTTTTTTTCTTATGTTGGGCTTTATCAATTAGGAAACTTTTATTTGTTGTTGACAATTTAGTTTGTGGAATTTGTCTGAGTTTTTATTTGTTACTTATCGGAAAGGCTCTTTGTTTTATTTTAAAGTATTTTAATTTTATTTAACAAAATTCAATTCAACTTAGACTTTATTACCTTAAATGTTTATCTAATTTTTTATGGTTTTGCATATTTCTGTTCACAATTCTTGAAACAGTCTTTGAGAAATCTATAACATTCCAAGTTTTAGACAATTGAACACAATTTTATTTTTCTATTTTTTTCTTCGTAGCACTTTGTAAATTTGACTGATCATAAAGATATTTTATAACTTTTTATATTATAGCTTGAAACTGGTCGAAAGTTAACATGCTGTCTTCCTGACGTTGCTGCCTGAAAATATTTGCTCTGTTATGATGTATGTATGTTTGCATTACCTTCTATAAACAAGTAAGGTTGGGTATAATGACTTAGTTCATGCCTTCCATATTGAATTTCAGTGATTAAAAATATTCTCGAGTTTTAGAAATTAAAGCTTAAAAAAAATGATTTTAAATGTGATGGAAGACATTTTGCAAGAAGTTATCTAACTTGCATTTTTTTTTTCTTTAGCGCCAAAGATTATATAAAACATTGCAAAGATCTTGCATCTGTTTCACTCTTGCAGATGAGTGTCATTGCTTAGTTCCACCAATTCAGACCTTTATAGCTAAAACATACCATACTACTTCTCTGGAGTCAAATCGCTCTCATTCCAACTGTATTTTAAGTTTTGCATAGATTCCCTCTCCTCATAAGAACTGCTACTTTGTGGAATGCTTTTCTGAAAACTACCAGATCATCTATAACTCCATTCTTATTAATTTCTAGGTTTTCTGTTGTATGTGCATTTTCCAGCTAGAGACCTAAAGTCAGAAACGGCTTCATGACATTTTCCATTTCTGTTATAAAAAAAAAAAATCGCATAGATAATGCTCATCTCAATGTGTGAGCTGTACTTATGAGTACAATTTTTTTTTTTTTTTTTTTTTTTTTTTTTCAAGGCATAATCTACCAGAAATCCTTTCAATAAGTTTGATTAGAAAAGGCTTTGATAATTTGAGGGCTCCAACCACAACTAGATGATTTGAGATTTCCACTAAAAGATTATCTGCTCACTTGATCTGATACACTTAAACAAGGCACATGCATTACAGCCAAACTTACATAATATAGTGACAGTGCATACTTTGCAAGTGGGGGCCCAGTTTTGAATTATATCTAACCTTATTTATTAATGGAACTTTGTGTGTCCGTAACCTATAGACACTGAAACGGCTGAACAGATTTTCTTAAATTTACACAGTTGTACTATAAATGTCTGTGAGTGTTCTTAGCTAGGTTTTGTGTCGAGGTACCCCCGATAAATATCGATAATCGAAAAAATCAGGTTATAGAAGTGGTCTGATTTTAATCAAATTTGATACACTCATAGAGAAAGACGTAAGAAACGATATTCAGAAGTTTCAAGGTTGCAGTTCTTACAATAGTGCAGAAAATCTATTATATATATATATATATATATATATATATATAAGGCAAGATGTTTGTGTGTTTATCTGCCTGTATGTCCTTTATACAAATCCACAATTTTTATCCGATTCTCAGCAAACTTCACACAAATATTCTTTAAGACTGAGCTCCAGGACCATGGATTAGTTTTAAAGCTTTCATTACACCTGAGCAACGCCAGGCTATACTGCTAGTATCACCCATCCTAAGAGCTACTCAAACTAGAGGTATATTTTCAGGCAACTTTTATATCTCTTCCTTATCCTTATAATTTCACTTTCTATTTTCTCTTTCATATCACACACCTCATTTGTCATAACTTCATAATAGTAGCACTCTACCTTAGGTGGCTCTTGTGTCTTGTATTTGGGTTGTAATGATCTGATTATTTTTAGACATGAAGGAAGACTTTCTGCAAGAAGTTATCAAACTTGTTTCTTTCTTTGTGATGTCTTGTATAATCTTTGGCCAAGGTCTTACATCTGTTTGTTTCTCACTTGCAAACTAAACATTGTTTAGTTCCACCAGTTTAGAACTTAATAGCTAGGCCATGCTATGCTACTTCTATGGAGTTGAATCAGCCTTCATTGCTCCCCACCCTCTAAAAGTAAGAAAGCTTCACTTCGCCCCACCCTGAAAAAAAAAAAAAAAAAACCTGTTAGGTTGGGAAACAGATTCCATTGTGATTTCTTCTCTAAAAACATCTTAATCTCTTCAAGGTTTTTTTTTTTTTTTTTTTTCTATTCTTCTTATCTTTATAATCTTCACATTTTACCGCCATCTCTTTTATTCATATCACTGTTTCCATTTATCATAATCATTTTAAAAGTAACCTCCTGCCTTTTTTATATATGCACATAGACTTCTTCAGTCTTGTATAAGTCAAACTTTAGCATAAAAAACACAGCAAGTTACGAATCAAAATATTCACAAATTTGATGTAGAGAGAAGTTACACTTTTTAATTTTTATTCTTGTACCTGTGTTGCTTTGACTACTAAAGATAATTCTTGACAAAAAAAACTGGATAATTTGAAACCATTTAAGTGGTTATTAGTTAAATGACTGTCCCTTGTTTACAAAATAGACCTGGTAAAAGAGCAGGTTGAATTCATTGCATTCACTTATGCGCTTCTCCTTCCAACTATGGGTTAAATGAGACAGATTGGGTTCTAAAACCTTGGTTAGTAATCAGTCTACTTCAGAAAGTAACCACAATCTACTGTGGGGAAAATCCTCTGTTTGCCCAAGTATGTATGTGCGTCACTTAAGTTCTATGCTCTCTTCAGTCAGTCAGTTATGTGAATTATATATTGTTTTGAAAATGCTCACTTTCAGAATCAAATTTAAATCTGTTAAAATAGGAACCCTGAACATCTATATATTTCTGTCCTTGAGTTACAAAGTTATGTTTACGATAAAGCCATCACCGTATGCTCTGTTAACGTTGATAGCAGTTTAAGAAGCATTACAGTGAAGCTTTAACACCTGAAAAAGTAAACATGTTTTTCTCACATTTGAGATGAGGAATGTATCTTTCTAGTTAAATTCTGAAAGAGGGTTGATATGAAATAAAATTTAGTTACATCTAGCCAGTTCAAATGAGATCTTAACACCAGTCTAGTACTGCGCTTATATTGAAAAAGTCTGGGTACTATAGTGAAGAGCTCATCTGAACAATTACCATTTATAGAAAAGGCAAAGAGAGACAACCTTATGGCAGCCAGAAAGTGACTGAAGCTGAGCTGGCAGATCAGGAACAAAAATATTGCTGAGTCTTTAGGTTTTAGCATGATGAATAGTAGACTTGTAGATAATATAGATTCTGGAGAGAAAAATTTTTACACAACACTGAACCATTTTACTTGGCAGCTGACCTAGCAATGGATTTACTTTAGTCTTTCCACTTCATGTCAACTGAGAACATTAACCTGAGACACATACCTCGTACAACCATATAAACAAAAATCCTA
Organism: Ascarosepion bandense; assembly: GCA_037127315.1. Classification (NCBI taxonomy): domain Eukaryota; kingdom Metazoa; phylum Mollusca; class Cephalopoda; order Sepiida; family Sepiidae; genus Ascarosepion; species Ascarosepion bandense. The sequence continues at coordinate 538,827 of JBBBDQ010000883.1, forward strand.
ACAAAGCCTCTGGAGGCGCATCCATAATCATAAACAATAAGACACCACAAAATCAAATTGAATTAAAAACCAATTTACAAGCAGTGGCGGTGTCAGCAACCGTACACAAAACAATCACTATTTGCTCCATATATATTCCCCCCTGTTACAATATCACAGAACCAGAACTAGACAACATAATCCAACAACTCCCAAGACCATTTATTCTAATGGGAGACTTCAACTGTCACAATGAAATTTGGGGAAGCTCTGAAACCAACCCCAAAGGCCAAATCATTGAAAATGTAATCAATCAAAACAGCCTATGCCTATATAATAACAAATCAAGCACATATCTTCACCCAGCATCAGACTCGTATTGACCTAACTATAAGAGGCCCCACCATCTTCCTGGACTACAACTGGAGGGTCCTGGGGGATACCTGTGGACATGATCACTTCCTTATCATCTGGAAAACTCGAATCCTCAACTCAGGAAGAAAAAAAATCCATGCTGGAATATTCAAAAAGCTAATTGGGAAAAATTCCAAAAACTAATTCCAGAATCCAATACCAGCAACAAAGATCACCTCCTCTACTTCACCAAAACTCTCTTATCTATAGCTAAAGAATGCATACCTAAATCTTCCACTTCAATGAAATTCAACAAGCCATGGTTTAATGATCAATGCAAAGAGGCAATAAGAGCGAGACGTGCAGCCTTAAGAAAATTCAACTCCTCCCCTACCAAAGAAAACCTATACTTTTTCAAAAATTGTAGAGCCAAAGTCAGGCAAATTATCAAAGAATAAAAAAAAAAACAACTTGGAAAAATTATCTCAAAACTGAACACCAAAACCAAAACAATATGGGACATGATCAGAAGGATATCAGGAAAATGTGATAGTACCCCAATAAAACACGTCACCTTGAACAACGTAAAGCTTACGAACAAAAAAGACATCGTGAACCATGTAGCAGAAACTTTTTCACAAAACTCATCCCCACAAAATCTTGATAGGACATTCCAAAACATTAAACAATACGAAAAAAAAACAAACTTTCAATCAGAAAATACCTTTCTCAATTTCAGAACTCCAAACTGCACTAACCAGAGCCCATAACACAACTCCTGGTCCAGACAAAATTCATTATGAATTTCTAAAGCAGCTACCTAAAAACTCTTATTTACTAAATATATACAACTACCTATGGACCACTGGTAACATTCCTACGCTCTGGAAACAGGCCACCATTATTCCCATTCCAAGACCCATGGAAAACATCAAATCCACCAAACCAACAAAATACCACAACATACCAAACCAATTTCCAACCTATTGCTCTAACCAGTTGTCTTGGCAAAATACTGGAACGAATGATCAACAACAGACCAGACATGGTATCTGGAAACTAAGAACTTAATAACCAACCTCCAAACAGGTTTTAGGAAGGGAAGACGGACAATCGACCACCTTGTCCGACTTGAAACCTTTATACGTGAAGCCTTCATCCAAAAAGAACACCTCACAGCGATCTTCTTTGACCTTGAAAAGGCCTACGACAGCACATGGATATACGGAATGAGATTTGAAAGCACTTGACCTAAAAGGAAGAATGCCTTTATATATAGACAACTTTCTAAAAGACAGAAATTTTAAAGTACTTTTGTCTGATACCTTATCAGACTCAAAAAAACAAAAAATGGGGGTTCCACAAGGATGCGTACTCTGTTACCCTATTCAACATAAAAATCAACAACATTGTAAAATGTCTAAACCCTGGTATAGACGATTCACTATACGTGGACAATTTTCTGATCTGTTACAGATCTAAACACATTTGCACAATAGAGTGCCAACTACAACTATGCCTAAATAAAATAAGTGGACCATGGAAAATGGCTTCAAATTATCCAAAGAGAAAACTAAATGCCTACACTTCTGCCAAATCCATAAAATGCATAACGACCCTGTCTTAAAACTCTGGGATACTGAAATCCCAGCTGTCAAACAACATAAATTTCTTAGTTTATGGTAAAAAATAACACCATCTTTTATCCCACATAAATACTTGAGAGCCAAATGCAATAAAACCATTCAACTTTTAATAGTAGCTCACACCGAATGGGGTGCAGATAAAAAAACACTTGCTAAAGTATACCAAACCTTAATCTGTTCCAAACTTGATTACACGTGCTTCATATATGGATCAGCCAGAAAATCATACCTTAAAAAACTGGAGACCATCCATCATCAAGGTCTGAGACTTGTCAGGTGCTTTCACCACTTCCCTGGTGGAAAGCCTATATACTGAGGCAAATGAACCTCCGCTAAAACTAAGACAAAAACTCGGAATGCAATACTACATAAAACTAGCCTCTAATCCATCAAATCCTGCCCACAAAATAGTCTTTCAATCACAACTTAAACCCCTCTTCCATCAAAAAGAAAAAATCATTAAACCTTTCAGCCTCCACCTGGAGGAACTTATTACTGAAACACAAATAGACGTAAATCACATACACAAGGTCATCATTCCAGAAACACCCCCATGGTTGCTGGAACAACCTACAATTCTGATGGACCTAACCAGATATTCTAAAGCAAAAACAAATCCAGCCACCTTTCAAGAAGAAACTCTCTATTATAGATAACTTCCCCGATTATGTCCGCATATATAACGATGGAGCTAAAAAGGAAGACACAGTAGGATGCGCTGCCATCCTCAATAACACGGAATTACTAGAACGTATTTCAAATAAAGCCTCGATTTTATAGTGCTGAAATTCTAACCATCAACTTAGCCCTTGACATTATCTCAACAAATCAACTCAAGAAGTTTATCATCTTCAAAGACTCTAAATCTACTCTTCTCTAAGAAACAAAGATTCAACCAACCCACTTATCAAATTTCTACATAGATTTAACCAACTCTCCAAAAACAAGATCATTAAGCTCTGCTGGATACCAAGTCATATTGGCATCCATGGCAATGAGAGGGCTGATTCAGCATCAAAAAAATCATTACATCAAAATGTATCTGATGTCAAGATCCCCTACTCCGACTTCAAACCAACAATCCACAAATTTATCAGAACTAAATGGCAAGAAACATGGAATAATACAAACAAATAAGCTCCAAAATATCCAACCTACCGTTGGCGAATGGTATCCAGGCTACTGTAAGATAAGGAGGAAGTTACACTAACTAGACTAAGAATAGGACATACCCAGATTACCCATTCATACCTACTGAAAAACAAAGAACCCCCGATATGCACTGCATGCCAGGAACCCTTCACAGTGAAACACTTTTTGATAAGCTGCTATGACTTCAACTCCATTCAATCAAAATATTACAGATCAAACAATTTAAAAGATCTATTTAGCAACGTTGACCCAAGCAAAATATTCTAATTTCTAAAAGAAATTAGACTATATACAAAAATCTAAATCCCTTCCATACAAAAAAAAACAAACAAACCCAAAACACTAACTATTCACCACTGCTCATTACCCTCTTTTAAAAAAAAAATCTTTTTTTCCTTAAAAGAAAGGTTGAAAACCACCAACTTTGAAAGATTTGAAGACAAACAACTTTGAAAGCAAAAACACCTTTTGGCCTTAAATGACCCTTTGGACGTTGATAGGCCGTTAAACACAATCAATCAATAATTAGTTATTAAATCATTACTTCATAAATTTATTACTAAAAAAAAAAAGTCTTGATTTCCATTTGGTCAGTTTGACAATAATACAGTTTATTTTGCCTGACCAAAAATAGGAAAGTATTAAAGCCTCTTAAATGTGATTATATATCTTTTCATAAAGACATATAATCACATTCAAATCTGACTGGGTGCTCCACACTTTTCTTTATAATTATAGCTGGTTCCAAAATCTAAGACAAGTTTTATACCATTGTAGTATCTATCAAAATTTTACCTGTTTACTAAAATACTGAAATTTTTCCTTTTTTTTTTTTTTTTTTTTTTTTTGTGAATAAAGATTAAGGAAATAATGTCTTCAACTCTTGTAAACCTTGAAATTACTGAGTATTTATTTTTCTTTTCAATAGGAGTAGATAGGTTTGCCTATTGTTGAGTTCACACACCTCCTCAGTCTTTGAACAGGAGTAGAGATTTATAACTTGTTTACGGTTTGGGATCAATATTCTGGATCCTTCTAAAATCTTTTTAATTCTATTTCACTTAGAGTAGCCCTTTGCATCTCAGTGATATTATCCCCTTGTTTGGGGTGAGGGAATTGATTAAAAAAATTAGAAAAGCAAGATTTTTCTTGGAAGGGTGTAAACAATACTGGTGGGGTTGAGAAAGGTGACACTATTACAAGCAGCATACTGTGGGGATGTACAATCATATATATTAAGCATTTTCATCAATTTTTTTCTCATCACAACCATTTGAATATCAGTATTTGCATTTCTTAAAACTAACAGAAAGTGATATTTTATTCACTGTAATGACAAAACAGCCAGATACAATCTAGAATGATATGTTCATTTTTTAATTTTTGTTTTTAAACAAAGAAATTTAAAAAAAAAAAAAAAAAATGTAATAAGTACTTAGAATTTTAAGTTGAAAAATCATACCTGAAACTGACTGAACCAAACTGACATAGGTTTGCTACCTTACTAGGTATAATTAAAGCAACAGTATTGTGTCAATGTAAGACATGACAGTGAAAGTGAGCAGTATAGACTCAAAAAAAATTAGCAATTGCTGGAGGAACACTATTCTGAAAAAAAAAAAAATTACGATTTTCCATATCTAGACTTATCTCTTAAGATGGAAGATAGTGGGGGAGACAAAAGCTCCCAGAAGAACTACCAGGGAAAATAAAGGGACAAAGCATTTATGGAACAAGATGAGGTGACTCATTTACATAGGAAGTAACTAAATATAAATTGCTACAGCTATTACTTTGATGGCAGACCTAAAAAAATGTCTAAATATTTTAAATTTAAAGAAAATAATTTTGTTCATTAGTTAATTTCTGAAAAGTTAAAATAATCAAGATTTCACCTAGTTTAAAAAATTAACTTTTTTTGTCTTCAGTTTTATAATTTTATTGTTCAGCCTATGGTAGGGGTTATCCAAACTGAGTGACAGGATATATTCTTGTTCTATTTCAAACTTAGTCAAATTGTGTGCGCACACACATCATTTCAATGGCACAAGTTACACACACGCACACATTTTAGTATTTTTAATGGATACTCATCTTTGAGTAGATGCTATTTCTTATAATTGAACAGTATGTTCATTTACATCTACTGGCCTGAATAAGTGAGAAATCTTGTTAGTCTTGCTAGATGATGCATATTTTTCTATCGATTGAAAAAAAATCTTTAAACAAATAAGTTAAGACAGAGAATCAAGACCCTTTTATGATGATTTTTTTTTTTTTTTTTGCCTCTTGTCCAGGCAGAGAACTTTGGCACTGTAGCTATGAGCTCATATTTTGACTTAAGCTTTTATTTTATTTTCTTAATTGAAGATGTTAACTTCTTGCCTTTCACAAATTATAACCTTTTTTTTATTTAGCTGAAAAGGAAATGGCTGTATATATGTCAAAACAAAATGTATTGCATCAGGCTGGAAACATGTTGGCAATTTTTTTTTTTTTTTTTTTTTTTTTTTTTTTTCAGCTATATAATATAGTGGGTGATAAGGAAACATTTGGCAGTACAACTATGTAGATACTGTCTTTAATTCATTCTTGACCAATTCTATCAATTCCACCATTTTCTTATCTTGAATGCAGCCATTTTTAAGATTTTATTTTTCAAGTTCAACTGAAGTTGATGAAAGGATAGTTTTGTTTGTCCAAAATTTAAGATGCAAGATACCTGCAAGCAAAAGAATCCCATTCTTATTAGCTAAAAGTTTTGTCTTTACTGTAGGGGACACACACCCACAGTCATTTAAAACATTCTATGCCTACTCCAGGAGGAGTTAGAGGAACAAGAGATTTACACTATTTTTCAATATATTCCACCTTGGAATGAAGGTACTTGGTTCAATGATGCTTAAGTCATGCATATTTGTTTTTATTTCTGAGACAAGGTGGTGTAATTCTGTGTCCTGTCCCTTCGGGACGTAGGCAATCCTGGCCCTTCATGTCTCCCTATCCCTGGTGGCTCTTAGCATGCTTTCTTCTATTATCCCACCCAAAGCCGGCTTTGCCATCCATTTGCTCAGACCTGTCAAGTATGTTATTTGCTGCTTTCTTCTGTCTCTTTCCCTCTGTCTGACTGTGAGTATCAGATTTTGAGTCCTCCTTCCTCATTACATGTCCAAGGAACTTTAGCTGTCTCTTCCTGATGTACAGAATTAGTTTCCTTTTAGCTTCCATTCTTTCCAAAACTTCATTGTTCACATACTTGATCCATGATATCTGCAGCATCCTTCAGTAAAACCACGTTTCAGTTGCTTCAAGTTTTTCTTTCATCTTTGATGATATTGTCCAGCATTCACAGCCATATTGAAGAACTGACATCACATAGCAATCTAGTACTCTCCTTGTTTCTAATGAAATTTTTGTCTGTTAATAGTCTACGTAGCTTCTGGAATGCCTCCTTTGCCATGCCAATTTGCCTTCAGATCTTGGTGTAGAACACTCCCCAGGCATTTCAATTTTTGTACCTGCTTGATTTTAGTATCTCCACCTGTAACTGGCATTTTGACCTCCTGTTTGCTGATGACCATGCATTCAGTTTTCTTATTTGTAGTCCTTTCTTTTGAGTTTTCTTCAGTTACCATCTTTAGGAGGTTTTGTAGCTTCCTTTTCATGTCTGCCATCAGCTCTGTATCATCTGTGTATCTTATATTGTTCAGATTGCCTATGATAAATCCTGGCATAACTCTAGAGTCCTCATAATAGTTTTACTGTATAAGTTAAATAGATCCCGTAAATACACATAATTGTCTTACGTCCCTTTGTATATCTGTTGAATTTGTTTCCTGTCTGTATGTAAGTGGTTTTTGTTGCCATATTCATGACATTTCAGCCATTATACACTCTGACCTTCTCCAGGTGATTGGAATTTTGAACGGAACCCTTTATTTTGTTCACATTTGGGGGATTGTACTAGTTTCATGAGTCCTGTATGTCACAGATGTCTGGAAGTGGCATGTCTTGTGGAACTAAAAAAATTGTGTTGCAATCTCATCATTGAAGAAGGTGGTATCCTGGTCCTCTAAAAACTCCACTGCAGCACATATGATCTCTCATTATTTATATGATGGTGACCACATAAGTGGGATTTGAGTTGAGAAAACAGGAAGAAGTTAGATGTAGCTAAGTCTGGGGAATAAAGGGGATGAGGTAGCAGTTCAAAATCAAGGAATATCATGTGTGAAGAGCATAATGTCCTTATAACATTTGAAAATCCACTTTTCGAGCAATCACCAAAAAAATGTTGAACTTGGTCAGGATCTAGATGGGGAATTGCTTGGGAATATCAAATGCTGTAAGCTTTGATGGATGATGGATCCGAATTTGAAATCAAAGTGCAGAGTTCATTTCAGTCACATTCATTATATTCACTTATACACAAATACCCTTTGGGGGGAAATGTATGAACCCCCCCCCCCCCCCACTTTCTACCAGCTATAGGTTCAATAGTAGGACTTTTCTTGGCAAATCATTAAATCCAAAAAAAATTCTTACAATCTAAAAATATATTCTGCCTTTAATCTTCAGAAGGTTGATTAGCTGTCAAAAAAACCCCGTCAAACCAACAATCAGCATAAGACACCTGAGCATATCAGATCTGCTCCCCATTTCACATTGATATAGTTGAGAAAAATGTTTTTAGTGTCTTAATAATGTAAAAAAGTACTTCATCTGTAGGAGAAAACATTACTGTTTATAAAAAGCAAGCTAGCAGTAGATCTAAACATAATGCAAGAAATCCAAGTGACTATATCTTTGGCTGATTTGTATGAGGCATGTTTCTCAGTTCAGTGTTTTACCTGTATTTTTTGAACTGTTATTTTTTTCTGTAATATCTAGCTGATTAATGAGACATGACTGACTTGACAGTTTTTAATTTATTTATTTATTTATTCTTTCTGAACTAGGTTGCCAACTAAAGCTCTAGAACCAATTCTGTCCAGCTATCTAACCCATAGCTGGAGGGAGAAGTGGATTAAAACCTTTCCCAAGGGTATCAGTGAATTTAATGGATTCAACTGGAATTTGAACTTGGCTCTTGGGTTTCTTATTACGAGCCAATATCCATTGCACCACAACACACATCTGTAGTACTTCTAGTACTTACATCAATTGAGGTAAAAGGCTAATAGGCCAATAGAAGAATATTTTCAGATTGTGATCCAACATCAAAGTTAAATAACTTCTAGGTTTGGCTAGGAACTTTTTTCAATGTTCACTCATTTTTCCACATAAAATTAAACAATATCATTTGCATGTTAAACATCATTTCTTGGGTCTTTTAAAACTTAATTATTTAATACTTGCCTTTCTCTCATTAATTTTAACTGTTTTCCTCCGATTTCTTGTTCCGAGTCAATATCCACTGCACCACAACGCACGTCCCAAATAAAAGGAGGTTGACCAATTTGGGTATTCCAACTTGGCTGGCAGTGGTGATCCTCACCAGTATTTTGATAGGTCCTTTCACAGTAGTGGATGCGCATATAGTTTAACCTAAAAAGTAGGATTGGTATAAAATTCCAGCTGAGGTAGTTGCATTCACTTTTGCACAAATACCTGTAAAGATATTAATTCATCTTTCCCCTCTGAGTATGGATTAAATAGCAGAACAAGCTGGGGTTTCTAATGTTTGGTTGGCCTTAATTTGAGAAGGATAACTCTGAATAAAAAAAAAATTGGTTACTGTGCTCTCATATGTTGACTAAATAAAAAGTGAACTAAAAAAAATGACGGATACCTTCGTCATCAATTAGTTATATGTACAGGGTGTTAAAAGTATTTCTGCAGTACAGTCTGAACAATGTAAATACCTCATTTCAGAAATATAGACAAATGTTGCTCTTTTTCCGTCCCAAGTAAGGTGGAACTGCCGCTAGTGCATGGTGTGATACAGTGAGAGAAAATATTTGGTACGTAGGGTACTGAAGTAGGGATAAAAGATGAGCAGGATTCAAGATGGGAATTTACATTGCATTTAAATTTTTGTAGATAACAGCTACCAGCAAAGCAACTAGACAGAAGGGACTTCCACAGGTGGGAAGTGCGAAAAAAAAAAAAAAAAAAAAAAAAACTGTTGGAGTAGAAGTAACAGTTACATTTAACTATTTCTATGGCAAGAGTGGAACCTAGATGCCAATCAAGTAGCACACTTTAATTCATGTGATCAGAACACCATTGAAATAAAAGCTCATCAGAGCAGTTACCATGAAAATATTTGTAGAAAAGAGGGAAGCCATGTCACATTGGTGAGAAAGTGACTGAAATCAAAATGCCAGGTCAGAATCCGTCACATTGTAGATCCTTCTTTGGATTTTGTGGAGAATCTTGAATAGCAAGAGCGCCAGACAAGACTGTATTCAATGCGTGGATGAATGGTAGATTTAGAAATATGCCAGAATTCTGACAAAAATTTTCTGGCCCAACACTGAGACCCAACTTTCCTAGCAGTAGATGCAGCTGTAAATTCAATGTAGTCATTCCAGTTCAAGTCTTTTGAAAAAGAGGTGCCAAGGAGGCGCAGTTTGTTGCTCTCAAGGAGACATGCATCAGCCATGCTGATGGCTGGCAGGAAAGCCTTTCTATGATGGTTAAAGGCAGGCAGTTTTGTTTAGAATGCTTTAAAATTACAAGCCATTTCTTGCTCTAGTTAACTATTAATTGGTCAATTTAAAGAGCAACAGCCAGGTTTACTTTGTTTAGCCTTGGCACATTTCCTATTTCTATTTAAAGTTTTTTGCTCCAACTACTCTTAATGTTTTTAAATCCTTAAATACAAACAATAAGACAATAGTATCACTTAATGTGCTTTCTTATAAAAGAATTAAAATCTTTACTCTTAGAATGCTTATCAAGTTATTTAAAATATTTTGGTTTAACCTGGTTCACAACAGTTGACAAGTTTAAGCATCACGGGCTCTTTAAATTTGATAATACCCTCAATTTTTCAATCGAGCTTTTGTCAAATCTTAAGTTTTGATGTGCGTTGTGGTACAGTGGATATTGACTCGGAATGACAAATCAGGTTGCTGAGGTCAAATTCCAGTCGAATTCCTTGCATTCCCTTACACACAAATACCCTTGGGAAAGGTATTAATCCATCTCTTCCCTCCAGTTATGGGTTAAATAGGACAGATTGGGTTCTATAGCCTTGGTCGGCAACCAGTCTACCACAGAAAGCAATGGCAACCTACTGCAGGATAATCTTCTGCCCAGTCAGTCATGTCTCTTTCGAGACATGATCGCCCAACGTGTTTATCACATGGTACTTAACTGACTGAGTTATTTTTGAGTAGCATATAAATTTCAATGTCTGTCAAAATGAGCCTTTATGGTAACAAAGAAAAAATGTTTGAACTACTGAATGAGAATTCTTCGAACAATAAATCAGCTCTCTTGAAGATTCTTGTCCATGAACTTTGATAACTCTGAGTTTGTTTTCCTAATTAGTAAGTCACAGAAATAAATTTAAAAAAAAAAAAAAAAAATATAAAAAAATTAGTATGAAAATTTTAGTGTAGAGGCAAGCCAGTTAAAAATGTTTTGTTTGAGATTTGCTTCTATAACTTCTCAAATTATGGAAATCACTTCTGTCCATTTTTATAAACAGTAAAAATGTGATGGCTCTTTCCCCCACTTCTGCTTCTTGTTTATATTGGTGATATGTATCACTTCATCATCGTTTATGAGCTGTTTTTTTTTTTTTTTTTTTTTTTTTTTTTTTTTTTTTCTCATTATCTGATTGACAGCTAAAGAATATTGCTGTTTGGAAATATTTGTATTATGCACTTTCTAAATCTCTAATTTACTAATAGTAGAAATCTTGTATTTTTAGCCTTGCATTTATATTCATGTGACATCAATATATCATGCCATCTCTAGCAAAATTTCCTCAGCCAATCCAAGTCAAATTTCTTATGAGCTATTTCATCAGCTTTTTGCATGTGGTTAAGTCAACCACAAATATCTTGGCTTCGTTGTGACTTGACATCTATTCCTGTTCACTGACTTTTTCCTCAGCTTATTAGTGGGTGTGCCATAAAACACCAAACCTCTTGTTTACTCATGTGGTTAAAAAGAAAAAAAAATGGTGTATATGAAATTGCTGTTTTAAGACCTTGTTCTTCTTAGGTCAGTTTTGAAGTATCATTGTTAGACTTTGCTCTTTTTAAGACTACTGACTTTTGTAAATGTCTTGGAACTGTTCAATATAGTCATGACACCCTATCATCTGCCTCTAGTGTAAGGGAAAATAATTCTAAGAATGTCAGAAATTACAAGTACAAAAAAAATAAGATATATGGTTGGTAGGTAGGTGGGTTATTTTATTTTTTAATCATTTCACCCCAAGCAAAGCAGGACTTCCACCAGTACACAGGGGGTTACAGTGGGTATTGAAGAAAGGATAAAAGATAAATGGGATTCAAAAATATAGATGCCAGTCGACATTGCATTTAAATTTTTGGAAATTGTAGCTATCAGGGAAGCAAGTAAACAGAAGGCAGTTCCAAACAGGAAGTGCAAGAAAAGACTTAAAGTAGAAGTGGTCGTTACATTTAACTATTTCAACACTAAAAGGGTGGTACCTGGATATGTCAGTCTGGTAACACTTAAATTCAGATGAACCGAGGTACCAAGAGAAGGAAAATGCTTGCCATGAAAATACTTATTTCTAGAAAAGACATAAGTCACATGAATGAGAAAGTGACTGGAATAGATACAAAGTCAAGATAGATTGCATTCGAGTTTTTTGTCAAGAACACTGAGAGGAGTAGCAGGAGCAACCAACCAGATATGGCAACAATATTCAATGTACAGACGAATAGTAAACTTATAAATGTTCATTATGGATTCTGATGAAAAGTGTTCTGGCATAGCACAGTGACCCAACTTTCCTAACAGTAGATGCAACTATTGATTTGATGTAGTCATTCCATACCACATCGGTTGAAAAAGTGAGTCCAAGGAGGTGCACTGTGTCTCAAAGAGATTAGCATCAGCCATGCTGATGGTGGGTAGGAATGTTTCTCTAAAGCAGTTTCGTTTTGGAAGCAATATTTGGTTTGTAAGAATATTTTAAAAGTTAACTCGTAGCTGGGTAGGAGGGAGTGGATTCATATCTTTAAGTGTGTGTGAATATAATGAACATGCCTGGAATTGGAACAAGGCTCTCTGATTTCCAATTCTGAACTAGTGTCCATTATACCACCTGTGCATCCAAGCTTACAGCACCTCATCTTCCCAAATACCTAAATTTTCAGTCACCTTGGATGACTCATCCTTCAATCTCTTGTCACTTGACCATACTGCTTCCTAACTACTTTCACTCATGAACATCTGGGTATCAGGTCCTAGGGGCTAGTCCCTCTGGTTAATTATCAGGCAAATGACAAGCTATATTTATAGGATATTTATTGCAGCCCACGTTGCTTTGGCAAGATAAAGCATGTGCATTGTTAACACCAATGAGCAATTAAGATGTGAAAATCATCCTTGATGTAGTGTCAGGACATTTATTTCATATACTCTCCATTAGAAAGTTGTTGGTCATGTCTCAACTCCTACCTGCAGCTTAAAGACAAAACTTCCCTCAGCACATTAGCTATTCCAGGCAGTTCTGCTACCTGCACACTCTCAATAATAATGATATCTGTAAATTTATTCATGGTTTTGGATTTAACCATAAAATAAACCTGTTTTTGTTAACAATTGGTGTTTCAACAATTGCCAAATATGATGCCTGATAACCAGTAGCACTTTCAGAATGATCCAATATGAACAATTGACAATATATTGAGAAAATAGACTTTTTTGTGAGTCACCTTTTTTTTCTGATGCCATCATAAAATACAACAGCCAATGCAGTTGTAAAAAATATTTGAGTGGAGGGAAAGATGCCATGATGTTAAAAAAAAATAGCCATTATAAACATTCATCTAGTATCTAAACTAAAACTGATCTTAGACATAAAATTTATAAAAAAAAAAGCCACACATTGTGGTTTTTTTTTTTTTTTTTTTTGACACACTTGTCATTGAAATCCTGCTGCCTAAACACATTATTCCTGATAAGAAACTTCTCTTGAATCATGTTTTATATTGCTATTTCAGCAATGTTTTGTCTGCAAATAAAATTGTCTCAAAATGAGTTACATCCTTGACACTGCCATCACTGTATATACTTTTGTCTCTCAGCCATTTTTATTTATAAAATAAAAATGTATGAACCAAGTGCAATGTTATATTTATGATTTACCTTCTTTTATAAAGAAATTTTATGTGGTTAGAACAAATGAAATAAATTCTAGGAAAATGCATTTTTCAAAATTTTATAATTGTTCAAATATTCTTGCTCAGATATTTGTATAAAGGTATTGATAAAACAATTTATATTTCCCCTCTCTATTATAATAAATACCTTGTGTATGTCTGTCATAAAGAAGTGAAAGAACAGATACATTAAAAATCCTACCTTCTTCAGGTGATATCACGTGAATCAGAACAATTTCTTGTGTAGTGATTATAATGCTTTTATAAACCATTGTAATAATTATATATTCCTCCTGTCAGACTCATGAGGAGAAAGAGACAATAGTGTGGCATCATTGGTTCAGTTCATTCTCTTTACTTGCAGTTATTAAAACTCTTGCCAAATGTTTACTCTTTAACAGTGCTTTTTATATTTGATTACTTTTCTCAATAATTGTCATTATTTCGGGGTTTGGGATTTTTAATTCTTTATTTAAGATATGCAATAGTAGATACATCAATATATATTTTGTCATTTTAGACTGCATATTGATATAAACATTTTGCCATCATTTTTGACAGCCTGGATCTATTTGTTACTTTATAAAACAGAATAATTTCATTGTTATCAATTCTGAAAAAGGTTACCTCTCTTTTCTATAAATACTCAAATGGTAATTGTTCAGATGAGTTATTGCTACGGTACCAAGACTTTGAATTTAAACACATTACTAGGTTGGCAATGTGGTCTATACAATTTACAGTTGAGCTGGTTAGATGTAGCTATGTTCTATATCAACAGTTTGTTTCTAGTTTGTAGAACTTGCTTTTTTACGAACTTTAAACTGCAAACATTTAAATGCAATGTTAATCACTATCTACTGTCCTCCTGATTACTTTTCCTGCTGATTATTAATGATTCTGTTCCTAATTCTTCCATATCCAGTAACCACTTGTCTTAGTGACTTTACTGCATTTCCAGTCTCTTAAACTGTAGTAAGGGTATACAGCTGTAAAAAAAAAAATCACTACAATATTTCATGATGGTTAAATTATGGAGTTAAGAAAGCCCTGTCCAACCCAAGCTAGCATGGAAACTGATGCTAAATGATGACTGCTTTGCATGATGGAAAGAAAAATGGTAGACATTTTAGAATGAAACAAAAAAAAAAAAAAAGGCCATTCTCTTCAGAAAAATTCAAATTAAAAGCTAAACTGAAAAAGATCAGTTTTGTTTCATTTTGCTCCTCCTTTCTGTTCCATGGGATGATCTTCGTTCTTTAAGTTGTTTCACTAGTTCAGACTTTTACTGCTGTGGCATGCACTGCTGCTTCCACTGTTGAATCACCCTCATTTCCTCTATATTACAAATGTAAGAAGACCATTCTTCTTGGACAACTTTTCTCCTACAAAGAACTGCCTCTCTATGGAACAGACTTTTGCAAGGATGCTTCCCTGAAGACTACAATTTTAACCTCTTCAAGTCGATGGTCAGTTTTCTATCTTATCTTCATAATCTTCCTGACCTATTGCCTCCTTTTTTGTAGCGCATAGCTATTACTATTTTGACAGTAACCCACTACTTTGAGTGGCTCTCAAGCCTTGTATTAGGTGAGTGCTAGTATTTTGAAGAAAAAAAAATCTGAATTTTCCAGAGTTTATTCAAGTAGATATTCTTATTGTTTCAACAACTGTGTTCTGTTCCCCTAGCGTTGTCATGAAGTGAAAAGTTATCTAATTTAGTTTTAAATGTTTCTTTCCACAACTTCCTCATCTAAATAACTGACGCTTTCAGTTAAGTGCCATATGTAATACAGGACTGACTAGGTAGAAGATTTTGCATATTTCTGTGGTAGTCCTGTTGCCAACCATGGCTATAGAACCCAATCTACCCTGCTATTCAATCCATAACTGGAGGGAGAAAAGATGTATTAATACTTTTCTCCAAGGGTATTTGTAAGTGAATGAAATGAATTTGACTGGAATTCAAACTCAGCTCTGATTTTGCATTTGAAGCTGATATTCATTACAGTAATCTTTTGAAGAATAAAATCTAAACAAATTTGAAAGATGACTTTACATTCAGTGCATTACTTTTTTTTTTTTTTTTTTTTTTTTAAAAACATTGTGTGAATATAGTAATTTTTAAATTTTTTTTATTCATTCTGTTTTGATTCATTTTGAAGAAAAACTTAGTTCAACATGCAATATTGACTGGATGGATATTTGAGATTTTATAGCAGTTTGAAAGTATGGGTAGGGGTTGCTGAAAAGTTAAGTTCTTTAATAAGGAGTGGCTGTGTTTAGTACTACTGGCTTTTCTGAACGGTGCGCTACCAAAAAAAAAGAACTTTGCCTGGTTATGGATGTACAATGGGTATTGACTCAGAATGAGAAATCAGTTGAGTTCAAATTCCAGTTGAATTTGTTTTATTCACTTATTGACTTCTAAGTTTTGTTCAGATTAAGAGGTTCAACAATTTTTTTGTTGCAGCTGCTTGATCATAACGTTTCAACAGATTTATTTTATTAGATTGGCTTCAGTACACAACTGCATTGGTGTGATGCAGTGGATATCAGCTTGTAACGAGGAATTGGAGAGCAGTTTGAATTCATTTAAACACAAATACCCTTGGAAAAGGTATGAATCCATCTCTTTAATCATCTATGGGTTAAATAGCAGAACAGATTGGGTTCTGTAGCCTTGGTTGGAAACCAGTCCACTGCAGAAAGTAATGGCAAGCTACTGTTGTGAAAATTTTCTGCCCAGTCAGTCTCTTTCAAGACATTATTGCCCAAGTGTGTCTCATGTAAGTCACTTAACTGACTACTGTGACAAGATAAGTACAGTGACTAGTTATGCTCTGCTCTGTGTTCCTTGTTTCATATTTGGTAATTGGCCATCAATCATTGATTAATAAATGAAGGAAAGATAATCCTTGGTTTATTTTAGTATGTGATTCATGCCAAGAAATAGCCGTCTTAATTGAATTTAGTTGTCTTTTTCTTTATCGCCTATTGTTTCTGTTAGCTGCTCTGTATTATCAGCAGTGACTTCATTTGATGATGGGCAGTTGATCTGCTTGTCATTTTCACTTTTTTTCTTTGTGGTGTAATCTTCTGAATGTGAGCTTGTCTTTTAACAATCTTATTTGTAGATACTCGTACATGTTCCCTCCTGTGTTGCACAAAAGCAATTCTATTATTCTGAAAAATAACTTTGCTTGGGCCTAGCTACTTGTTGCTCTTATCTTGTTTGAAGAAAACTATCTCCTGGTTGGAATACTTTTTCAGTTGCTCTAATCTGGTGATGTAATGCTTTGCAAATCTTTTCATTAGTTTCACACAGCCTAACAGCCTCGTTACAATTTAAATGAGTCTTCAAAATTTCACTAGATGGCACACCTTGCAGTGCTGGGATCTTATCACCTTGTGAGAACATGTCCATATTCCTATGAAAATGTCCGAAACCAGTAGATTAATTTTTTAGAGAAAGCAGAAAAGGTGGAACTTTTCACAGGATACAACAAAAATGTGATTGAACGCCTTAGTGAATAAGCAATTAACTGTGCCATTATTGATACTGCCTGTACTTTGGTTGTGCATGATACAAGGTGGATTTTTAAATATAAGAGGGTTTGATCTGTGGTGACCCTAATGTGTACCAGGTTCGTCCTAAAAGATGTCAGTGAATTTTGTGCTTGATGTTGCCTCAAAATATCAAGACCTAGGACCCTCAAGTGTTGACCACCAAGAAAGTCAACCCAAAACCAAGTACATAATCAGGCCTCAAAGGATGACATTAGGGTGAACCCAGCTGGGCAAGACACACACACACACACACACACACACACACACACACACACACACACACACACACTATGAGAGAAGTTAGGCTCTCACTTCCTTGCAAGAAGATTGAACATTTAACAAAAAATCTGAAATAATATGGCATCTAATTCAGTTGGGGTTTCACTTATACATTTAAAAAAAAAAATTAGCTTTGTATTATTAGCAGCCATCTTTAGCATAGTTTTATTCTAACCACAGCCATTTCTCACCTTGGAATCCATTTGTTCATAAATTAAACAAAAACTTTTTATACTGCTGCTGGAATTTTTCCCCAATAACCTTTTCATAAAAAGTTCTTCAGGTTTTTTGTAAATCCGTTTTGATATTGTAAATTTAGGCTTCTACATGTTAAATGCCATGTTCATGACTACTGAACAATGAGGTCTGAAGGTACCCCATTTCTAGTGAGTGTCTCACTGACTAAAAATAAAATCTACTTGTTAACAGGCTTAGACTTTGAAAACAATTGTTTACATGTTTTTCTTCCCTTTTTTGCCTGGTTATAAACACATGATTTGTCTTAAGCTTTGAACTTTATTCATTTTGACCTATTCAAAATTCATAGGCAGCTTATGGGATAACTTGCTCAAGGATTTTTTCTTTTTTTTTTTTTTTTTTTTTTTTTTTTTTTTTTTTTTTTTTTATTAAAATTACAATATCAGATGTGATGTAAATCTGAAGATACATTGAAGCAGTGAAAGATGTCTTCCAGAGACTAAGTATTAAAAAACAAAATTTAATTAAACAGTCAAGTGCTGAACTGCTATATATCAATACAGTGAATTCTGAACAATTTTCTCACAAATGACAAGGATGCTTATAACAGGAGAATACCATGCATGGAACATGTAAGCCATAAGTTTTAAGGAAAATGAAAAAGTTCTTAGAATGAAACAGTTGAAATTTCTTGGACATAATGAAAAAAAAGGCTTGGAGAATTTGACTCTCATAGTATATATTGAAGGCAAGAGGGACAGAAAGGAAACCTTGATTAACCTACCTAGTAATCCTGTGTAAATGGATGACAAAACATGGAGTTGGAGGGATCGTAAGAAGGCTTAGAGCTATTAAGTTAGAAAGATTTTGAGAACAATGTCTCCATCCTGAAGACAAGGCCTCTTTAAGAATACTCACTCAATTTTTGTTTAAATTTATTTCTATAATACAGCCTGCCTTCATTTTACAAGTTGTTTTCTACCATTTGATAACCTCCATAGTTTTTATATATTGTCTTTGGCTCAATGGAACGCAGTTGTGATTTCAACAACTAAGTCAAGTGGACAGTAAATGATTTTATCCAAGTCTGTGTAGACAAGCATAGGCTAACTGTGGGCCACGTATGACCTGCCAAAAGAAATTCATGTGGCCCACCAAATGTTTGTAAATTTGAAAAAATTTTTTGTTCCTCAAATTATTTTTTCAAACAAATGTGCTTCATGTGAAGTTTCTACTTTAAAATACAAACTAATTTTTCCTTTAAACTGAGTTACATTGTTATAGCGAGTATATCTTATTTATTCTTTTTCTAGTTGTAGTAGGTTAACAGAATTTGGCCTTGTGGGAAGATAGTCCATTATAATTCATAAAATGATTATAAATCAAGAAAGGCAATATTAAGTATAAAATAACATTTTTATATATATATATATATATATATATATATACACATACACATTTCAATTAATATTTTACAAATAAAGTAATACTTGAAATAAAAGTCCAACAGAGGTTAGAGAGTTCATGGAAAATGAGCTGAAAGAGATAAAGGCTTAGTAATGTGGAAGTGTCTTGTGGTTAAAGAATGTTCATTTAGAAGTTGCGGCTTCTCAGGTCAATAGGTCAGTAAGTTGGTTTGTGTGGAAGGTCTTTGAAAAGGTCAGTTAGTACTTTTGAGAACAGGGAGAAAGAAAGAGGTCAGCATAGTAGCTGCTAGATTTAAGTCAAGGGGATATTAATTACTCTTTCATTTTCTTTCTGTCTGCTGATGCTTTGTCTCCACTTTTTATATCTGGTTTTTGGATCAAAAGCTAGTTGTTTCAAATTTCATCCTTGTATTTGATTCTGGGCTTCTCATTTGCTGGTAAATAAAATTTACCAAGGCTCGCGAAATGGTAATTTGCTATTTGATTAAGTTTTATTTTTCAACTAGAACATCTGTGTGAATTCACTTGCTCAGGGGTGATTTTTTTTTTTTATTTTTTAATTTTTTATTCATTCGCTTTCTGGTCAGCATAGAGCCAACTTCCGGTTTGCTCGCTTTTGCTCGGTCAGTATCACCATAGTGTATTTTATTTGTAGTTTCCACTTTTAAATATATTTTTATTTTATTTATTTTTTTTACACTGTTACTTTGTCTTTCAAATAAATGCATTTCACATGAATCTACCATAGTTCTATAAATATTAATTGCATTTCTTTTTTTCTTTTAATATACAGCCATATAAAATTGTAAATTCTTTATTGAATGTGGCTCTTGGACTGATAAGTTTACCCACCCCTTATGTAGACAGTGAAATCTAGAAATTATAGCTTCCATGTAGCTGAATGAATAAATGAAGACTTTTGGGATCAAGTTCTTAACTGGAAGTAAGAGGATTCCCGTTGCAGCCTTTTATAAACAGTCACAGTTGCCAGCTGACTATAGAGTGGCAAAATGACAGTATGAGCGGCTGTTAGGGAGTAATAAGCAAGATAGTTAAAGCAAGAGATAAAATGGAATTCTTATTGACTGAAGGGAAGATCTGATTCATTAGTATTTTGTGGGAGATGACCAATGTAAGTGAAGATATCCCAGTTATTACCTACCTACACCTAGACTGCCTATTTAATTTGTGAATCACCAAAGATGCTGGAAACGCAATTTGTTTCCACCTTTCGTTTCCGTGTGAATGTACACTGGCTCTTTCTCAATTTTAGGTCATGCTGTGATATAAGCAAGTATCAAAACACAATATGAATTGACTTGTCTAGTGGGTGTAAGATGTTGTACAAGATGAGTCGTTAACCAAATGTTTGTACACATTGATCATGCCAAATAATGCATTCTCTCCCAGTAACTGTTGAGAGCAACTGTTGTATATGTACATGTAAATTTTTAAGTAGTTTGTAATCCTACAAAGTAAACTAGATTTAAAATGGTTCAGTCTCATTAAAACCTTTTGCTGAGCTGTGGAAATGAATGTGAAAATGTCTCTCAAACTAAATTTTATCACTGAAAAGTAGGTATTTGTGACAGCTGTGTGTGTGTGTACATGTGAAGAATTCTAAATAAAGACATTTTTTTTTTTTTTTTTTCAAGGAATATCATTCACTAATTTGTATTTAGGTTGTATTTTCAGATTTTCTAGTTGTTCACCTATACTGCATCATATTCATTATTGTACATAATTAGATTACAATAAAATAGGTATTTTATATGAATATCATCTTACGAAAATTGAGATGTAGTAGAGTAAAGGGTCTTTACTCATGGATTCAGGGTGGGAACATGAGACTCTTGCACCATACCTGCTCTTAATCTCCTTTTTTATCAATGCACTTAATTCAGTGGTGAATTTGTTTTGCTCATGCTAAATCTTGAAAAAATAAACACTTTATTCCCCACCCTTTTTTTTTTATTTTCTTTTAATCTGTATGACCTGGTAATAACTAAAACCTGGTTTCAAGAACACCCACGATGTCTATGGACCTGGAGAATCCCAGGAGGTGACATGAAAAACCAGATAGACTACATAACCATAAACAGCAGATTCAGAAATGCAGTGGTTCAAAGCAAAGCCTATCCAGGTGCTGACTGTCAAAGCGACCACATTCCAGTCATTTGCAAATTAAAAGTGAAACTTCAGAGATTGAAAAAGCCTACTGCAGCACCAAAACTGATATAAAACACACTCGTGAATGACCTCAACCTACAGAAAGAATACACTAACAGCGTGAAAACCAAATACAAAGAACAAATTGGGAAAGGACACTCTAAATGGGATGCGCTAAAGGAAGTAATAGTGACATCAGCAAACAACATTGCCCCAAAGGAAATTAGGCGCAGAAAGAAAAACGAGTGGATGACTGAAGAGATTCTGGACATGATGCAAAGGAGGCAGAAAATGATATCAAGGCATGGAATGGAGTACAAGGAACTACACAAGGAAATAAAATGTAGACAGGCTAAAGGGAAATGGTTCAAAGACAAATGTGCAGAAGTAGAGAGATTGAGTAGGAATAATAAAGCAGACATGCATAAGGAAATAAAAGAACTGATAGGATAAAAAACCTGCTCTTCAACAGGATGTATAAAATCTATGGATGGAACAATCATTATGGAGAAAGAGGAAATACTCCAACAATGGGAAGAATATATAAAAGATCTTTTCCACGACAAGAGAGAGCAACCAATAATACGCAAAGATGAGGACGGACCGGAAATATTAATGTCTGAAGTGGAATCTGCAATAGCCAAACTGAATAGAAACAAAGCAGCGGGACCAGATGGCATAGTCATAGAGCTGCTGATGGCCCTGGAAGTATTTGGTAGGAGAAAATTAGAGAAAGAATAAATGAAATTTATAATAGCGGGGTAATACCAGATGACCTCAGCAAGTTGATCTTCATAGCACTACCTAAGAAGTCGGGAGCAAACGAGTGCGAACTCCACAGAACCATCAGTTTAATGAGCCCTATAGCAAAACTGATCATCCAAATCCTGATGAATAGAGCGAGAAAGAGAATCAGGCCAGGACAAGAACAGTGTGTGTTTCGTTAAAGACACAGGAACAAGGAATGCCATATTTGATTTGGATGCTTTCTGAAAGGGCAATACAAATGAAGTCCTTATACCTGCAAGGACATAATAGTAACAATGTAAATAAGTAAAGCCCTTGATATTTAATGGATGAGGAGCTATCACTATTTACACTATAGACATTTTTTATTATTATCCTCATATTTTGTTAATTCAATGTTTCAGCTGTTGCATCAACCACCCTGGCCTTCATGAGGTGTATATTGATCTGGGTAACCTACTGGGAATTCAGAACCTTTTACTTAATCTATGGGGTAGACTGTTCTCTTTTCACTTCTCATGTTGTATTTTCAATAAACTAGAAAATGCTGTAATCCCTGGGCTGGACAGTGTGTACTTGATTTGGACTCAGTAGAAAGAGACAAGCAATAACTAGACGAAGGTTGTTGTGGTGGTGTTGTTTTTTTTTTCTTTTTTTTTTAATCTTTGAGGCAGCCTAAATGAGTAAATTTGAATGATTTTAAGATTTACGAGTAAAATCAGGAGACTTAATATTTATTATATATGTGATCTTTTTGTTTGATTGCAAATATTAAGCTTTTCTTATCAACAATTGGTGAATAATGGGCACCTATATTTGTCACTACCATTTTCTAGGTTGACATGTCATGCATTTTTGGGTGTTAGGAGTTTCTTTGTAGTTAAATTAATTGTAGTTTTCAATACTTTCTGAATATATTGTATTTGTTTCACACAAAGGTTTGTTAATGATATACAATTGTAATTCTTGTCATTTGTTCTCAAGACTAAGTCCATTTATGACAAATGGATGACTATTATATCTTATGATCTTGTACCACTTTTCTATTCAGAGTTGGTCACAATATCATCTATCATGACTGGCCACTCATAATCGAGAATACCAGTCTACCAGGATGACTAGCTAATCCCCATTGTAGACACCTGCTCAGGCACACTTGTTTGTTCAACACCCACAGAGTTCATCTGTGGCTTGCACTGCAAATATGCTGAGTGGATGTTAGACACAGAGAGAGAATATTATCTAGTGTGAACAATCTGAACAAGGCCAGGAAACTCAAACCCTTGGTCCCAATGACTTGTAACTTCGAGCTTGTGTGTGTGTGTGTGTGTGTACAGGAGAAATTGGTATAGAAGGAAAATGTGCAAAAAGCTGTGGAGACTTATTAATATTACTTGTTTTTAATGATATATTCAGTGTCCATAGTGGTATTTGTGTCACTACGTGTGCTTAGAACCATAAGTTGACTCTGTTCAGGCGAAAAAACTTGTGACTTTGTTTTTCTGATGGCCAAAATATTGTGTGTGTGTGTGTGTATATATATATATATATATATATATATATATGCTGTTGGTGAGCAGGTCAGAAAGTTCATTTGTGTGCTTGTTTGTTGTTGTGGTTTTTCTTTTTATACACTTGCACGTTTTGTTGGCCAGAAAAATTTTTTTTACACTGACTTGCAAAATGATTTGTTTTGTGTTGTGAGTTGCTTGAATTTTAATGAGGTTAATGTGTTTTTTAAATTTTAGAGTTGGCGTTTTCTTTTACTTAATTGTCATTAAAATTTCCTTATTTTATCTGTTTTGTTGAGTAATTCTATATATCTTTGTAAATAATTCTGGGTTGATTTTGTTCGGTATGGAGATGTATGCAAGAATGTATTTTTCTTTATGGAGAGATTCCAATAGTATTTTGCTTGCCAGTTGGATACCCTTGTTTGTTTGTGGAGTAGAGTATCCTATTATTTGCAGTGTTTTTCATAGTTCCCCTATGTGTATTTTACAAAGTGTTTTGTCAGCTACTATTGTGCAAATTTGTCATGTTAGGGAGTAAGGGATGAATTTTATATAACCTTTTAGGGTGGTGAGTTTTGAAATGGAGGTAGCCAATAACAGGGAATTAAATGTTTCCCAACATTTACTTGAATATAGTGGAGGTAAATTTAGTTTTTCTCTATCTCCCTTTTTTTTCAGATATTTCATTAGTCAGTAATCTTTATAATTTTTCATCACAGAATATTACTAATAATCAATGGAGATAACTATATTAAAAGTTGTGCACATAACCTCAATCCAATCACAGGTCCTACTATTCACATTATGCTATAATAGTTAACAACAGAAGTCTAAAACTGGTGTTATGAGTTTTTTTTCTGTAACCCATTTGCATGCAGATTTTCTGTAATAATAATAATTGGCTTACAGATTTTGGAATGAATTATCAAGTGCCATGAAACATTTTATCAATTAGCATCCTGATTTTTAAAGATTTTCAAGTTAAAGAAATATTTCTGTAAGATGGTCTGGTAATTTGTCTTTCTATGAATCTTGGAGTTTCTATAGATGAAAAGGTTAGTGGAATAGTTTACTGTTCCCTTCTCCACATTTTGGTACACACACTTCCTTCTTGTAGCTTGGTTGACATTCAAGGTGAGAAGATGGATTCATGCCTTTTCAAAAAGCATTTCTGCTAAAGTAGTAGGTCAGAATTAAAACATTTTTTGCATTGATACATTAAATGACACCTGCAATATTTTATTACATACCTTTATTTTCCAAAATGTTTTTGTATAACTATTAATTCTTTATCAAAAATTGGTCTAAATAATAAACATTATATTTTTAATACAGAATAGCAAAAAGGGGTAAAGATTAGTTGTACTTGTGCCACTTGGTAGACCCTTCAGAGGGGCTCTAAAATTGTGTATATCATGTAAATTTCCTTAGGAGTGATGCAAATTGATCATGTTCAATCATATTCAGTTGATTATATCTGGAGGAGAGTGTACAAGGCCAGTCTTAAGTTTAACTAATAACAGAATGACTGTTATATCCACTATCAGTCTTGACAGATAAATGTGTTGAATGAGCAATAACTTGACTGGCTCTCATACTGGCTCCACACCTTCTATTGGTACATTCAGACATTGGGAATAGCCTACATTCCACACCTTAAATTTATTTGAAATCAGGTGATGTGGTCTGCACTTGTGCATACAGGCTGGTAAACAGTTGTCACATAAAAAAAAAAAAAAAAAATTTTTTTTACAGTAGAAGAAAAATGAATAGAATGAAGTGGAAAGATTAATTGCAGCCAGATTTGACATTAAAAGGCTTTTCATTCCAATTTGATTTCTTGAATGTGTAATTCCTCCAGATTATCAGAACTCATCACTGGGTTCCAGACTAACTTCTCTCTTTTCAGCCATTCATGATTAATACATAAAAATTACTTAAAAAGGCAACCCATTTCTGCACATGCTTTTTTTTTTTTTTTTTTTTTCTTTCCTCTTACCAGACAAACAGAAATTAGCACTCATGACACCTGAACATTTCATTCAACATCAGTGTCTGTATATTAGATGTGCCAGTATAACTATTAACAACTCTTTATCAAAATTTAACAAACTTTATTTAATTTTCTAAAGATATAGAACTGTGAAAAGAGATGAACCACACTTACACACCCTGTTGAACCTTCAGAGATGCTCTAAAATTCTGTATGTCTATCATGTAAATTCCCTTTGAAGTAGTGCATATAGAACACTTGAGTCATATTCCTTTGTCAGCTATCTTGAATTCATGTGTTTTTATGCAGTCAATTATACACAGAGAAAAGTGTACATGGACAATTGCCAATTTAGGTAATAATAGCAGAATGGCTGCTATATTCACTGTCAGTCTCAATTAGCTCTATATGGGCATTTATATTTTACTTCAGTGACAAACCTAAAATATTTTTGCAATATTAATAAAAATAATTACAAAATATATTCAATAAAATACTATCTTAAAAAAAAAACAAAACTTATTATTGTGTAGCCTAGGGTGGGCATTGTCCAGGCTGGTGGGAGGGGGAATGTATTCTAATATCTTTCAAAATTGTATGTTTGTGTTTATGCCATGTACACAGTCAGATTTGTGCAATACATATATACACACACACACACACACACACACACACACAGTGATGGCCAGAGAATCAACTTTGTGACATACATTAAAACTTTCTATTTACAGTCAAGTTTTGAAAGTCTTATCAAAAAAATTTTCATTTACAGTGACTGAAATTTTTCATGTTTATCAAATTTTAAATACTTTCATATATTTTACTTTGTTTATGAGGTGGGGAATGTTTTAGCTAAAATTGGCATAAATGTAATTTGTTTGATTTACTTAAACTGTTTACATTCAGACTACTGTCCTCATCTTTGTTGCTATCATGTTTTGACTATTGTACACTCCGACCTTTATATTGTGCATATCAATCCAGGTAAGCTATAAGAAATTCTGAACTGAGCAATGTTGTTCTACTGCCCAAGTTTAGGGATCTCTCATCTAGTTATTTTTATAACTGCTCAGTTATTGCTTTCCTTCCACTGAGTCCAAGTACACACTGCCCAGCTCAGGGATTGAACTCTGATTGCCAGTGAATAGTGTAAATAATCCCAGAAATTCAATAAAATTTTCTTGCTTTGTTTAATGTCTTCACCTAAAACTTAACTTTCATTTACAATTGAATTACTTTTTTCTAAATATACTTAGTTTTCTTTTGAATGGGAGTATAGGTTTTTCCCTTATTTTCTGTTTAAGATTAAATTTCCAGTTCCTTTTTAAAGCTTTTTATTTACCTTGAATGGTTCTTGGATCTTGTACAGGGTGAATCTTAAGTTCTAATAAGAACTTAATGTTTATCTCTCTTGTAGCACCCTTTTTTCTCGTTACCTCTACCAAACCCTGATATGCTACCTATTTGCTCAAGCCCATCAAGTATTTCATACATTGCTTTCTTCTGTCTTTCATTCCATCTGTCCTGTGAGTATCAAATTCTCCAAGCCCTCTTTCATTACATGTTTTGGAAACTTAAGCTGTCTTTTCCTGATAAGTATAATTTTCCTTTTCATTTCCATCCTCTCCAGAGACCTCATCATTGCTTGCATATTCAGTCCATGGTATCTTCAGCATTCTTCTGTAGAACACTATTTTGGTTGCTTCGTTTTTCTCATTTTTGAGATTGTCCAGAATGTTCTACCATATTGGAGGACAGACATCACATAACAATCCATACTCTTTTTTGTTTCCAGCAAAAGTTTTCCTGTTTCTTAATACTCTACTTAGCTTTTGGTATGCATCCTTGGCCATATCAGTATGCCTTCAGATCTCAGATCTAAAAAAAAAATTTTATGTCCTTGGGGAATGAATCGCCTCTTCTATCCATAAATCATGATTTCAGAAAAAAAAAAATTCAAACTAGCAAGTTTTCTTTTTTAGGCAAGACCAGGATCGGGAGATCTCCATTTACCCCCCCCCCCCCCCCAACACCTCTCACTGAACATGAAAACATAATGAAACTTGTCAATGTCTGGTAGTCTAGTAAATAGTATTTTTCATTGAGACACCATCTCTAGGAAGGTTGTCATTCAAGGCTTGAAAATTCTTTGGGAATTTATGTAGAGTTACTAGCCAAATGCACTACAATTAGCATTCTAATTATAGTATGCTTTGCCAACAGTTGGTTCTACTGGAGAACTCCTTGATCTGCCAAAGAGATCAGTACTGACCAAACCATTGTAGACAGATGGCACTCAACAACTGCAATCCACCAGCCTGCTACCATTTGCATTCTCTCAAAGCTTACAGTCTTATCAGAGAAAAAGTACCTTTTGCAGTTTTTTTCCAGGACTTCTATATTTCATGCTGACTAATTCTGTGAAACAATGTCTCCTTCTGGACACAAATGGTCAAGTGGACCTTGATGAGACAGATGGCTAGGGTAATAGATGTAAGTGTAAAGGCAGTCAGTATTCTGGTGTCCAAAGGGTAGGGGGAGTCTTGTTAGCTTATTTGTGAGAGATAAAAAGTAACACTGAAGATGTTTCCGGGGTCCCTTACCTACCCACACCCAGACTGTCAGCTGAATTTATGAATAAATAACACAAATTATTAAAAACTTGATCAGGGTTTTCTTTTCTCACTGGGAGGGGCAGGGGTCATTTCACCTTCCATTCCCTTCAGAAAGTGCACTGGATCTTTCCCATTTATGCATCACAAAGATGCAAACTGGAATCAAAGGGGCTGGGGTTTGTCCAGTCTGAAAAACTCTAAGGGCCCTGGTTTTGTTTATAAACCCAAATAAATGTTTTTATCAGTTGACCTAAACCAGTGATATGCAAGTGTGGTATGTGTATGCAAGTCATAGTCTTCTGGTATGTGGAGTTTCCAGGAAACAAAAACTGTCACATTCCAGGCCACAAAAGATTGTTGGGATATGTTTCTATGGTGGAGGAATATTTTCATTTTAGTTTTCTGTTATGACTCCATTTTTTCATTTACACATTGCTATACAACTAACCAATATCAACAGCAAAATTGAATGGAAATATGTATGACAATATTGTCATGATGTAGCATGTATCTGTAGGAAATGCATCTAGTAATATAAAAAAGCCATTTTCATGGGCATATATTTCTACAAAAATATATAAAACATTGAACTTTTTATATTCATTATATTTTTCTGGTATAAAAATAATACTACAGATGTTCAAATATTTTCTCTAGATATACCATGACTTATCAGTGTCATAGGGGTATCACTTACTGCACTCACAGTAGAAGTGGTGTTTCTTTGGGCAAAGCAGCCTGACTGAGCCCAATCCTCTTCAGGATGGTTTGAACTCTGTTTTCTTTCTACTAGAAAAGTTGCCACCCATAGCTGTAGAACTTGGTCTGTCCTGTGTGTTTTTTTTTTTCCTATAGCTTTAAGGAAAAGAGATGGATTCATACATTTCTCAAGGATATTAGCATGTAAGTGAATGTAATGATGTGCTAGTACCTATTTTTTTCTTCAAAGATCACTATTATATAATTATATGGCACAAACAAATATGGTACTGGTTCCTGGCACACTGGAAAGATGTTATATCAATGGAGACTGACTTTACAATAAATAAGTCATGTCCTCATGTTAATCTCATAATGATCCTGAAATACTTCATATAAAAAAGCAAATCTAAGGGGTGTGCCACAGTGCTCCTAAATCCCTGGCTGTATTGGAAAGCTTCACATGCAGATCCTTTTTTCATTGAAAAACCAAAAAACTGCCACTACATATATCAGTTTGAGAAGCACTGGTTTTAAACAATATTTGTTCAAATTATATAGGATTCTTGCCAGGTCACTCCATAATTGCTACTGGTATCATATAATCTAATACTATCTACTGTATGGTTGTCATTGGTGACTGAATTGGTTCTTTCACCAGGTTTTTCTGGTAAGGAGATAGGCTAAATACAAAACAGAATTAAGAACAAACGCTTGTCAAATGTTGAACCTTCTTGGAGTGGTCAATGGTCATTGAGTACTATATCTATGTGGTGACAATAAACTTCAACAGCCATGTATCTGTAACCAAAGTATGGCTTCAAGTTGGAAGACATCAGGTACAATTTAACCATGTCTATTTACCAGACATACTACATTTGAATGAATAGCTCTTTTCATTCTGATATATGGAGGGTACAGGTCAGGTACTTAGGTACACAATAACCCTATATCATCTTTCAGATGGAAACTGCTCTTTGGTGTGGTTATTAATGGTTCATTTTAGTCAGCTTGTTATTGCTTCTTGCATTTCACATTGTTGTAAAGTATTCACTTTTCATTGATGTTTATAATTTCTGAATTTAAAAATGGGCCAATATATTCCTCTACTGACTGATGTGGGAGCTGAACATCAAAAATGACTATTGTAACTAAACTGATGCAACACCTGTGAAATGGAGATTGATGTAGAAGGGAGTAGTAAATAATGTTATCTCAGTCTTAAGTGCTTTTTTTTTTTTTTTTTTTTCTCCCATGGCTTGCAGTAAAATTCAGGAAATGATCTAAGTGATATATAAATAAATGAAAACTTTCAGGGGCAAGTGACACTTGAACAGACATTAAAAAATTTCCATTTGCAAGTTTTTGTTTTTAGCCTTGAATGTCCTTCATTCTGTCTGTTGAGGTAGCTTTGATACTTATCCTAAATGTCAGATTACTTAAAAACTTTAAAACAAATGGAAAATAAATTAAAACAATGTTACTAAGTCTTCATTTTGTTGCCTACAAATAGAATGAATGTCATGGCTAATGTTTTACAAAACAGCAAAATTTTGTTTTTTCATTACAGTACTCTTAAAATTTGTGTTTAAGCGATTGTTTATACCAGGGCACAAAATGTCATTGTCCCACATTTCTTTAATTTTTAATCTTGTAGTTTTATGTAATACACGTTTTCATGAAAACTTATTTTCATTTTTAGTGGCAGAACTTTGCTTTAACATTTTCAAATCTGATTTTGTGTCTTCAGCCACTCCCCACTAACCTTCCATTGTGTGTAGAATAAGGTTTTGTTTGGTCCTTAGATGTTTTTGATATATATATTATATAAATTCCAGGTTAAAACCACTCAAGGCTTTACCATTTTGAGTGTCCCGGCATTTATTTTATGAACAGTGCTCAATATAATAAATATTATAGAGCTTAATATAATTATATAGTTATGAATTAATTGTATGTTTCAAAACAGAAATTTCTGTCACAATGTACAATTAATTCGTCTCTCTCTCACACACACACACACACACACACATGGAATGAAGATCATATATACCAGTGATTGTAATAAAGGGTTCAGTTCGAAATTCTTAGCACCTGAAAATTGCCGGAGCGTACAATGACCGAAACATCGTACAAATTGCAACAATGATGAAGACACTAGTCCAAATAATGTAAATTTTTTATCATCTTTATCATTACTATGATAATGTTTTTCTGTTAGTCACCACAAAAATGATCACTTGAAGCTGGAGTCATAGTAAAAGTATATATATATATATATATATTTCATTCAGAAATTATAACATGAATGTTATATCATTACACTTTTGTTATCATATCACTTTTGTTATAATATCAGTACAAAAGTAGCTATTTTGTTCGATACTTCTTGTGCCTTGTCAAGTGGTGGGGTTTATTTCAGGTTGAGGGGGTTTTGGGAGATTGGAAACAAGACAAACCTCCTTAATCATTGCAACAATGCCTCCCTGATTAAGGGGTTTTTGCTTGTTTTTAACCTTTTGAAGCCCTTCAACTTGAAATAGACCTCATCGCTTGGGGAGACGCAGGAGGTGTCGAAACACAATAGCTACATTAATAGTGATATTAAAACATATTCATGTTATCAATGTATGAATAAATATTATTAGCTCTACTTTGTATTGAGCACTTTTAGGAAGAGTATTTCTTTGGATACGGAATATTATTCCATCCATACCTACCTATATCTAGCTCCTATATATATATATATATATATATATATGAGAGAGAGCATAATGATAATCCATGTATACTGTCTTAATATGTATAGGAGGGACTGCTAAAGAGTTGTAAGTTAAAAATGTATTTTTTTTTTTTTTTTTTTTTTTTTTTTTTGACAGTATTTATTTCTTTCTATTATTATTTTATATTGGAGTAGATAGATCTGTTGCCCGGTTCACACTCTGCCCACGTCTATTGAACAGGTTAAGAGGCTCATCCCTTGTTCCTTGTTTAGTGTGTGGTTTCCGGCTTTCTCTTTTCCAATCTTTTCACTATTACATAGCCCCCGCACATCAGTGGCATTACCGCCTTGCTTGGGGTGATACGATTTAAAAAAAATATATATATATATATATATATATATATATAATGTGGGTTGGGTGGACTATATGTAAATTTCTATCAAGAACAGTTTTTATAAAATTGATGACAAATTGGAAAAAATTGATAAGTTTCATCCTTTGACTTCATCAGACTGAAGTGATTATGTTGATGTGATTATACCAGCTCATGAAGGAGGAGGAGAAGCATAAATTTTAAATGAATTTTTTTCTCAAGTATACTCAAAACACATAATTTAAATATTAAAAATTTGAATTAAAAATGTTGTCTTTCCTCTTTGTGCATGTGTAATTACATCAACATAAATATCACTTTAGGCTGAAGGCCAAAACCCTCCGCACAAAACATTCTCTCTCTCTCTCTCTCTCTAATGCACTCATGATGTATTGTTAGCAATAGGGATTCAGTTTCTCCTAAATGTTCACTGTGCAATCATGCCCCCCACCCCGCAATTCTTTTTAATTCGCTGCCACCAACTTGTTTGTTTAAATTTTTGTTTTGTTTTTTTTTATTTTGTTCAAAAATTAAGTTCTCTACTTTATTGAAATTCATAATCTTGCTTTCAGTTAGATTTGACAAGATCCAAAGGAGGATCTGTGATATAATTGATCCTGATCTGGCATCTCAACTTCAGTTAGTTTCTCATTTGCATTACACGGATTCCCTTTTTTTTTCTTTTTTTTTCTCTACAGATATTTTCATGGCAACTGCTCTGAAGAACTTTTCTCCCTGGTGCCCTGACTACATGAATTTAAGTGTGCTACTGTTCATTTTTATCTCTTCCTCAATAACCCCTATATACAGTCTTTTCTCTCTCTTTCACTCTTTGTAGCCCTCACTAGTGGCATTCATGCTTTATTTGGGGGTGAAATTATTAAAAAATCAATGTCCTCTCATTTTCTCTGCTATCTCCCCCAAACCCCTAATGCTAGGTGGGCAAAACAAATCAGTTGGGAGGAGCTAGGAAAAAATTGGCTCAATGTTTGGAGTATCACTGGTAATTCAATGACATTGATAAAATCTTTTTTTGATCTTCAGACCAGCTGTTGATTGGATTTGATTTGAGGATTAAGTTTTATCATTCTTGTTGCTCTCTGTTGAGCAGTTAGCTTAGAATTAAATCTTTCTTCTTAGCTTATGACAATTAGGTATTTATCTCCTGTATTAGGGATTATTTATATTGAAAATTATAGTCAAACAATCTCATATTGTGTTGGTGTTAGGCCTTATCTCCTACAAAAGTTTGTTCTTGAGGCTATTATTTGAACTTATAGTCAGCTGAATTGGTCTAATTTATAAAATATGTAATGCCTAATAAAATGTGTATATTGTATGATAAAAGCAAAGGAGTCACTGGAATTGGAGTCAGTAAAATGCCAGATAAATTTACTTTTTATGGTACTAATTTAGTCTCTTAAAGTTATACAGGGTACATTTCTTTAAATTTTTTTATAATCTATTTATAGTTTTATATTTATTATGAATTGTAATTTTATCCTTTTTATCTTTAAAGCATTTTTATTTTCTCTCAAAGATTTTCTTTAATTCTGTTAGAAAATATTAAAGATTAAATCGGTATGATATAAAAGCCACAATACCTTTATTATTTAATATAAACCAGTTATATTGGCCTACTCAAGTTAGGAGCATATGTATAGTCTTTGAGATACATAGACCGTAATCATTTAACTATATAAAGAGTTGGAGGTACCAAAAAAATTTGTGTTCTGACTCCAGTTCTGATAAATTCAATGTAAGATAAACAAAATGGAGCAAATATAAGAAAAACTGAACTTAAATGTTACTGCTGTCTGTGAATGTTTCCTCTTGTGGCATGGATGACACACGATAAATCCTGGACCTAGCTAATAAAACAACTTTTAGGCATAATTCAACTTTATTCATCAATATAGTTGCCTTCTGGGTGATACACTGATTCCAATGTTTCTCTATGCCCTTTTTGTAAAACCATGTCTTTGGCCTCAAAATACACTTCAGTTTCGATATATCACTTCGTCATTGGAGCTACATCTCTCTTCCTGGAGCCTTCTTTTGAGGTCTGCGAACAGCCAGTAGTCGCTGGGGGCCAGATCTGCAGAATAGGGTGGATGTGAAAGCAATTCTAAGTGCAATCCATGTTTGCCATTGTTGCAATCAACTTGTGAGATGGCGTGTGGTCTTGGTCACAAGATCACTTTTCTTCATTTGTGTGTTTTTTGTGATTTCTTCCTTCAAACATACCATTAATGTTATATAGTATTTGCTATTGCTGATTTTTTTCTATTCTCAAGGTAATAGATGAACAAATCACCTTGCACCTCCCAAAATATGGAGACCAAATCCTTGCCTGCTGATGTTTCTTTGGTTGCTTTAGACAGCTTTCATCTGCTGCTGTCAACTCAGCTGACTGCTGATTTGACTCTAGAGTGAAGTGGTGGATTGATGTTTCATCTATTGTCAGATATTTGCATAAAACTCCTTGTTGCAAACAACGCTCAGTCGATGCATTGTTTTTGATCGACTGTGAGCAAATACAGTATCCACTTTGAACACCTCTTTCTCATTGCCAAATGTTCATGTGAAATAGTGAATACACTGCCTTCTGATATGTTCAACTCCTCTCACACACCACTTCAATTTACAATCAGCCAAAATGAGATTGTGGATTTTTATGTTTTGTGGGACAACTACTGATTTTGCTGAACCTGAGTGTTTAGCATCAATTGTTTGTACAACCATGTTTAAAGTCAGCATACCACCTCTTAACCATTGTTTTCAATAGGGAAAAGTCCAAGTAACTTATCAAGCCATTGCTTTGCTTGAACAGTATTCCATCCCCCCGCCCCTGCATAAAAAAAAATGCTTTATCAACACCAGAGATTTTTCCATCGTTCTGAAAATTTGCAGCAGCAGCTTCACTTAAATAACTATAATTTGTAAACTAATAATCCAATTGGGTCCAAATTTTGTCACATGCCATTTGAATGTTAGTACTTAATAAAAATCATCAGGACTTTTAATTAGTGGCGCCATCTATGTTAGGCCTGGGAACTATTGAGGGATGTGTTAGAGATATATATATATTAGGTTGGTGCAAAAATGTCGTTTTTTGATGTTCAACTTCAAAAGAGCATAACTCCTTTCATAATAAACTTTATTAATCAAAATAAGAACCATTAGAATCGACACATTTTTGCCAACGAGAAACAAGTTTCTTTTTCCCATTAGCATAGAAATCCGGAGTTCTGGAAGCGATTAAATCACTGAAGGCTGATTCGGCATCATCTCCGCTTTTGAAGCATTTTTTGCGCATGAAGTTGTTGAGATGCTTGAAAAAGTGATAATTGGTGGGCGAGAGGTCCGGTGAATATGGCAGATGAGGCAGTCGCATAGCCCAATTTGTTCAGTTTCTGCAGGGTCAGTTGAGCAACATGCGAGCGAGCGTTGTCATGGAGGAGAATTGGTCCCTTCATATTGACCAATCTCAGGCGCATACGTTGGAGCTTCTGGTGCATTTCATCAATTTATCGGCAGTACTTCTCTGCCGTAATCGTTTCGCCCAGATTCAAGAAGCTGTGATGAATGAGACCGGCTACAGACCACCAAACAGTCACCATAACCTTTCTTTTGGTGCAATTTCGGCTTCGGGAAGTGTTGTGGAGCTTCTCCGACATCAAACCACTGTACTGAACGTGGCTGGTTGTCGTAGAGGATCCACTTCTCATCACACATCACAATCCGCTTGAGAAATGGGTTGTTTTTGCTGCGCAGAAGGAGCGTAGAAGACACCCCCAAAATGACGATTTTTTTTTTTTTTTTTTTTATCGTTCAATTCATGTGGCATCCATTTATCCAACTTTTTTGACTTCCCTATTTGCTTTAAATGGCGAACGACTGTTGAGTGGTCGACCTCGAGTTCAACAACAACTTCTTGTGTGGTTTTGCGAGGATCGGCTTCAATTAAGGCATTCAAATGTTCGTTATCAACCGCAGTCGGCCGTCTTCATCTTCGAGGCTCTTGTCACCATTGCAAAATTCCTTGAACCACTGTTGTGCCACACGTTCGTTAGTGGTTCCTGGGCCAAACGCATCATTGATATCACGAGCTGTCTCGGCAGCTTTTCGGCCTAGTTTGAACTGGAACAAGAAAATCGTGCGGACTTGAATTTTGTTCATGCTGTCGAAAAGCCTGCAAAAAAAAAAAAATGAATGAAGAGATTGAGAACATGCTTCAAAATGATATATAACATGGCTATATATATATATATATATATATAATATCAATGAATTAATTCAGAAATCATATATAAAAGTAACATATGTGAGAAAACGACATTTTTGCACCGACCTTATATATATATATATATATATATATATATATATATATATATGGATGTGTCTGTGTTTGTGTGTCTCCACTCTAACAAACACTACTCCTCCGAAACCCTTGGTCTAATTTCAACTAAAATTGGGTCACTTGTCAATCATGACATGAACCTTTGATGTATGCAAAAGTCTTTTTCTTTTTTTGTTTTTTTTTGTTTTTTTTTTGTTTTATTACAGGGTACAGCAGAAATCATTGAAATGCTTAGACTTTACAATCTTTTAGAGACGCTTTATGCAAATTCAACCAAAATTGACTAACTTGTAGATCAAGGTACAAACTTTTTGATGTACACAAAAAAAATTGGCATTTTTATGTGTTTCTCCAAGATGCTTCGTTCACTCAACCGAGTCGCTGATAGATCAAGATCTGATGCCTTGATATGTGAACAAAAATTTCAGTTGACACAGGGTGCAGCAAAAATTACTGAAAAAATGTTGCTTTTTTGCAATTGTTTATTTCTCCGAAACACTTTCCAACAAAATTTTTCTATCTTATATGCCATAAGTTTCACCTTTCTTACAAGGTGCCAACCCCTCTGACAGTGCAGCGACACTGCATCCACTTTTTCTGTCACACGTCATCACATTACAGGCTCCTGTAAAGCCCTCCCCCGTTCTTCCAATTGTACATGCATCATTCCTTTTTATTGGCAAAATTGACCAAGTATGAATCCCGTTTTACAAATACAGCAAAAACCAATATTACTTTACATTTTTTTTTTTTAACTTATGCATAACAGCAACCTTATACTGGAGCTTTTTGAATAAGCTGTTGACGTTACCATTTCAACATAACCACTACAAAACCCCATACAGCTAATAGGTGAATAAGTTAAGTTTTGTGTGTTTTATACACAGAACTTAATCTGTCACACAGATAAGTCCTGCAATTTTCTTTTAATTATTTTCACTCTAGTTTTCTTAATCATCTCAGATTTTAGATATGTTAAATTCTATTAATTTTATGGATTCTGTGTTGTAGATATATATATATATATATATATATATATATATATATATAATCATTTGTAAATAAACTATTATGCAGCCCAGGTTTCTACCATTTATAAATCTTCAGGTGATTTATAATAACTGATTTTACTTTCCTTTTTTTTATGAACCTGCAAATTAGGAGTAGTTAGAACATTTTCATCCATGATTGTATAATCCTATAGGTATTTGTTAGTATGATTACACTTGGTCATAATTTCTGTTATTTCATTTAGTAATTCATTTCATAATAGCTAACTTTTTTGTCTACATATTTTGTCACCGTTGTAAGGCTTTGGCTGTTTTTATTATGCTCCATGTTATGCCTTGTTCTTTTCCATATTTTAATTTCAATTTCCACACATAGCTAGCCAATTTTGTCCAAGTTTTCTAGTTTAAATGTAGATCTATGATTATTCCATCAACTCTTATCCTAAATGTTTTGTTTTGATCATTTGAAATCATGTAATTTTGCTTTGTAAATAACTTCTTTTGTATTACAAAGCCCTTGAAGTGGGCATTTATTTTTGTCTCTACAGTTAAATTCCTTAATGATTTTTTTTCTTTTTTCATTGCTATTTAAATTTTTTTCTAAATTTCTAATACAGTTATAACTCAGTTTGATTGTATTCCTGTTGAAAATGTTGTTTAATTCTGAGCTTTTTAAAAAGTTTTTATTGATCAGTTTAAAAAATTTATTCTATGACAAAATCATGACCAGTGTAACCATACCAACAAATACCTATTAGGATCATACAATTATGGATGAAAATGTTCTAACTTCTAATTTTAAAAAATCTGTTACATGAGGGGTTTTTTTTTTTTTATTATTATTATTTAAACAAAAAAAATCTAGTAAAATTAATTATAATTAACCTGAAGACACTGAAAAGGTAGAAACCTGGATTGCGTAATAACTCGTTTCCAAATGAAAAATATTCAAAAGTTCTACAATACAACTGAATTCTGTTTTTAATACAACTGTGTACTGGTCTAATTTAATTATGACCAAGAAATAAATTATATATGATTCTCCAAAGAATCAACAATATTATTGGCCCTGATCTGGCAGCTTGGTTTCAGTCACTTTTCTCACTGTCATCAGGTTGCCTCTCTGTGCCTCTTCTATAAATACTTGTTCAGATGGACTCTTCACTATGGTTCCTAGACTTTTTTAATTTAATCACAGTACTGGACTATTGTTGAGATTTAATCAAATTATAGTGGAACTGGATATATATAATTGTAAGTTCTATACTAGTTTCTTTTCTAGCAATTCTTGCTTGTGGAACTCCCTCCTAGCTATGGTTTAAATAGCCTTGGTTGTCTGTCAGTCTATTGCAGAAAAAAATCTTCTTAGTCATAGATTGAAAGACATGATTGCCCAAGTGTATCTCATATATGGCTCTTAACTAAAAGTTAAGTCATTTAGGCAAGGAAGCTGTGGAGGTGTGATCGCCCATGTGTGTCTCACATACGGCAATTAACTGACACTACTATATAAACATTTAGAACTAAATTGGACAAGTTACTTG